>CAXIWR010000051.1:0-25000 GCA_964036265.1 Daptonema setosum
ATGTTGCGTTGAAGTTGCCCCTTGTACTCGGCCACGCTCCGTCTGTGTCGCAAGCTAAATAATAGCAGACTATTGGACAATTCCGAATTCGACAAGCTCACTCACTCACTCACTCACTCACTCACTCACTCACTCACTCACTCACTAACTTACCCACTCATTCACTCACTCACTCACTCAATCACGATGGTATAGCACTATTTTGTCCGACCACTATTTTACCCCAATTTTACCCCACTATTTTACCCCACTATTTTACCACATCGAACTTTATTTTACCACTCTTTCACTACATCGAATTTTACTATACCATCATTTTACCTTTTTCCACCCCTCCCCCCTGTAACATCCATCCGCTATAATACCTGCGTACACCCTTTTGTCATCATGAACACGGTTTAACACACAAGTATGAAAAAAAACATTGTATGCAACAGTCAGAGAGATATAATATTATATTATCCACCATCACAGCTTAAAGAATGGAAAACACGGAATGCAACATACTGGTAAACCACTGCACATACTGCATTATATTCAGCTTTATGTATCGTGTTTGTCTTTCATATTCATTCAAATTTTCATTAATCATGGTTCTCATTGTTCTCTGTTGCCTTGGCAACACGCACCTCAACCAATCAGCGCGCAGCTTGGAGTCTCCTAGCGGCTGCGGCTTTTGACACATCTTTTTGCCCTGTACTGTACCTCGCTATGTATCACTAGCGGACGAGGAGGGGTGCGAAAAGTGGAATTCCCACTCTTTGGCGGTTTCGAAAACTAGAGTTTGTTTTTAAGGTGTAGCTAAAGCATGCCAAGGTCTGCCAATTCCCCTTCTTTGGAGACATTCCCCTCTCATTGGAGGTTCGCTCGTCCGCCAGTGCTATGTATACATCATTCATTCTTCACTCACCCGAGAGGTCGAACTGGCAAACATACACTCTACTCGATCCGCATGTTCCATCCTGAAAGAACACAGCATGCAAGACTCCGTAGCACTATATTTTAGTGAGTGAGTGGTTTGATTATATGAGTGAGTGAGTGAGTGAGTTAGTGAGGGATTTATCATTACAGTCATGAATATCGCATAACCCACCATGAAAATTGTAAAACCACCCGAGTTCATGTACTGGCACTGAGCAGCCAACTCGTTGTTGTCCAATTTCGTCAAATCAGTAATGGGAACAAGTGGGCGGTCGTTCTGACAACCTGAGTGAGTGAGTGAGTGAGTGAGTGAGTGAGTGAAGTGAGTGAGTGAGTGAGTGAGTGAGTGAGTGAGTGAGTGAGTGAGTGAGTGAGTGAGTGAGTGAGTGAGTGAGTGATTGAGCGAGTGAGTGAGTGAGTGAGTGAGTGAGTGAGTGAGTGAGTGAGTGAGTGAGTGAGTGAGTGAGTGAGTGAGTGAGTGAGTGAGTGAGTGAGTGAGCGAGTGAGTGAGTGATGTGAGTGAGTGAGTGAGTGAGTGTGTTGTGTGTGAGTAAAATACTGCTTACCTGACTGATGCTCACCCCAATACCACATGTCATTCAAGCCTGTATGTGATGTGTGTTGCCATGCACCGACGTGCAAATTACTCTGTAAATATCGACTCATTCACTCACTCACTCACTCACTCACCCACTAACTCACTTACTCACTCACTCACTCATTGTCTACTCACTCACTCACTCACACACTCACTCACTCACTCACTCACTCACTCACATCACTCACTCACTCACTCACTCACTCACTCACTCACTCACTCACTCACTCACTCACTCACTCACTCACTCACTCACTCACTCACTCACTCACTCACTCACTCACTCACTCACTCACTCACTCACTCACTCACTCACTCACTCACTCACTCACTCACTCACTCACTCACATCACTCACTCACTCACTCACTCACTCACTCACTCACTCACTCACTCACTCACTCACTCACTCACTCACTCACTCACTCACTCACTCACTCACTCACTCACTCACTCACTCACTCACTCACTCACTCAATCACTCACTCACTCACTCACTCACTCACTCACTCACTCACTCACCCACCCGCCCATGCAAAAAAATCCCAGACAGGTTGTTCTTGAAAGTCGCAGAGAAAATGTATAAAATCAAGTCGCGTAATTAACGGAGAATGCGATCGTGGTCGATCATAGCCTATCCAGGGTCTCTTGTTAGCCAACAATTTTTTGGCGCGCAGTTTGAATCAAATCTGTTTTTTGGCGCGCTCCCATTCGGAAAACATGCAAAAATAGCGCCTTTCACTGCACTGCATACGTGCGTAACCGGCCCACAAAATTATTTTGTTGATAACAAGATACCTTGAACAAGCTATACTAAAAAAATCCATAGATACGATAGATGGATCGTCGAGCATCATCATGCAGTTTTAGCAATTATAATTGATTACGAGACTGCAACTTGAAATTTCGCCAAAAGTGTATAGCTCAATTTCTAGTTAAAAAAGCGGTTACGCAGCGTTCGTCAGTTGTTCAGATATAAAAAATAATTGTTGTCGAAAATTTGAAAGCTTGCCAGCAGCAGATTCGAATCTTCTGACCAACCGACGTGCACCGTATTTGAGTGTGAAGGAGAGGTTTTACATAAAATACACCAATCGATTACCTAACCCTATAAACGTCAGTGGAATATGACAGCACAGGTGAACCAGCTAAACCCTCCAAAGGGTGGGAAATTTTGTCAAAGAGGGGGGAATTTGGAGTGTTCAGGCCATTTTAATGTGAGGGAGGGGTTTTACATGATAAATTCCAGTAAAGGCCCTGCGACCCAATGAACGTACTATAAACGTCAGTGAAATATGACAACGTTGGTTGTCGTTGGGCTAACCCATTGGCAGACGAGAAAGGGAGGGAAAAGTTGAATTTCCCCCTCTTTGGCGATTACAAAAGGGACTTTTGTTCCGTAAGGTGTAGGTAAAATGTCAAAAAAAACTGCTGATTCCCCCTCTTTGTCGAATTTCACCTCCCTTTGGAGGTTTGGCTCGTCTGCCAGTGGGCTGGACCACCCATTAAAAACAAACTGCAATTTTATTTTTAGTCAACGAGTTCAAAAGTGGAATTCCCCCCTCTTTGTCGGTTTCAAGAAGTGGAATTTGTTCCCTAAGGTGTAGGTAAAATGGCCTTCTTACTGCTGATTCCCCCTCTTTAACAAAATATCCCTCCTTTTAGAGGATAAGCTCGTCCGCCAGTGAATGAGTTGGAGCATAAATTTAACGCAAACTGCAATATTTATTTTTAGTCAATGAGTTGGTGTACAGGCCAATTAAACGCAAACTGCAATTAATCATAGGAAGGATCGATGAAGAGCAAACTGGTCCCTTGTTTTAATGAGCGCGAGCACTTTTTAGCAGAGTTTGAGCAAAAGCTCTGAGAAAAGTGAGTAATACGCAATACCTCATCCAAATCAGAACAGTTTCACGGAAATGGTTTTTTACCTTTCAGATGTTACCAAGTGTTCAAGGTCTGTGATTCCAGCCAATATTTGACGAATATCCCCCCACTTGTGTTGTTTTTGATCGTTTGACCATGGACTGGACATCCATAAATTTTGCAATGACACACCGTACATTTTGGGAGAGATCTCAGCCATCTCATTTACATAGTTACATTGGCCGCTGAATTCGAGTTATTCCCAACATTCAATTCATATTGAAGCGCCTCAATCGTTGAAAGACTTTCTCAAATCTTTTTTCTTAAATAATTTTAACTGAGAAAGTTTAATAGTTTCGAAGAAATTTTAACCAGGTTTCACAAAACAATTGATATACGTCTGACAGACTTTTATTAGAAAATGTGGTCTGTAAAACTATCGGATCACAAGAATCAGATTTTTTCCAATTTTGGATTATGACGGAATAATTCAAAAAATACGAAAAAAAACGTGTTTTCGATTAAAAACTAAGAATCCAAAATTCCAAAATTATAATTTTGGATTTGTCAAATAAAAATGTTTTTTGGGTTTAATAAAAATATTAAGAAAGTACGTTATTAATCATCATATTAATTATTAATTGCCATGATATTGGTTTTCCAACAGTTATAACACTTGATGCACATATTTTATCTATGTAATACATCTTTGTTTATCCGTATTCATTTTCATAATCCAAAATTCGAAAAACTTTTAATCTTGTGTGCCGATAGTTTTACAAATCAGAATTCTAATAGAAGTCTGTCAGACGTATATAACCGGAATGCATAACTATGTATGTGAACAAGACATTTAACCATGGATAAGTAACTATTAATAAGTAACTATAAATAAGTAACTTCAAATAAGTAACTATAAATGTAGCCTTCTCAATTGGTTACGTAACTGAAATTGAATACCCGCCAGTGTATGAGGTGGTTGACAAATCCATGATATTTTTTTTACCAACGTAAGTACGTTGAAGAGGAGCATCCACGGATGAATCTGCTATAGTCGAATTTTTTGGTTACGCCTTTTTTTAGAAACTTTTTTTTCGTGTAAAACCTTTCCCTCACCCGGAAATTGGCGGTCAAAAGCAGCAATTTTGGGTTGATTAAAAGGTTTTACACACAAAAAAGTTCTCAAAAAGAGTCGTAATCATCTTTTTAGGAACTTTTTTGGTGTAAAACCTTTTCATCAACTCCAAGTTGCTGCTTCCGACCACCTGGGGTGAGGGAAAGGGTGAGGGAGGGAAAGGTTTTACACAAAAAAAGTTCCAAAAAAAGGCGTAACCAAAAAAATCGACTATATGCATGCGAGCATGGAAAACTCTTACTCAAGCTGAATGAACATGACGAACTTTCTAATTTATGATCATTTGAAAGCAAAATACGAATTTCTGCCTCTCAATAATCATCTGGGAATGGAATACAACGATTCGGGGTGAAGAACGTAATTTACCCACTTCATCATGCAGTACACTGATTTGGTGAGCGCCATCTGGATTATCATAACGAATGCCATTGTCAGGACACAATGTCAGTCATTCTGTCATTCAGTCAGTCATTCAGTCAATCAGTCAGTCAGTCAGTCAGTCAGTCAGTCAGTCATTCAGTCAGTCACTCAGTCAGTCAGTCAGTCAGTCAGTCAGTCAGTCAGTCAGTCAGTCAGTCAGTCAGTCAGTAAGTCAGTCAGTCAGTCAGTCAGTCAGTCAATCAGTCAGTAAGTCAGTCAGTCAGTCAGTCAGTCATTCAGTCAGTCAGTCAGTCTGTCAGTCAGTCAGTCAGTCAGTCATTCAGTGGTTCAGTCAGTCAGACAGTCAGTCAGTCAGTCAGTCAGTCAGTCAGTCAGTCATTCATTCAGTCAGTCAGTCAGTCAGTCATTCAGTCAGTCAGTCAGTCAATCAGTCAGTAAGTCAGTCAGTCAGTCAGTCAGTCAGTCAGTCAGTCAGTCAGTCAGTCAGTCAGTCAGTCAGTCAGTCACTTCATTAGTAATGCAGTATGTCCTTTGAAGGTACGCTATGTACGAGGGCAAATGCTGGTGGTTATTCGGTTTGGGAGTACAACAGCATGTGCTATGTTTATGTGACAGTGAGTGCCACAATGGATAGCGCTTCATGCACTTGCAACACGGGATGGACAGGTGACTGACTTACTGACTGACTGACTGACTGACTGACTGATAGCGACTGACAGCGACTGACTGACTGAGTGACTGACTGACTGACTGACTGACTGATAGCGACTGACAGCGACTGACTGACTGACTGACTGACTGTCTAACTACATGTAGCACCGCTCAAAGAAGGAATTCTGTTCATGGATCCCACCTTTACGATTGGCGTTGCTCCATCTGGTACACCGCGACTGAGAAGTAACTTAGTTGGCACTGCCGTTAGTGAGTGAGTGAGTGAGTGAGTGAGTGAGTGAGTGAGTGAGTGAGTGAGTGAGTGAGTGAGTAATGAGTGAGTGAGTGAGTGAGTGAGTGAGTGAGTGAGTGAGTGAGTGAGTGAGTGAGTGAGTGAGTGAGTGAGTGAGAAGAGGGTGAGTGAGTGAATTAGTTGATATTTCCAGGATCTCGTACACGTCGGCGCATGGCAACACTCATCACATACAGGGTTGGATGACATGTGGTATTGGGGTGAGCATCAGTCAGGTAATAATTATTTAATTCACGCACGCATTTACTTACTCACTCACTCACTTACTCACTAACTCACCCATTAACTCGGTCACTCACTCACTCACTCACTCACTCACTCACTCACTCACTCACTCACTCACTCACTCACTCACTCACTCACTCACTCACTCACTCACTCACTCACTCACTCACTCACTCACTCACTCACTCACTCACTCACTCACTCACTCACTCACTCACTCACTCACTCACTCACTCACTCACTCACTCACTCACTCACTCACTCACTCACTCACTCACTCACTCACTCACTCACTCACTCAGGTTGTCAGGACGACCGCCCACTTGTTCCCATCACTGATTTGACGAAGCTGGACAACAACCAGGTTGCTGTTCAGTGTCAATACATGCACCCGAGTTACTTAGCTGTGTACAGTGTTGGTTACGACATATTCATGACTGGAATAGTACTCACTGACTCACTCACTCACTCACTCCCTCACTCACTCACTCACTCTTTCACTCAATCACTCAATCACTCACTCACTCACTCCCTCACTCACTCACTTACTCTGTCACTCACTAACTCACTCACTCACTCACTCACTCACTCACTCACTCACTCACTCACTCACTCACTCACTCACTCACTCACTCACTCACTCACTCACTCACTCACTCACTCACTCACTCACTCACTCACTCACTCACTCACTCACTCACTCACTCACTCACTCACTCACTCACTCACTCACTCACTCACTCACTCACTCACTCACCCACTCACTCACTCACTCACTCACTCACTCACTCACTATATAACATGCGGAGACCTCAGACCCCTGCTCCTCCTCCCCTTCCACCCCCTCCTAAGCCTAAGCCTAAATGAAATAGGGTACTTCTCTAAGCCTAAGCCTAAGCCTAAGCCTAAGCCTAAATGAAGTATTCTCTAATTCAGGGATATTTCTCTAAGCCTAAGCCTAAGCCTAAATGATATATTCTCTAAGCCTAAGCCTAAGCCTAAGGAAAAGGTAATTATTTAAGCCTAAGCAAAAATCCGCCACTTGGTGTACATACAGCTGTGGTTCAATGGTGCAACGGTTGCGTTCATTGTGTGCTTTTTTTCAAATTTTTTACATTTTATTTTTTTTACATTTTTCTTATTTTCGTTTTATTTTTTATCACTCAGTGTTCTTATAATACTTTTTCTGAAAATTTTCAAATTTGTCGCAACCCCATTATGAATGCATCCATCAGGGCACGCGCGTCTGTTGATGTGTGCCGTACGTGTCTTGTGGACGAGATATTTGTAACATGTTAAGACATGTTTTGACCCAGTTGACAGGGGCGAGTGAGAAGAGGGGAATTCACCTTGTGAAGTTTGCATATAATTTTTACTTTTCATTTTACTAGGGTAAACCCGTTGCTACGCAACTGTTTCTTATGTTAACAAAAATCAACTATCCTAGAAAAAAATTGAGTAAACCCGTCGGCTGATTAAATTAGCTTCGATCTATGTATCATGAACCCGTTGCTGTGCAACTCAAATCATCATTGTTCCACATTCTAAAGAGAACTTCTAACATAACTTCCAGTAGTAATACCATCTCGTAATAACCGTATCATATTTCTTACGCACTACCCGACTGTAATACAAACATAATGAGAGTAACCTATTTACATTCAAAGACATGAAATTTAACACCTTTATAAAGTTTCTAAAGTTCAAATAAAGTTAGTAGAATCAAAACATTCATACGATTAGGTTATTTTAACCCGTTGAAATCAAACGGTTTGATGAAAATTTCAGTTTGATTTAACTGCTCCGTTGGCATAATTTTTTTATATTATTCAAACACAACTGATAATAAAAAATATATGCAGAATAATATTATATACCTGTCTAGTCCGTCATACTACCGGTTGTCATTGAACATGTCGAATCCAAAATGCACATACTTGAATTGAAATTAAGTTTTTCACAGAAGTTTACTCGGAAGTTTTGTGGTTGTTAAGTTCAGTCACTTGAGGGTACTGATGACTGCAATCTTTGTTGTAAAATTTTTTAAGTGATTCAATAAAGTGTTAATGAATTGCAATTATCATGACCTAATCACCGGTTGAGGATAGTGTATGTTAGGTTGAAGGGTATGTGATGATTTGTGTTCTTCTTGCCATCAAGAGGGTGACGATGATTTTTCCAAGTTTCCCATCAAATGAAGAAAGGGTTTGAAGCGAGTTATTTTGTTACTTTAAAATTTTAAGTGATTCAATAAAGTGTTAATGAATTGCAATTATCATGACCTAACCACCGGTTGAGGTTAGGGTTGGTCAGGTTGAAGGGTATGTGATGATATGTGTTCTTCTTGCCATCAAGAGGGTGACGATGATTTTTCCAAGTTTCCCATCAAATGAAGAAAGGATTTGAGAGAGTTATTTTGTTACTTTTATACTAAAAAAAGCGTGACACACATCGTCTAATTTATATATAGATCTTATCAAATTCAATGACATTATCACAACAACAATTTTTTTCACCTCAACTTTTTTGAATTTGCCGCAACTCCATTGTGACTGCGTCCATCTGATCTTTGTTTGGGGGTTAATGAACACAGGCCGTACGCGTTTGACCCGTGCAACATGTTAAGACGTGTTTTTTCGACAGGGGCGAGTGAGAAGAGGGGAATTTACCTAAGGAAAGCAGTTTATCCACATTTTTTTTTGTTTCTATGATAAACCAATGAGCACCATATGCTTTAAAAATCCGTGTCCCCTAATTATAATGATCAAGAACGTTTAATGGGTCGCCATTGGGATATACTTGGTATCTGATTCTAGCGAAACGCTTGGAAACTTCATGTTGTTTCGGCGTGGATAACCAGTGATCATAAAAACGGCGAATCTGATCAGTAGCCATCATTTGATGTGGGGAGTTTACACAATTGCAATGTATGGTGCAATACTATGTACATGTGCTGCTGTTGATATTTGTTTCTGGGTAAATCAACTAACTGAAGGATTACATGTAACAGTGTGCAAACATGATTGACTCATCTATATAACGCAAAAATGTATAAATATGAAACCGCTTATGCTAGTATTACGGTAACATCTAATAAAAAACTAATTATCGCATAAGTAGGAATAACATGTCACTCCCTCATTCACTCACTCAATTCTATGTACATGTGCTTGTGTATGTTAATATTTGAAAGTTTCTGGGTAAATCAACTAAAGGTTTACATGTTACATTTGTATGCAAACGGTATGATTGACAGATATTTTGTAAAACCTATGTAAGCTATGTAAAAAATGTTATGCTAGTATCATTGTATCCTAATAAAATGCTCAGAAATGTAGCTATGTAGTCTAAACAACAGCAATCGAAACGAGTAATGTCACTCCTTCTACATGATAACGATGATAATGACTGCCTGATTCATTGTTTTTATGTAAAAACCTATGTAACAACTCAAAAATGTAAAAACATAAGGATAGTATGAGTGTATTATATTAAAAATGCTCAGACATGTAGCCCATTCATTCAGTCTAAACTAAACTCTGAGTATTGTCACCCATTCTACATGATAATGCAGGTATACTGATTTATTAAACGACCCGGTTCATAATGCAAAATTTTACTGAAACAGTTCAGTTTCTTGTTACATACATTCAACCCATAAGCCCCAAATTTACATATTCCATTTAGACTTCTACATACACTACTAAAATGCCTTTAGGGCTCTGACCAATCAGCAAGCAGGGGCGCCCGAGCGCTTGCTGTCGGCTCTAGGGGTAAACATGAGGGGTGAGAGCTGTGAGACAATAGTTTACGGTAACCTTGTTAACATTCATGAATACGGTAATGGTATTTTTTCACGGAGAATGGAGTAAATGACTAAACATGGTTTAGGCATATACTCCATAAATTACGGTTACATTTGTTAACATTCATGAATACGGTAATGGTATTTTTTCACGGAGAATGGAGTAAATGACTAAACATGGTTTAGGCATATACTCCATAAATTACGGTTACATTTGTTAACATTCAAGAATACGGTAATGGTATTTTTTCACGGAGAATGGAGTAAATGACTAAACACGGTTTAGGCATATACTCCATAAATTACGGTTACATTTGTTAACATTCAAGAATACGGTAATGGTATTTTTTCACGGAGAATGGAGTAAATGACTAAACATGGTTTAGGCATATACTCCATAAATTACGGTTACATTTGTTAACATTCAAGAATACGGTAATGGTATTTTTTCACGGAGAATGGAGTAAATGACTAAACATGGTTTAGGCACATACTCCATAAATTACGGTAACATTTATAAACATTCAGGAATACGGTAATGGGAATTTTTCACGGATGATGGAGTAAATGACTAAACATGTTTAGACATATACTCCATCACACAAGTTTTTTTTTTCGGATTTATTGAAATCAGACACCGCTAATGTGTCTTTCCTTTGCATTTTTACTATCCGCAAGCCTTGCGCACTTTCATTTCCGCCAGGATTCGCTATTGTGCTTTTATATTGCTATATATAGTGCTATTTTTACACTTTTACTTCATTCTTTCAGAAATGTCGCAGCCGGAATCCCCAGTTTTCGATAATATCGAGCCTCTGAGGAAACGACGGCGAAATGTCCAGCCTGATGAACCTTCAACTAGCGGTCATCAGGAAGATGAACCTTCAACCAGTACGCAACCGGACGATCGACCATCAACCAGCGATAATGAACAGTATAATTTGGAAGATTTCATTCAAATCGGCACTCGAAGAGATCAATATGTGCGCCGATTCGCCATCACAGGTACCGCATACACCCTGAGGTTCCGAAATCTACATCTGTTGCCGGTTTCGATTCACCAACTATTGATCGATGTTAGTTATTTTATTATTTCATTCTTTCCTTTTCTTTCCTCATAAATATTTACTTTTCTATCAATTTAGTTTATAGTTATTTAGCCATCAAATATTCAATTTTCAGACAGTCAATCATCTGATTGAGCTCGCGGTCCTCGATCCACAAGATGCGGATCGGGTGGGTCTGGAGATTAAGCATCAGGGTCTGTCCAAACCCATCCTCATACCATTCCGACAACACATGGATGCAGAGACTGTCATTCGCGATATTGAGGTTCACTCACTCACTCACTCACTCACTCACTCACTCACTCACTCACTCACTCACTCACTGACTCACTGACTCACTCACTCACTCACTCACTCACTCACTCACTCACTCACTGACTCACTCACTCAATCACTCAATTCAGAACATTGCAACATCGGCTCTGGCATTCAACCTGGATGACAAGATGATCATCAAAATCACACACATCAAGATTCCCCAGGGTGGTGGTGGTAGCCTCAAACTCAGTGGTAACTTCGAAGACTGGCTGATCAAGAAGACAACGGTGATCCACATTCCTAAAGACGGACTCTGTCTTCCTCGGTCTCTTGTTGTCGGCCAGGCACGCCTGAATAAAGAAAAAGGTAATTTAGAGGTAATTTCTTGTTTTTTTTCATTCTAGTAACATATTTTCAGATCCCAAGACATGGGACCAAGTTCGCAGACATGACAAACTGGCTCAGAAGAACAAAGCAACCGACTTGATGACTGCTGTGGGACTGCAGGATCACGCCGGATTATGGTCCCTCGATCATTTGAAGCTGATGCACGCCACAACTCTACTAAGTGAATACCAAATTGATGTTAGTTTATTTTCTTAGATTTTCCGTTTTTTTTTCAGAGTAAATATAGTTTTCGAACCTATCTATGTTTTCAGGTCTACAGCAAACACCACCTTTTGGCGAGGGTATTCAGCATAGGCGATGGTCCTCTGATTAACCTGCTGCATCACGATGACCACTACGATGTAATCACATCAATGCCTGGGTTCTTCGGCAGTGGCTACTGGTGCGAAGTCTGTCTGGTCCCTTACAACGATAAACGATACCACACCAGTTGTGGATTCAACTGTCAGTGTTGCATGATGAATGGACCCTGCCAACCCGGAACATCCAGACAATGCGATAAGTGCCACAGATCTTTTAAGTCGAATGATTGCTACAACCGCCACCTGACGGTAACATCGCATAAGGAGAGTAAATCCACATGTGATGTGGTCCACAAGTGTGTTGATTGTGGGACGAACTATAACCCGAAGACACCGCATCAATGCGGACACTATGACTGCCACATCTGCAAACAGTATGTCGAACCCGAACACCTGTGCTACATTCAGCAAGTGGAATCGGACGATAAATCGAAACCATTCATATTTTTTGATATGGAGAGCACCCAGTGTACAGAGCTGGACGACAACCACCAGGGGAAGGTGTTTGAGCACAAGGTAAACCTTGTTTGCTCATCACGAGTGTGCGATGCCTGTGAGAAAGGCAACTGCAAAGACTGCGGAGTCAAAGAGTTCAAAGGAATCAATGCGCTGGATGACTTCTGCAGTTACCTATTCAGCAAACCCAATGAAGGATGTGTCGCCATCGCGCATAATGGTCAGTTAATTTTTATTATTATTTATTTCATTTAACTTGTTTCACTGTTAATAGCATTTAATTTGTTTAACACTCTTCCAGGCAAAGCCTACGATACTCAGTTCCTGATGCAGTGGGTCATCAAGCAAGGTGCCACACCGGAGGTGATCACACGGGGCAGCCAGATAATAAGGTCAGTTTTTGTATCCATACTATTACTGATTAGGTTATGTACTTTTTGTATACAAAATTACTCAATTATGTGAATTTCAGGATGGAGTACAGCAGAGTTGTGGTATTGGACAGCCACTGCTTCCTCACCATGCCGCTGTCCGCTTTCCCTTCGGCATTGGGACTGGAGGTGAACAATGTTGAGCTGGCCAAAGGGTACTTCCCTCACTTCTTTAACCGACCAGAGAACTGGAATGCAGTTCTGGACAAACTGCCGGACGAGAAGTTGGTTTACTCACTCACTTACTCACTCACTCACACACTCACTCACTCACTCACTCACTCACTCACTCACGCAGGTACTACGGGGTCGACAGCATGAAGACCGATTCTCTAAAGAAGTTTAGAGAATGGTACGCGGCGCACGAACATGACAAGTTCGATTTCCAGAAGGAAATCAAACAGTATTGTCACCTGGATGTGGAGATCCTGCAAAAGGGATGTTTGAAGTTCCGCCAACTCATCAAATCCGTTAGTCATGATGAATTTTAAAGTTTAATGAATTCATTGTTAATAAATTTATTTCATGTTTTCAGACTCATGATTTGGACCCCTTCACGGCCTCTACAACCATAGCCAGCCTGTGCATGCGCATTTTCAGACAAAACTTCATGGAAGAGAACACTATTGGCATACCGCCAAACAAAGGTTTTAACTCACTCAGTCACTACCTCATTCACTCACTCACTCATTCACTCACTCACTCACTCACTCACTCACTCACTCACTCACTCACTCACTCACTCACTCACTCACTCACTCACTCACTCACTCACTCGCTCACTCAGGTTACCGGAGCCGAGACACTCAATCGGCTCTAGCTATCAAGTATTTACGATGGATTGAGCACACCAAAGGCATCCAGATAAAACACGCAGGCAATTCAGGCGAAGCTTCCATTTCCACCGCGGGTCATACATACAAGATCGATGGACAGGAAGTGGACAACCCACAAAACTTGTGGGAGATAAACGGTTAGTTTCATAGTTCTTCAATATGACTTTTAGGAAGTCTATAGCAAGGCATTCCTGCATTCAATTCACAATTCTTTGACATGTTTTCAGGATGTCTATGGCACGGACACTCCTGCATAAAGAGACAAACAGTGCTGCCTCGATCCAACTTGACTGCTGGTCAGGCCTACGAGCGCACAATGAAGCGACTAGAGCAATTGCAAGATGCGGGTAAGTATTCACGAACCTACAATATAAACACATTCATACGGTTGTCAATTTTTTTGTTTTTGTTTATTTTACATGTTATAAAGTCGCAAGCTATGCCTCATATTAAGCCACGCCCACTATTATTAGCTATCTATTCACATATATAATGTAAGGGCCATTTATGATAATGTCATTCATCGGTCGACCTCAACTTATATGCTACAATAAAGCGTTTGGCGACCACGACAAAACCAGTCATCAACACCCCACCAGTCATCTTCAGTAGCTAAATTGCGCACTATGCAAACAGCTAACCTCAACTCATCAGCTTTTATGCATGAGAGTGAGGGTTGTACGGTGAATCAAATGTTTCAAGTCATGATCAGCATGCAAAGCGAATGGCGTGAAGAACGCAAAATGTTACAACAAGAACGACTACAATGGCAACGTGAACGTACTGGCTTCATGAAACACATGGAAAAGATGTCGCAGCGCAGTGAAGGAATGAAGATGAAGCTCATCGAAGCGTTGAAGGGATTGCATAAGAGAAGCGCCCGAGTCGAGAAGAAGTTCTGCCCGTTGCATGGCCTGGGATCACACGGAGAGGCCGAGTGCCACCACTTGCGGAGGAAGAGAGAAGAAGGTCAGTGTTTGGGTGGAGGTCAGGAAAGATCAGATAAAGTTCTCTCGGTAAATAAAGAAGAACCAGTAAAAAGTAATGAGAAAGACGTACCAGATCAGCAGCAGTCAGTGAACAAAGAGAAGGGACGTGAGATCAGACTCCGTCAAACAGAGGAGGATTTAAAGCAGAAAGATCAGCTGAAGAAACTTGAGTTGAAGATCAGCGCACAGAAAGTTCAGGCAGAGAACCAGACAGCCCGTATAAACAGCTATAAAGAAGAACTTTCTAAAACATCCATTGAGGTACGGCGTCTCGAGAAGATCGTGCAACAGTCCAAGGATCTGGCGGAAAAGAACTTTGCGTTGGGGAAGGAGTTGGCCGAAGCGAACAACAGTCTGGATGAGAAGAATGCGATGATCGACCAGCATCTTGAAGAGTTATCGGATCAACACATGGAGATCGGACAAAGCATCAACAACAACCGAGCCAGCTGCACCATCATCAGGCAACTCATGGACAAGATTGAACTGTGCGAGTGCAAGTGCCAGCGTCGACGTAAACTGCAGGCACTGTTGTGGAAGAGTTATGATTTCACTCAAATAATTCCGACCGATTTTCCGCCTGGCTATTAAATGATCTATTTTATGATACAAAACCTTATTCTCAGTCTATATTATTCTCGTAAACACCCTCAATTCTGTCTAAATGGGGGAGGAGTCGCAAGCTATGCCTCATATTAAGCCACGCCCACTATTATTAGCTATCTATTCACATATATAATGTAAGGGCCATTTATGATAATGTCATTCATCGGTCGACCTCAACTTATATGCTACAATAAAGCGTTTATAAAAAACTTTTTATTAATAGGTTTCCATGTCAATGTTCGCTGGGAGTGCGAGATCCGAGCCGAGATGCGAGCCAACCGAGAGATGGCTGAATACATGGGGCAGCAGAAGAAGTACGAGCCACTGGATCCAAGAGATGCCTTCTATGGTGGTCGCACAAACACCCGCAAACTTCACCACAAGGTCTCCGAAGATGAGAAAATCCACTATGTGGATGTATGCAGCTTGTTAGTTTATTTTCAATTTTTCACAATATTAATTTCTATTTCTATTTCTATTTCCATTAAGTATGGTAATTACAGGTACCCCTGGGTGCTCAAGTACGGCGAGTTCCCTAAAGGCCACCCGGAGGTCATCACTGAAAAGTTCGATGATATCAACATGCGAACATACAGAGGTCTAATCAAGGTTTGTTGTCATGTTTGTTTATGCTTGTATTTGTATATACTTGTATTTATAATCTTGTCTAACATTGGTTAATTTCAGTGCCTGGTGTTGCCGCCTCAGCACCTACTCCATCCGGTGCTCCCTCTCAAGATGGACAGCAAACTGCTGTTTCCTCTGTGCTACGAGTGTGCCAAGCTGAAGGACAACGAGTGTGAGCACACGCCCGAGCAGCGCCAGTTCTGGGGTACCTGGGCTACTATGGAGCTGTACGAGGCCATGGATCAGGGATACAAGTTGGTTCCTCACTCACTCACTCACTTACTCACTCACTCACTCACTCACTCACTCACTCACTCACTCACTCACTCACTCAGGGTCATCGAAATAGCCGAAGTGTACCACTTCGACGAATGGATGGAGGCAGGTGATGGCCCCTTCACTGGCTACATCAACTCATTCCTGAAGACCAAAGTCGAGGCATCGGGCTACCCTAGGGGCTGCGACACCGATGAGCAGAAGGCACAGTACATTGCGGACTACAAGGCCAAGGAGGATGTTCAGCTGGACGCAGCCAACATCGCGAAGAATCCTGGACTGAGGGCGACAGCCAAACTCTGCCTCAACTCATTTTGTTGGTTTAATTTATTCACTTATGAATTTTTTACTCATTTGTACATGTTTTGTAGATTTAATTTTTTTCTCATTTCACTTTTTACATGTTTGTAGATTTAATTTTTTACTCATTTCCCAATTATACATGTTTGTAGAGGGTTTGAACAATTCACATTTGCAGGGGGCAAATTCGGACAACGGCCTACTCTGTCGAAGCAGAAATTCATCACCGAGTCTGACCAATTTTTCAAGATGCTCACCGATGACACCATCATTGTCGAAGCTGTCGATGTCATCACCGATGAACTACTTTCGGTGACATACCAAGCTGCCGATGGATTTGTGGAAGAGCTTCCATCCACTAATGTAATATACGCCTCAATAGTGACGGCCCAGGCACGACTGAAACTCTATTCCTACCTGAAGGAGGTTGAAAATAATGTGTTATATTTCGATACCGATTCTGTCATCTACCTGTCCACCCCAGGTTCACCAGTTCTCCCTGTTGGAGAACATTTGGGTGACCTCACATGTGAGTTAGACGGCGATTATATCACCGAGTTTGTGAGTTGTGGTCCGAAGCAGTACGCCTTTAAAACATCTAAGGGCCAGTGTGTAGAAAAAATTAGAGGTTTTACCCTCACTGATGAGGCCTCTAAATTGTTGAATTTTAATAGTATGAAAAAAATTGTTGATGATTATATGCAATCTGTGAATACCAAAATTGATATTAAATTTACACAAATTGCTCGCAAACAGCATAATGTTGTTGTCACCCAGGCCGCTAAGAAAACATACCAATTTGTGTTTGATAAATGTGTTATTGCACCTGACATGGTTTGTTACCCATATGGGTACATTCAATAATTTTTGTATTTCTATGATATTATTCCTGTGATAATATTTATGTGCTAATAAAAGACTTCTACCAAACAACTTGGAAACTTGGGTTTTATTCGTAGAAACATAATTTATATTCAATACATAACAAATAATGTACAGTAGAAACAAGTAATTAGTAGAAACATAATTTATATTCAATACATAGCAAATAATACATAGTAGTAAAACAAAAGTAATCACTCTCTTTTGATCACAATCCGAATCACTATATGGCCTTTAGAGTTCACTTTAACAGTCTTTTTCGGCTCAGTCTGAGTAGCAATCGACTTCTTTGTCTCTGTAGGTGCATGGCGTTTCCTCTTTTGACAAGTCGGTAGTTTCGAAATAGGCGGTAGAGCGGTAGCGCAGGGTGCAAAGACATCTGTATTGAGTGTCATTGGAGAAAGATGAGGTGGTTGCGTCTGAGGGAATGAGTGATCGGCTTTGAAGTCCATCATCAGCTGATCCCAGGTATCGGTTGGTAGTTGACTATCGAATGTCGGTGTGACCAGTTCTGAAATGGGTTAAATAAGAGATTGGAAGTGATTAAAAAAATAAATGATAAAAAGAATAGGAAATAACAAACCAGATTCTTCACTGATGAGTTTTGATGGGCGTTTAGGAGTTGACATTTTCGAATAATGATGGAAATGTAGAAAATCACTCTTTATATACTCAACATGTTCAGACATGTTTTTATTGATGGTATACGGTAATGGCTTCATGACGTCATTGACTCCGCCTTCTATGGTATACGGTAGCTCACTTCTATGGTAACTTATTTTTATATCTCTTCATTCTTCATTTTGCAACTTGGAAGCTGTCACTCTTTAATGTCTCATAATGAGCAACGGATGCGGTTATTCATCATTTCATACGCTGAAGAATTCAGTCATCAGATACGAAAGTGTGCTGGAGATCCATATGGAGGCTGGGCTGAGCATGAAATTCACAAGTTTGATGTGAATATCTCCAAAGAAGCTGTGATTGAGAGATTTCTATACAAAAATTTGGATGCATATAAACTGTTTGATTTTTGTGATCCATTTATGCTTGTCATGACTACATATTTTGATGATTTTATTATGTGTCTCCATGAAATATACGAATAAATTTTTTTAGATGGATTTCGCTGGCACCGACTACACTGGCTACACCCGATACAGTTTCATACTGGCCTACACGGATGAATTTATTGACTGCTTAATCGAGATCGCCGAGACCAACTGCCCACCACACCTCAACACGATAATAGACGATCAATACGCATACGAGGAGGGTAGCAGCTTTCGACGCTGGGACACCTACAAGCTACTCGGATGGTTGGCCCACAGATATCTGAACCGATCTACAGTGATTGATTTGTACCATTGGTATTGTGCTGATGCTAATGTTCCTGAACTAGATTTGAATGATATTTTCAACGATAATCCATTTATTAAAATAAAAAATGCCTGGAAACATGATTTTGAGGTACATCTGCATTCAATGCTGCTGGAATAAAATGGTATAAATAGAAGCCTCGGTGGCGGAATTTATTTTAAATGGAATTCGACGCTCCTTTCACTGCCTGCCTAGCAGGTGCTACAAAGTGTGGTAAATCGGAGTGGACTAAGAAACTGATAAAAAATGCTCAAGTAATGATTAATCCACCTCCAAAGAAAATTTATTTGGCTTATGGTGAATGGCAAGACGGATACAACGAAATTTCTCATTTGGTGACTTTTATAGAAGGTGTGCCGGACACGGACATGTTTAGAGATGATAAATCACCGAAATTATTAATATGCGACGACCTTATGTCTTCGGTAGGCGCCAAAGAACTTTCCGATCTGTTCACAAAAGGTTCACACCATCACAACTTGTCAGTAATTCACATTGTACAGAACCTTTTTCATGCAGGCTTAAGAACAGCTCGCATAAACTCACATTATCTAATTCTAATGAAATCACCAGCTGATTCACTACAAGTACTGAATTTAGCAAGGCAGATATTTCCTACTAAACAAAAGTATTTCTTGGAATCTCACGCTGATGCTTGTGCTAAACGATTTTCATACTTGGTTTTGGATTTAGCACCATCCACCGAAGATGATATGAGATTGGTAACTAATATTTTTCCTGATGACCCCTGCATGTGGGTATATAAGGAGAAATAAAATTCATTATTCAATCATGTCTAACTGTGTGCGTCAACATTATCACTCTCTCGCAGTTCTCTCTAAAGCTAAACCTAAACTGAGAAAAGTTATAATTGAGAAAAGTGATAACGAATTGATTAAAGCATTGTCAGAGGTGATATTTAATGTTTTACATGGTACGGTGAAATTGAAACCACAAGAACTGAAAAAACTAAAACGTTACAAAAAACAGCTGTATGTCTTGGCAAGAAAAAGTGTATCGCTGAAAGAAAAACGTAAAGTTTTGTGTCAGAAAGGTGGTTTCTTACCTCAACTTTTAGTACCTGCTGTATCTTTTTTGGCTAGTTTATTATCATGAAACACGCAAGAAAAATGGCAGTAATTCCTGAAAATATAGCTATGCAACTTATTAATCCATTATCTGATACTCCTATTAATGAAATTACGGATTTTGAGACTAAATTGAGGGAGATTTTGGCTAGCAATCATCCCGTTGACATTAAAGCACGACTTTATCAGCAAGCCATGAGTGCATATTTTGCTCTACGATCAAACTATTTCAATGGTGTACAACCTCATGTTACACAGAACAGTGTTCAACATGTACAACCATATGTTACACAGAACAGTGCTCCTCATGTACAACCATATGAAAACAGTGCTCCTCATGTACAACCTTATGAAAACAGTGTTCACCAACCTATTTATGAATATGCTCCACCAATGTATGTATCCGACATGGAAGTGGACAGCAAAGGAATCAAAAGAAAAATTAAAGAGGAACCAGGTGAAAAACGGATGAAGATAGCACCTGCCATCCATGCTGCCAGACATGCGGACCTGATTTTATCTCCCCGTTATGAGAACCCTGGTATAGCACGCAAACGGAAACAACTCGACCCGATTGAACCCATCAGAGCAGCCAAGATTGCACGAGCCGGATCACGTAAACGAAAGCTATCCGAACCGATATTTCCTATCAGGGCCTCCAAGATTGCACGGGTCACCTCACGTAAACGAAAACTTGCCGAACCGATACTTCCTATACGAGCCGCTAAGATAGCACGAGCTGATTTCAAGAAGGCCACACGAGATGCCAGTCTACGAATCCTGAAGAGAGCAAAAATATTCAAGAAACCTGCGAAACATCCTGTGATTGTCAATATAAAAAGAAGACTCAAAAAAATTCCTGTCACAACATGGAGGAGCTTCTGAGAAATGTATACTATAATCCTTCTAGTGTTGCTTGTTTTTCTAGTGCTGATTCTGTATTACGCGAAGCTAAAAAACTGAATAAAAATGTGAAAAGAAAACATGTTGAGGAGTTTTTATCTAAACAAAAAACTTTTGCCATACATAAAACTTATAGACGAAAGTTTAAGAGGAATAAAACCAAAGCTGCTGGTTTAGATGTAGCATGGCAAACTGATTTGGCTGATATGAGGAAATTGAAACACGCAAACAATGGTTATCAATACATTTTGGTTTGTGTAGATGTTTTATCTAGATTTGCTTTTTGTGAGGCTATCAAACGAAAAACACCTGCTAACACTGCAGAAGCTTTTAGTAGAATACTTGAGCGAACAAAACGCATTCCATGGCGTCTAACTAGTGACAGAGGATCTGAGTTTAAAGGAGTATTTCAAAAAATGTTAGTTGATTATGACATTCAGCATAGTTGGTCAAATTCACCAGAAATAAAATGTGCTATAGCAGAGAGATTTATTCGCACTTTGAAAACTAGATTATGGAAATTTTTTACGGCCTACAATACCCAACGTTGGGTTGATGTCTTACAGGACGTAACAGAGAGTATTAACAAGTCTTATAAGCAGACAATTAAGATGGCCCCGTCTGACGTGACCAAAGAAAATCAAGGAATGGTTTGGAAAACGCTTTACGAAACAGTTAAAACAAAGCCTAGGTTTGAAGTAGGTGAGTCAGTGCGTATTTCAATGGAAAGAAATAAGTTCAAAAAAGGTTATACAAAGAATTTTAGTGAAGAAATTTTTACGATAACTGAAGTTAAAAATAGAGAACCGCCCTGTTATAACATTTCCGATGCTCGGAATGAAATGATAGAAGGTGTGTTTTACGAACCCGAACTAGTTCGTGTGGTGGAGGAAGACAGAGTTTCAAAAATTAAAAAAACTATTGAAATCTGAGAAACGAGATGGTATGCTTTGGCATTATGCACAATTTGTTAATGGTAAAAAAGGTTGGCTTCCCGCTGACCAGCTGGTCAGTATATAAGGAGTGAGTTATTTTAAACTTTAACAATGTCCGACAAGTGGTGTATCAGCGGTCACTCTGTTTCCAAGCAGCAGGTTGTATTTTGTGTACAAACACTTTTGATTTACACAGTAGTGGTAACCAGTATTGTTAACTTGGCTTTGCAAACAAAAGATAGAGAAATTTGGATTACATTGTTGGCCAGTAGTTTGGGCTACATTTTACCTGCCCCTAGTTTGAAAAATGAGTTTTTACATGAGTCTCCCCAGCAACACTCTGTCGGGTCAGAACACGACATCAGAGTTTAGGGTACGACTGCCTAAAGAAATAAAGTTAGAAGGTGAATGGGAAGTAGGACTGGTTGAAGTATCTTATCCTTATTCATGGGATAATGTGCACTCTAAAAGTGAAAACTATTTGAAAGCTAATGAAATTGCTATTTTGAATGAAAAGAATGCAATTCATGCCATTTTGGCTGTACCCGAAGGTTTTTACACGACTATTGATATTGTGAGAACAATAAATAAAATGTTGAAGGAAAGTACGGAAAACATTACGATTAAAATAGTAGATGAACATGTGAGACTCACATTCAGTGCAGGATTTGGGATCCGATTGTCGGATCATTTGACTTACTTTATGGGTTTCAATGACCATACTATACGCAGTAGCATAACTGCCCCTCATCCTCCTGATTTGAACGGAGGTATTGATGGGTTATATGTTTATTGCGATATTGTAGAACCCTCTGTAGTAGGGAATACCATGGAAAATTTACTGAGAATTTTACCAGTAACAGAAACTAAGAAACATGGAAACCTTATACATGCTGAATTTCTGCATGTGCACTATAAAAAGGTTCTGCACAAAACTTTTTCTTCAGTGTCAACCAGTATCAAGGACGACTCGAACACACTTATCAAGTTTCATTACGGAAAGTGTGTTTTAACACTACATTTCAGACAAGTATGAGAGTTACATATAAACCATTGAGTGAAAAAGAATGGATTATTTATCTACAAAAAGGTTCAGGTTTTCACGGTTCACCTTATCAAAGAGGCAGAGGTTTGGGTAACTTGCTTAGATCTCTATATAGAGCCATTTTACCTGTAGCAGGTTCAGCTGGAAAAGTTGTGGGACGAAAAATTTTGAGTACCGGTGCTAACATTGCCAACGAAGTTTTATCAGGTGCCAATGTAAAAAGAACTGTTAAAAGAAATACTAAAAAAGCAGCAGGCGATTTACTGATGAAAGCGGGTCAGCACCTGAGAGGAGAGGGTATAAATAAGCGAGCCAAACGAAAAACTGTCAGTCCTAAAAGTAAACCCAATAAACGAAAAACTGTCAGTCCTAAACCAAAAGCTAAAAAGAATCTGGAATTTGGTCAGAAGATATTTTGAGACGATGAGCGCTCAAGTACTAGACAGTGCAAGCCACTCTGTCGGTTCTTCAGTTGTCGATTTTTTCTCGGTACCTTCGACTCAAACAGTGATCGAAAACAGTTACTGGCAACCTATTCACCCCTCTAATACCATAACTTCCGAAGGTCCATATCAGTTTTGTGTACCACCAGGACCACATTACATTCAACTTGCAAAAAACTATTTGGTTATTAAGACTAGAATTGTGAATTATGATGGTTCTGCTATTGGTAATGATTTGGTTAGGGTTGCACCAATAAATTTACTGGGTCAAACGCTGTTCAAACAAGTAAAAGTAGCCATAAATGGCAAATCAGCATTTGATTCAGGTCCACTATATCATTATCGCGCATATATTGAAACTGAACTCAATAACGACGCATTCAAGAAAGCTCAAGTGCTAAAACCTAGTTTGTATCAGAAAGATCAGGGTGAGGCGGGTAATTCCGCATCAAATGACGGTTTTATTAAACGAGGAACAAAGTTTGTTGGGTCTGTTGTTGTTGAGTTGATGAGTCCTATTCATTGCGATTTGTTTCAAACTGATAAATTGATGTTGTCTAATACCCGAATTGATCTTGAACTACATCGAAACTCTGACAAGTTTTGTTTGTTAAACTTTGAACAACCACCAACCGAGTACAAACTTCAAATTATCGACATGACTTGGTATGTAAAACATGCTATTGTGACGCCTAGTATGCACCTAGCTATCGAGACCAGTCTACTGAAACAACCGGCAAAATACCCACTCCGTAGAGTGTCGGTAGTCAACATGCTTGTATCTGCTGGACGAATGAGTACACCAACCACACCGATTCTAACCGGACAATTACCGAGACGCATAATCATAGGATTTGTGGATTCCCGAGAGTTCCACGGTGCCTACGGCCGCTCACCATTTACATTCGGCAACTTTAATGTATCGGAGATCTACATAGAGGCCGGTGGTGTGACTATTCCACGAGAAAGCATCAAATGTGATTTTGGTAAATCACACTACACACGAGCCTACATGGCATTGATGGATACCCTAGGCCTGGCTAACGAAACACGATCAAATGGAATCACGATGGACGACTTTTTCCACAATAGTTGCTACTTTGCCTTCGATCTGACGCCGGAAGAGGCTGAAAACCCCGGATGGGAACTTATAAAAAGCGGCCCCGTATCTGTCCATGCTTCATTCGAGACTGCTGTACCCGCCTTCGGACTGGAACTTGTTGCTTACTGTGAATTCGATAACGTGGCCTCAATCGATAGATTCCGCAACGTGCAATTCGACTACACTGTGTAATGAATTCTATTGAACTCGCTGAATTATGTAAATTCAAGACTTTTATTGGTGTTTTCCCAAGCGATAAATTACCTGAAATTCATGCTTTACCATGTTGTTTTATTGCTAACACCAAACCCAGCGACCATGCTGGTGAGCACTGGGTTGCGATATGTATTAATCGAGAAGGACTCGGCGATTATTTTTGTTCATTTGGTGCATTACCTAAACCTGTTTTTGTAAAGTTTATGAACAAAAATTGTGTTTCATGGAACTATAGTGGTAAACGTCTACAGGGACTGTCTACTGCTTGCGGTCAATATTGTGTATTCTTTCTTCATTGTAGAGAATTGGGCTTGTCTTTGTCTAAGTTTCTTACCTTGTTCACCAAAAATTTTGTTGAAAATGATTCAATTACTAAAAGTTTTATTGATGGCAAATATAATGTGAATATAAATATTTACTAATAAAATTATTGAAAATAAAAAATTCGGAATCGCTTATCATAATAAAATGACGTCATGGTGTACTACGTCGAAACAACAATTAGGCGCCACAGACTTCCTATAGTGTGTGAGTGATCGTTAATCATACTTAAGGT
>CAXIWR010000051.1:27268-54768 GCA_964036265.1 Daptonema setosum
TCACTCACTCACTCACTCACTCACTCACTCACTCACTCACTCACTCACTCACTCACTCACTCACTCACTCACTCACTCACTCACTCACTCACTCACTCACTCACTCACTCACTCACTCACTCACTCACTCACTCACTCACTCACTCACTCACTCACTCACTCACTCACTCACTCACTCACTCACTCACTCACTCACTCACTCACTCACTCACTCACTCACTCACTCACTCACTCACTCACTCACTCACTCACTCACTCACTCACTCACTCACTCACTCACTCACTCACTCACTCACTCACTCACTCACTCACTCACTCACTCACTCACTCACTCACTCACTCACTCACTCACTCACTCACTCACTCACTCACTCTCTCACTCACTCACTCACTCACTCACTCACTCACTCTTTCACTCAGTTATTATTTGATCTATGTATAGTATTTAGAAATGAAAGTTTGGATTATGTAAAGCAAATAATGAGAAAACAAAGTCAAAAGCGCGTAAGTTTTCGGCGTTAAACATGAAGAAACCAATCTTTTTATCTGCACCATTTTTTTACAATTTTTTGTGGTTCATCATTATAAATCTAAGACTTGAATCCTGAAATAATTTTTGTTAGACAGTTTTTTCACTTCAGATAACAAAAGATTGACCGAATCGTTCACATTTTTCATCACACGCTCGACCAGTCACATGAGCAAATCGCCAAGTTTCCCGTCTGTTTGAATGTTGGTTTGTTCAGTCAGTCAGTCAGTTCGTTGTTCAGTTATTCAGACAGTCAGTCATTCAGTCAATCATTAAATCAGTTGATCAATTAGGAGGTGAGCACGTCAGTTCGTCAATCAGGCAGTCAATCAATCAGTCAGTTAGTCACTCACTAACTCACTCACTCACTCACTCACTCACTCACTCACTCACTCACTCACTCACTCACTCACTCACTCACTCACTCACTCACTCACTCACTCACTCACTCACTCACTCACTCACTCACTCACTAACTCACTAACTCACTCACTCACTCACTCACTCACTCACTCACTCACTCACTCACTCACTCACTCTCTCACTCTCTCACTCACTCACTCACTCTTTCACTCAGTTATTATTTGATCTATGTATAGTATTTAGGAATGAAAGTTTGGATTATGTAAAGCAAATAATGAGAAAACATAAAGTCAAAAGCGCGTAAGTTTTCGGCGTTAAACATGAAGAAACCAATCTTTTTATCTGCACCATTTTTTTGCAATTTTTTGTGGTTCATCATTATAAATCTAAGACTTGAATCCTGAAATAATTTTTGTTAGACAGTTTTTTTCACTTCAGATAACAAAAGATTGAACGAATCGTTCACATTTTGCATCACACGCTCGACCAGTCACATGAGCAAATCGCCAAGTTTCCCGTCTGTTTGAATGTTGGTTTGTTCAGTCAGTCAGTCAGTTCGTTGTTCAGTTATTCAGACAGTCAGTCAATCAGTCAATCATTAAATCAGTTGATCAATTAGGAGGTGAGCACGTCAGTTCGTCAATCAGGCAGTCAATCAATCAGTCAGTTAGTCACTCACTAACTCACTCACTCACTCACTCACTCACTCACTCACTCACTCACTCACTCACTCACTCACTCACTCACTCACTCACTCACTCACTCACTCACTCACTCACTCACTCACTCACTCACTCACTCACTCACTCACTAACTCACTAACTCACTCACTCACTCACTCACTCACTCACTCACTCACTCACTCACTCACTCACTCACTCACTCACTCTCTCACTCACTCACTCACTCTTTCACTCAGTTATTATTTGATCTATGTATAGTATTTAGGAATGAAAGTTTGGATTATGTAAAGCAAATAATGAGAAAACATAAAGTCAAAAGCGCGTAAGTTTTCGGCGTTAAACATGAAGAAACCAATCTTTTTATCTGCACCATTTTTTTGCAATTTTTTGTGGTTCATCATTATAAATCTAAGACTTGAATCCTGAAATAATTTTTGTTAGACAGTTTTTTTCACTTCAGATAACAAAAGATTGAACGAATCGTTCACATTTTGCATCACACGCTCGACCAGTCACATGAGCAAATCGCCAAGTTTCCCGTCTGTTTGAATGTTGGTTTGTTCAGTCAGTCAGTCAGTTCGTTGTTCAGTTATTCAGACAGTCAGTCATTCAGTCAATCATTAAATCAGTTGATCAATTAGGAGGTGAGTCCGTCAGTTCGTCAATCAGGCAGTCAATCAATCAGTCAGTTAGTCCTTCACTAACTCACTCACTCACTCACTCACTCACTCACTCACTCACTCACTCACTCACTCACTCACTCACTCACTCACTCACTCACTCACTCACTTTTTCAATTTTTGTTAGACAGTTTTTTCACATCAAATAACTCACTCACTTCAAAACTGTTTTGGTGACATTTATCTCAACTTCTGTAAATTGTAAGGTATCTATTTTATTCCATGAAATGGTGAAGATTTTGTTTTCGTATTCACGCATCCTTAGATCGAAAAATGTGTAAGTACATACTGAAATTGTGAATACAGAATGAAGGGGCGGATTACAGTTATACTTTAGGCTAGTTTATTTCCTAATATATAAGTGAGTAACCGTTCCTTAAAGCCGCTGTCCTGCTGTTTCTAGAAAGGGGTTTGTTATATGATTATATAATTAAACCTTTACCAAGCCATCTACATACAGACAATTACTTTATTATACATACAAGTTATTTAGAATGAGTTAGAAGAGTTACTAATATAAATAGAATGGAATACTAACTTAGAACACTTAAGCTGAGATGACTAAACAACAATCTACAACAAAACACTCTTTATGTGCTAAACGCTCACTTGTGAACAAATACGCTACCGGCTGTCTCAATACTACAGCACAGCAGCACGCGCCAGTGACAAGCGTTCAACACAACACAACAAACAATGATTGACTAGAAAAGACCACTGCCAGCTAGCACAGTCAAATTGATTTCCATAGCTACCGCTGCTATTCTAACTGGTTGCTAAGGACTCAACGCGCGTATTTAAATATGATCACAAATGAGAACATAAGAGATCACCATCTCTTACTTCTCCCCTCGTTCATCGGGGGTCGACTCTCGCTTCGGTAGTCGCAGCTCCCAGATTCACCCATTATCAGACTTACGCTACGCAATATCCTACAACAATTAACTTAGACTAACTTAAAAAATAGGTATAAGAATAATTAGAGCATACAAATAAAAGCTACAATGAATACACCCTAACCTAGTAAAACCTAGTGAGAATACAGATATAAACTAAATAGTGAATCACACATATAAGTATAGAATCATAATCATAATAGATCACTTAGCTGCCCAATACACCAATGCCCGTTGGCTCATCGATACCACTCACTAAACCATTGATCGACATTAACCGATTACAACCAGTCAAATCCCTGTTGGTATCAGCGAACTCAGATGCTTCCGTAATGTGACCGACCTTAACTGCCCCATCCTTGATCTTGCCACGTTCCTTTCCTTTAACCGAATTACTACAACGCTGAACAAAACCAACGAAACGCTTACCGTTGAAACCACCCCGGTTCCTCTTACCTCCCTTCCATGCGCAGAGTCTACTACCTAGCTTCTTAGGTTCAGCATCTTGCTTAACCTGTACACTCACATCAGGTTTATACGATACCGTCAATACCCGATCAGGCATAGCAACCTTCAGAGCACTAGCCTGCTGCCGATCAACCAGACGCTTCTCAATAACTTTAACCGAATCCAACACCTGTTTCAAATCAATATCTCTGACTCTTGGCTTAGGCTTTGTCCTAATCATGCGCACAAACTCAAGATGTTTCTGCTGCTCGGTTCGATCCTGATCAGCATTAAAATCGGCTACACATTGATATGCCTTATGACCAAAATCACTACAACGGAAACACTGAACTCGATTACAGTTATAACTAGGCATAAGCAAACTCTTAGTATCGTTACTATACTCAATGTGCCTAACCAAACCAACTTGATTATCGTTCGCAGGCATAGGTAAATCACTAGATGCTAGTACACGGCGTGGACATGCTGAACTGACATGATCCGTGTTTTTCTTACAAATGGTACACCACTGTTATATAATAGTCGGCCACCCTGGCGCGCTCCCCCCGTCACCCCCTTCCACCCCCTCCTAAGCCTAAGCCTAAATGAAATAGGGTACTTCTCTAAGCCTAAGCCTAAATGAAGTATTCTCTAATTCAGGGACATTTCTCTAAGCCTAAGCCTAAGCCTAAGCCTAAGCCTAAGGAAAGGGTAATTATTTAAGCCTAAGGTAATTCTGTAAGCAAAAATCCGCCACTTGGTGTACAGCTGTGGTTCAATGGTGCAACGGTTGCGTTCATTGTGTGCATTTTTTAAAAAAATTTACATTTTATTTTTTAAATTTTTTTTATTTTCGTTTTATTTTTATCACTCAGTATTCTTATACTACTTTTTCAGAAAATTTCCAAATTTGCCGCATGCAACCCCATTATGAATGCATCCTAATTTCACTAATCCATCTAGTGATCAGGGCACGCGCGTCTGTTGATGTGTCTTTAGGAGACCGAGCGATATGCTTGTTCATAGGGGCGTGTGAGAAGAGGGGAATTAACTTTATGAAGTTAGTGTTTTTTTACTTTTCATTATATCTCATCAAATTCAATGACATTATCACAACAATAATTTTTCACCTCAACTATTTTGAATTTGCCGCAATTTCATTGTGACTGCGTCCATCTGATCTTTGTTTGGGGGTTAGTGAACACAAGCCGTACGCGTTTGACCCGTGCAACATGTTAAGACGTGTTTTTGATCAGGGGCGTGTGAGAAAAGGGGATTTTACCTAAGGAATGGAGTTTATTCACATTTTTTTTGTTTCTATGATAAACCAATGAGCTCCATATGCTTTAAAAATCCGTGTCCGTTGATTATATTGACCGAGAACGTTTAATGGGCCGCCATTGGGATTTCATTGGAATCTGAAACTAGCGACACGTTTGGAAACTTCATGTTGTTTCGGCGTGGATAACCAGTGATCATAAAAACGGCGAATCTGATCAGCAGCCATCATTTAATGAGCGGAGTTTTCACAATTGCAATGTATGGTGCAATAATATGTACATGTGTTGATTTGATATTTGTTTCTGGGTAAATCAACTAACTGAAGGATTACATGTAACAGTGTGCAAACATGATTGACTCATCTATAAAACGCATTAAACCAATGTATAAATTGTAATGCTAGTATTACTGTAACACCTAATAAAAAGCTAATTATCGCATAAGTAGGAATAACATGTCACTCCCTCATTCACTCAATTCTATGTACATGTGTGTATGTATGTTGGTATTTGAAACTTTCTGGGTAAATAAACTAAAGGATTACATGTTACATTTGTATGCATACAGTATGATTGACAGATTTTATGTAAAGCCTATGTAACGCAATTCAGAAATGTAGCTATGTATTCTAAACAACAGCAATCGAAACGAGTATGCCGGCATTTGATGTGGGGAGTTTACACAATTGCAATGTATGGTGCAATAATATGTACATGTGTAGCTGTTTATATTTGTTTCTGGGTAAATCAACCAACTAAAGGATTACATGTAACAGTGTGCAAACATGATTGACTCATCTATATAACGCATTAAACCAATGTATAAATTGTAATGCAAGTATTACTGTAACATCTAATAAAAAGCTAAATATCATATAAGTAGGTATAACATGTCACTCATTCATTAACTCACTCAAATTTATGTACATGTGTGTGTGTATGTTAATATTTGAAAGTTTCTGGGTAAATCAACTAAAGGATTGCATGTTACATTTGTATGCAAACAATATGATTGACAGATTTTTTTTGTAAAACCTATGTAAGCTATGTAAAAAATGTTATGCTAATATCATTGTATCCTAATAAAATGCTAGGAAATGTAGCTATGTAGTCCAAACAACGAAACGAGTAATGTCACTCATTCAGCAGGATAACGCTACATAAAGTATGACTGACTGATCCATTGATTTTATGTAAAACCTATGTAACAACTCAAAAATGTAAAAACATAAGGATAGTATGAGTGTATTATAAAAATGCTCAGACATGTAGCCCATTCATGTAGTCTAAACTGAACTCTGAGTATTGTCACTCATTCAACATGATAATGCTGGTATACTGATTTATTAAACGGCGGGGCTCATAAAGAAAAGTTTTTGTTTTGTGTCTACTCTCTGTTACATACATTCAACCCATAAGCCCCCAATTTACATATTCCATTTAGACTTCTACATACACCACTAAAATGCCTTTAGGGCTCTGACCAATCAGCAAGCAGGGGCGCCCGAGCGCTTGCTGTCGGCTCTAGGGGTAAACATGAGGGGTGAGAGCTGTGACACAATAGTTTACGGTAACCTTGTTAACATTCATGAATACGGTAATGGTGTTTTTTTTTTCACGGAGAATGGAATAAATGACTAAACATGGTATATACTCCATAAATTACGGTAACATTTATATACCGTATTCAAGAATACGGTAATGGGAATTTTTCACGGAGAATGGAGTAAATGACTAAACATGGTTTAGACATATAATCCATAAATTATGGTAACATTTATAAACATTCAGGAATACGGTAATGGGAATTTTTCACGGATGATGGAGTAAATGACTAAACATGTTTAGACATATACTCCATCACACAAGTTTTTTTCGGATTTATTGAAATCAGACACCGCTAATGTGTCTTTCCTTTGCATTTTTATTGTCCGCAAGCCTTGCGCACTTTCATTTCCGCCAGGATTCGCTATTGTGCTTTTATATTGCTATATATAGAGCTATTTTTACATTTTTACTTCATTCTTTCAGAAATGTCACAGCCGGAATCCCCAGTTTTCGATAATATCGAGCCTCTGAGGAAACGACGGCGAAATGTCCAGCCTGATGAACCTTCAACTAGCGGTCATCAGGAAGATGAACCTTCAACCAGTACGCAACCGGACGATCGACCATCAACCAGTGATAATGAACAGTATAATTTGGAAGATTTTATTCAAATCGGCACTCCAAGAGATCAATATGTGCGCCGATTCGCCATCACAGGTACCGCATACACCCTGAGGTTCCGAAATCTACATCTGTTGCCGGTTTCGATTCACCAACTATTGATCGATGTTAGTTATTTTATTATTTCATTCTTTCCTTTTCTTTCCTCATAAATATTTACTTTTCTATCAATTTAGTTTATATTTATTTAGCCATCAACTATTCAATTTTCAGACAGTCAATCATCTGATTGAGCTAGCGGTTCTCGATCCACAAGATGCGGATCGGGTGGGTCTGGAGATTAAGCATCAGGGTCTGTCCAAACCCATCCTCATACCATTCCGACAACACATGGATGCAGAGACTGTCATCCGCGATATTGAGGTTCACTCACTCACTCACTCACTCACTCACTCACTCACTCACTCACTCACTCACTCACTCACTCACTCACTCACTCACTGACTCACTCACTCAGTCACTCAATTCAGAACATTGCAACATCGGCTCTGGCATTCAACCTGGATGACAAGATGATCATCAAAATCACGCACATCAAGATCCCTCAGGGCGGTGGTAGGCTCAAACTAAACGGCAACTTCGACGAATGGCTGGTCAAGAAGTCAACAGTGATCCACATTCCTAAAGACGGACTCTGCCTTCCTCGGGCCCTGGTTGTCGGTCGGGCTCGCCTGAATAAAGAAAAAGGTAATTTAAAGGAAGTTTCTTGATATTTGCACATTCAACTATAAATTTGTTTTCAGATCTCGAAACATGGAATCATGTACGAGATGGTCGAAGACCAGGTCAGAAGAACAAAGCCACCGAGTTGATGACTGCAGTGGGACTGCAGGATCATGCCGAATTATGGTCCCTCGATCATCTGAAGCTGATGCACGCCACACCTCTGTTGAGTGAATATCAAATAGATGTTGGTTTGTTTTGTTGTATTTTTAGGGTTTGTTGTACTTCTGGGTAACCAATCAAACTATTTTCAGGTCTACAGCAAACACCATCTCATGGAGCGGGTGTACACAATTGGTAACGGTCCACTCATCAATCTCATTCATCACGATGACCACTTTGATGTGATCACATCACTGCCCGGGTTTTTTGCCAGAAGCTACTGGTGCAATGTTTGTCTGGTCCCATACCAGGACAAACGATGCCACACTATTTGTGGACAGAACTGTCAGTGTTGCATGATGTATGGACTTTGCGAACCCGAAACATCCAGGCATTGCGAGAAGTGCAAGCGGTCATTCAAATCGACTACATGTTACAACCGCCACCTTGAGGTAACCTCCCACAAAGACAGCAAATCCACATGTGATGTGGTCCACAAGTGTGTTGATTGTGGGACGAACTACAACCCGAAGATAGCACATCAATGCGGGCATTATGATTGCCACATCTGCAAACAGTATGTGGATCCTGACCACCTCTGCTACATTCAGCAAGTTGAGTCAGATGACAAATCGAAACCATTTATATTTTTCGATATGGAGAGTACACAATGCACTGAGCTGGAAGACAACAACCAGGGCAAAGTGTTTGAGCACAAGGTGAACCTTGTTTGCTCATCACGAGTCTGCGATGCCTGTGAAAAAGGCAACTGCAAAGACTGCGGAGTCAAAGAGTTCGAGGGACTCAATGCGCTCGATGAGTTCTGCACCTACCTGTTCAGCAAACCAAATGAGGGATGTGTCGCCATCGCTCATAATGGTGAGTTTATTTAACTTCTTTCACTGTTATTCATATAACACATAATATTTATTCATATAACATTGTTTCAGGCAAAGCCTACGATACACAGTTCCTGATGCAGTGGGTCATTAAGCAAGGTGCCACACCGGAGGTGATCACACGAGGCAGCCAGATAATAAGGTCAGTTTTTGTTACTGTTACTGATTAAAGTATGTATTTTGTATACAAATTTACTCAAATATGTAATTTTCAGGATGGAGTACAGCAGAGTGGTGGTATTGGACAGCCACTGCTTCCTCACCATGCCGCTGTCCGCCTTCCCTTCGGCATTGGGGCTAGAGGTGAACAATGTTGAGCTGGCCAAAGGGTACTTCCCGCACTACTTCAACCGACCAGAGAATTGGAACGCAGTTCTGGACAAACTGCCAGACGAGAAGTTGGTCAACTCACTCACTCACTCACTCACTCACTCACTCACTCACTCACTCACTCACTCACTCACTCAGGTTCTACGGGGTCGACAGCATGAAGACCGATTCTCTAAAGAAGTTTAGAGAATGGTACGCCGCGCACGAACATGACAAGTTTGATTTCCAAAAGGAAATCAAACAATATTGTCACTTGGATGTGGAGATCCTGCAAAAGGGCTGTTTGCATTTCCGCAAACTCATCAAATCCGTTAGTCATGATGAATTTGGAAGTTTAATAAATCCATTGTTCATAAATTTTTTCCATGTTTTCAGACTCATGATTTGGACCCCTTCACGGCCTCTACAACCATTGCCAGCCTGTGCATGCGCATTTTTAGACAAAACTTCATGGAAGAAAACACGATTGGCATACCGCCAAGTAAAGGTTCTAACACACTCACTCACTCACTCACTCACTCGCTCACTCACACACTCACTCACTCATGCACTCACTCACCCACTCGCTCACTCAGGTTACCGAAGCCGCGATACGCAGTCGGCTCTAGCCATCAAGTACCTGAGATGGATAGAGCACAGCCAATGTATCCAGCTGAAACACGCCGGCAATTCCGGCGAAGCCTCCATTTCCACCGCGGGCCATACCTACAAGATTGACGGTCAAGAAGTGGGCAACCCACAAAACTTGTGGGAAGTTAACGGTTAGTTTCATAATTCTTCAATATCACTTTTAGGATGTCTGTAGCAAGGCATTCCTGCATTCAATTCACAATTCTTCGACATGTTTTCAGGATGTCTATGGCATGGTCACACATGTCTGAGAAGACAGACAATCCTCCCTCGATCCCACATGACTGCTGGCCAGGCATATGAGCGGACAATGAAACGACTAGAGCAATTGCAAGATGCGGGTAAGTAATTACGAATTCTACACATTTATACGATTGTACTTATTTTTACAAACTTTTTAGGCTACCATGTCAATGTTCGCTGGGAGTGCGAGATCCGAGCCGAGATGCGAGCCAACCGAGAGATGGCTGAATACATGGGGCAGCAGAAGAAGTACGAGCCACTGGATCCAAGAGATGCCTTCTATGGTGGTCGCACAAACACCCGCAAACTCCACCACAAGGTCTCCGAAGATGAGAAAATCCACTATGTGGATGTATGCAGCTTGTTAGTTTTTTTTCATTTTTTTCACAGTTTTTATTTATTCACAATATTAATTTCTATTTCTATTTCTATTTCCATTAAGTATGGTAATTACAGGTACCCCTGGGTGCTCAAGTACGGTGAGTTCCCTAAAGGCCACCCAGAGGTCATCACTGAAAAGTTCGATGACATCAACATGCGAACATACAGAGGTCTAATCAAGGTTTGTTATCATAATTTTATATGCTTGTATTTGTATATGCTTGTATTTGTCTATTTGTTGTATTGTTGCTTGTATTTGTCATTGGTTAATTTCAGTGTCTGGTGTTGCCGCCTCAGCACCTACTCCATCCGGTGCTCCCTCTCAAGATGGACAGCAAACTGCTGTTCCCCCTATGTTTCGAATGTGCCAAGCTGAAGGACAACGAGTGTGAGCACACGCCCGAGCAGCGCCAGTTCTGGGGTACCTGGGCTACTATGGAGCTGTACGAGGCTCTGGACCAGGGATACAAGTTGGTATTCACTCACTCACTCACTCACCCACTCACTCACTCACTCACTAACTCACTCAGGGTCATCGAAATAGCCGAAGTTTACCACTTCGACGAATGGATGGAAGCAGGTGACGGCCCATTCACGGGCTACATCAACTCATTCCTGAAGACCAAAGTCGAGGCATCGGGATATCCTAGGGGCTGCGACACCGATGAGCAGAAGGCGCAGTACATTGCGGACTACAAGGCCAAGGAGGATGTCCAGCTGGAAGCAGCCAACATCAGCAAAAACCCTGGACTGAGGGCGACAGCCAAGCTCTGTCTCAACTCATTTTGTTGGTTTACTTATTGATTTTTTACTCATTTGTACATGTTTGTAGATTTAATTTTTCACTTCTTTACATGTTTGTAGATTTAATTTTTCACTTATATCATTAACACATTTCACCTTTTCAGGGGGCAAGTTCGGACAGCGGGAGACACTGTCGAAACAGAAATTCATCACAGATCCCGACCAGTTCTACCTGATGCTCACCGACGACTCCATCATTGTCGAAGCTGTCGATATCATCACCGACGAACTAATTTCGGTGACTTACAAGTCGGCCGATGAATTTGTGGAGGAGTTACCCTCCACAAATGTAATCTACGCCTCCATTGTGACGGCTCAGGCACGACTGAAACTGTACTCCTACCTGAAGGAGGTTGAAAATAATGTATTATATTTTGATACCGATTCTGTCATTTACCTGTCCACACCTGGTTCACCAGTTCTCCCTGTTGGAGAACATTTGGGTGACCTCACATGTGAGTTAGACGGCGATTTTATTACCGAGTTTGTAAGCTGCGGCCCCAAGCAGTACGCCTTTAAAACATCTAAGGGCCAGTGTGTAGAAAAAATTCGAGGTTTTACCCTCACTGATGAGGCCTCTAAATTATTGAATTTTAACAGTATGAAAAAAATTGTCAATGATTATATGCAATCTATAACTACTAAAATTGATATTAAATTTACACAAATAGCTCGCAAACAGCATAATGTTGTTGTTACCCAAGCCGCTAAGAAAACATACCAATTTGTGTTTGATAAATGTGTTATTGCACCTGACATGGTTTGTTACCCATATGGGTACATTCAATAATTTTCATCTATGATATTATTTCTGTGATAATATTTATGTGCTAATAAAAGACTTCTACCAAACAACTTGGAAACTTGGGTTTTATTCGTAGAAACATAATTTATATTCAATACATAACAAATAATGTACAGTAGAAACAAATAATTAGTAGTAGAAACAAATAATACTCAGTAGAATCTTATAATGGTGATCAATACATAGCAAATAATACATAGTAGTAAAATAAAAGTAATCACTCTCTTTTGATCACAATCCGAATCACTATATGGCCTTTAGAGTTCACTTTAACAGTCTTTTTCGGCTCAGTCTGAGTAGCAATCGACTTCTTTGTCTCTATAGGTGCATGGCGTTTCCTCTTTTGACAAGTCGGTAGTTTCGAAATAGGCGGTAGAGCGGTAGCGCAGGGTGCAAAGACATCTGTATTGAGTGTCATTGGAGAAAGATGAGGTGGTTGCGTCTGAGGGAATGAGTGATCGGCTTTGAAGTCCATCATCAGCTGATCCCAGGTATCGGTTGGTAGTTGACTATCGAATGTCGGTGTGACCAGTTCTGAAATGGGTTAAATAAGCGATTGGAAGTGATTAAAAATTGGTAATGATTAAAAAAATAAATGATAAAAAGAATAGGAAATAACAAACCAGATTCTTCACTGATGAGTTTTGATGGGCGTTTAGGAGTTGACATTTTCGAATAATGATGGAAATGTGGAAAATCACTCTTTATATACTCAACATGTTCAGACATGTTTTTTTTGATGGTATACGGTAATGGTTTCATGACGTCATTGACTCCGCCTTCTATGCTATACGGTAGCTCACTTCTATGGTAACTCATTTTTATATCTCTTCATTCTTCATTTTGCAACTTGGAAGCTGTCACTCCTTACAGAATGTCTCATAATGAGCAACGGATGCGGTTATTCATCATTTCATACGCTGAAGAATTCAGTCATCAGATACGAATGTGTGCTGGAGATCCATATGGAGGCTGGGCTGAGCATGAAATTCACAAGTTTGATGTGAATGTCTCCAAAGAAGCTGTGATTGAGAGATTTCTCTACAAAGATTTGGATGCATATAAACTGTTTGATTTTTGTGATCCATTCATTCTTGTCATGACTACATATTTTGATGATTTTATTATGTGTCTCCATGAAATATACGAATAAAAATTTTTAGATGGATTTCGCTGGCACCGACTACACTGGCTACACCCGATACTGTTTCATACTGGCCTACGCGGATGAATTTATCGACTGCTTAAACGAGATTGCCGAGAACCACTGCCCTCCACACCTCAACACGATAATCGACTATAAATACGCCTACGAAGCGGGTAGCAGCTTTCGACGATGGGACACTTACAAATTACTCGGATGGTTGGCCCACAGATATCTGGACCGATCTACTGTGATTGATCTGTATCATTTTTACTGTTCTTTTGTTAATGTTCCTGTACTAGAATTAAATGATATTTTCAACGATAATCCATTTATTAAAATTAAAAATGACTGGAAACATGATTTTGAGGTACAACTGCATTCAATGCTGCTGGAATAAAATGGTATAAATAGAAGCCTCGGTGACGAAATTTATTTGAAATGGAATTCGACGCTCCTTTCACTGCCTGCCTAGCAGGTGCTACAAAGTGTGGTAAATCAGAGTGGACTAAGAAACTGATAAAAAATGCTCAAGTAATGATTAATCCACCTCCAAAGAAAATTTATTTGGCTTATGGTGAATGGCAAGACGGATACAACGAAATTTCTCATTTGGTGACTTTTATAGAAGGTGTGCCGGACACGGACATGTTTAGAGATGATAAATCACCGAAATTATTAATATGCGACGACCTTATGTCTTCGGTAGGCGCCAAAGAACTTTCCGATCTGTTCACAAAAGGTTCACACCATCACAACTTGTCAGTAATTCACATTGTACAGAACCTTTTTCATGCAGGCTTAAGAACAGCTCGCATAAACTCACATTATCTAATTCTAATGAAATCACCAGCTGATTCACTACAAGTACTGAATTTAGCAAGGCAGATATTTCCTACTAAACAAAAGTATTTCTTGGAATCTCACGCTGATGCTTGTGCTAAACGATTTTCGTACTTGGTTTTGGATTTAGCACCATCCACCGAAGATGATATGAGATTGGTAACTAATATTTTTCCTGATGACCCCTGCATGTGGGTATATAAGGAGAAATAAAATTCATTATTCAATCATGTCTAACTGTGTGCGTCAACATTATCACTCTCTCGCAGTTCTCTCTAAAGCTAAACCTAAACTGAGAAAAGTTATAATTGAAAAAAGTGATAACGAATTGATTAAAGCATTGTCAGAGGTGATATTTAATGTTTTACATGGTACGGTGAAATTGAAACCACAAGAACTGAAAAAACTAAAACGTTACAAAAAACAGCTGTATGTCTTGGCAAGAAAAAGTGTATCGCTGAAAGAAAAACGTAAAGTTTTGTGTCAAAAAGGTGGTTTCTTACCTCAACTTTTAGTACCTGCTGTATCTTTTTTGGCTAGTTTATTATCATGAAACACGCACGAAAAATGGCAGTAATTCCTGAAAATATAGCTATGCAACTTATTAATCCATTATCTGATACTCCTATTAATGAAATTACGGATTTTGAGACTAAATTGAGGGAGATTTTGGCTAGCAATCATCCCGTTGATATTAAAGCACGACTTTATCAGCAAGCCATGAGTGCATATTTTGCTCTACGATCAAACTATTTCAATGATGTACAACCTCATGTTACACAGAACAGTGCTCCTCATGTACAACCTTATGAAAACAGTGTTCACCATGTACAACCTATTTATGAACATGCTCCACCAATGTATGTATCCGACATGGACGTCGACGCCAAAGGAATCAAACGAAAAATTAAAGAGGAACCAGGTGAAAAACGGATGAAGATAGCACCTGCCATCCATGCTGCCAGACATTCGGACTTGATTGTGTCTCCCCATTATGAGAACCCTGGTATAGCACGCAAACGCAAACAACTCGACCCGATTGAGCCCATCAGAGCAGCCAAGATTGCACGAGCCGGATCACGCAAACGAAAACTATCCGAACCGATATTTCCTATCAGGGCCTCCAAGATTGCACGGGTCACCTCACGTAAACGAAAACTTGCCGAACCGATACTTCCTAAACGAGCCGCTAAGATAGCACGAGCTGATTTCAAGAAGGCCACCAGAGATGCCAGTCTACGAATCCTGAAGAGAGCAAAAATATTCAAGAAACCAGCGAAACATCCTGTGATTGTCAATATAAAAAGAAGACTCAAAAGAATTCCTGTCACAACATGGAGGAGCTTCTGAGAAATGTATACTATAATCCTTCTAGTGTTGCTTGTTTTTCTAGTGCTGATTCTGTATTACGCGAAGCTAAAAAACTGAATAAAAATGTGAAAAGAAAACATGTTGAGGAGTTTTTATCTAAACAAAAAACTTTTGCCATACATAAAACTTATAGACGAAAGTTTAAGAGGAATAAAACCAAAGCCGCTGGTTTAGATGTAGCATGGCAAACTGATTTGGCTGATATGAGGAACTTGAAACACGCAAACAATGGTTATCAGTACATTTTGGTTTGTGTAGATGTTTTATCTAGATTTGCTTTTTGTGAGGCTATCAAACGAAAAACACCTGCTAACACTGCAGAAGCTTTTAGTAGAATACTTGAGCGAACAAAACGCATTCCATGGCGTCTAACTAGTGACAGAGGATCTGAGTTTAAAGGAGTATTTCAAAAAATGTTAGTTGATTATGACATTCACCATAGTTGGTCAAATTCACCAGAAATAAAATGTGCTATAGCAGAGAGATTTATTCGCACATTGAAAACTAGATTATGGAAATTTTTTACGGCCTACAATACCCAACGTTGGGTTGATGTCTTACAGGACGTAACAGAGAGTATTAACAAGTCTTATAAGCAGACAATTAAGATGGCCCCGTCTGACGTGACCAGAGAAAATCAAGGAAGGGTTTGGAAAACGCTTTACGAAACAGTTAAAACAAAGCCTAGGTTTGAAGTAGGTCAGTCAGTGCGTATTTCAATGGAAAGAAATAAGTTCAAAAAAGGTTATACAAAGAATTTTAGTGAAGAAATTTTTACGATAACTGAAGTGAAACATAGAGAACCGCCCTGTTATAACATTTCCGATGCTCGGAATGAAATGATAGAAGGTGTGTTTTACGAACCTGAACTAGTTCGTGTGGTGGAGGAAGACAGAGTTTCAAAAATAAAAAAACTATTGAAATCTGAGAAACGAGATGGTATGCTTTGGCATTATGCACAATTTGTTAATGGTAAAAAAGGTTGGCTACCCGCTGGCCAGCTGGTCAGTATATAAGGAGTGAATTATTTTAAACTTTAACAATGTCCGACAAGTGGTGTATCAGCGGTCACTCTGTTTCCAAGCAGCAAGTTGTATTTTGTGTACAAACACTTTTGATTTACACAGTAGTGGTAACCAGTATTGTTAACTTGGCTTTGCAAACAAAAGATAGAGAAATTTGGATTACATTGTTGGCCAGTAGTTTGGGCTATATTTTACCGGCTCCTAGTTTGAAAAATGAGTTTTTACATGAGTCTCCCCAGCAACACTCTGTCGGGTCAGAACACGACATCAGAGTTTAGGGTTCGACTGCCTAAAGAAATAAAGTTAGAAGGTGAATGGGAAGTAGGACTGGTTGAAGTATCTTATCCTTATTCATGGGATAATGTTCACTCTAAAAGTGAAAGCTATTTGAAAGCTAATGAAATTGCTATTCTGAATGAAAAGAATGCAATTCATGCCATTTTGGCTGTACCCGAAGGTTTTTACACCACTATTGATATTGTGAGAACAATAAATAAAATGTTGAAAGAAAGTACGGAAAACATTACGATTAAAATGGTAGATGAGCATGTGAGACTCACATTCAGTGCAGGATTTGGGATCCGATTGTCGGATCATTTGACTTACTTTATGGGTTTCAATGACCATACTATACGCAGTAGCATAACTGCCCCTCATCCTCCTGATTTGAACGGAGGTATTGATGGGTTATATGTTTATTGCGATATTGTAGAACCCTCTGTAGTAGGGAATACCATGGAAAATTTACTGAGAATTTTACCAGTAACAGAAACTAAGAAACATGGGAACCTTATACATGCTGAATTTCTGCATGTGCACTATAAAAAGGTTCTGCACAAAACTTTTTCTTCAGTGTCAACCACTATCAAGGACGACTCGAATACACTTATCAAGTTTCATTACGGAAAGTGTGTTTTAACACTACATTTCAGACAAGTATGAGAGTTACATATAAACCATTGAGTGAAAAAGAATGGATTATTTATCTACAAAAAGGTTCAGGTTTTCATGGTTCACCTTATCAAAGAGGCAGAGGTTTGGGTAACTTGCTTAGATCTCTGTATAGAGCCATTTTACCTGTAGCAGGTTCAGCTGGAAAAGTTGTAGGACGAAAAATTTTGAGTACCGGTGCTAACATTGCCAACGAAGTTTTATCAGGTGCCAATGTAAAAAGAACTGTTAAAAGAAATACTAAAAAAGCAGCAGGCGATTTACTGATGAAAGCGGGTCAGCACCTGAGAGGAGAGGGTATAAATAAGCGAGCCAAACGAAAAACTGTCAGTCCTAAAAGTAAACCCAAAAGTAAAGCTAAAAAGAATTTGGAATTTGGTCAGAGGATATTTTGAGACGATGAGCGCTCAAGTACTAGACAGTGCAAGCCACTCTGTCGGTTCTTCAGTTGTCGATTTTTTCTCGGTACCTTCAACCCAGACAGTGATCGAAAACAGTTACTGGCAACCTATTCACCCCTCTAATACAATAACTTCCGAAGGTCCATATCAGTTTTGTGTACCACCCGGACCACATTACATTCAACTTGCAAAAAACTATTTGGTTATTAAGGCTAGAATTGTGAATTATGATGGTTCTGGTATTGGTAATGATTTGGTTAGGGTTGCACCAATAAATTTACTGGGTCAAACGCTGTTCAAACAAGTAAAAGTAGCCATAAATGGCAAATCAGCATTTGATTCAGGTCCACTATATCATTATCGCGCATATATTGAAACTGAACTCAATAACGACGCATTCAAGAAAGCTCAAGTGCTAAAACCGAGTTTGTATCAGAAAGATCAGGGTGAGGCGGGTAATTCCGCAGCAAATGACGGTTTTATTAAACGCGGAACAAAGTTTGTTGGGTCTGTTGTTGTTGAGTTGATGAGTCCTATTCATTGTGATTTGTTTCAAACTGATAAATTGATGTTGTCTAATACCCGAATTGATCTTGAACTACATCGAAACTCTGACAAGTTTTGTTTGTTAAACTTTGAACAACCACCAACCGAGTACAAACTACAAATTATCGACATGACTTGGTATGTAAAACATGCTATTGTGACACCTAGTATGCACCTAGCTATCGAGACCAGTCTACTGAAACAACCGGCCAAATACCCACTCCGTAGAGTGTCGGTAGTCAACATGCTTGTATCTGCTGGACGCATGAGTACGCCAACCACACCGATTCTAACCGGACAATTACCGAGACGCATAATCATAGGATTTGTGGACTCACGAGAGTTCCACGGTGCCTACGGCCGCTCACCATTTACATTCGGCAACTTTAATGTATCGGAGATCTACATAGAGGCCGGGGGTGTGACTATTCCACGAGAAAGCATCAAATGTGATTTTGGTAAATCACACTACACACGAGCCTACATGGCATTGATGGATACCCTAGGCCTGGCTAACGAAACACGATCAAATGGAATCACGATGGACGACTTTTTCCACAATAGTTGCTACTTTGCCTTCGATCTGACGCCGGAAGAGGCTGAAAACCCCGGATGGGAACTTATAAAAAGCGGCCCCGTATCTGTCCATGCTTCATTCGAGACTGCTGTACCAGCCTTCGGACTGGAACTTGTTGCTTACTGTGAATTCGATAACGTGGCCTCAATCGACAGATTCCGCAACGTACAATTCGACTACACTGTGTGATGAACTCTATTGAACTCGCTGAATTATGTAAATTCAAGACTTTTATTGGTGTTTTCCCAAGCGATAAATTACCTGAAATTCATGCTTTACCATGTGGTTTTATTGCTAACACCAAACCCAGCGACCATGCTGGAGAGCACTGGGTTGCGATATGTATTAATCGAGAAGGACTCGGCGATTATTTTTGTTCATTTGGTGCATTACCCCAACCTGTTTTTGTAAAGTTTATGAATAAAAACTGTGTTTCATGGAATTATAGTGGTAAACGTCTGCAGGGACTTTCTACTGCTTGTGGTCAATATTGTGTATTCTTTCTTCATTGTAGAGATTTAGGCCTGTCTTTGTCTAAGTTTCTTTCCTTGTTCACCAAAAATTTTGTTGAAAATGATTCAATTACTAAAAGTTTTATTGATGGCAAATTTAATGTGAATATAAAGATTTACTAATAAAATTATTGAAAATAAAAAATTCGGAATCGCTTATCATAAAAAAATGACGTCATGGTGTACTACGTCGAAACAATAATTAGGCGCACGCCCCTGTCGAAAAAACACGTCTTAACATGTTGCACGGGTCAAACGCGTACGGCTTGTGTTCACTAACCCCAAACAAAGATCAGATGGACGCAGTCACAATGGAGTTGCGGCAAATTCAAAATAGTTGAGGTGAAAAATTATTGTTGTGATAATGTCATTGAATTTGATGAGATATAATGAAAAGTAAAAAAACACTAACTTCATAAAGTTAATTTCCCTCTTCTCACACGCCCCTATGAACAAGCAAATCGCTCGGTCTCCTAAAGACACATCAACAGACGGGTGTGCCCTGATCACTAGATGGATTAGTGAAATTAGGATGCATTCATAATGGGGTTGCATGCGGCAAATTTGGAAATTTTCGGAAAAAGTATTATAAGAATACTGAGTGATAAAAAATAAAACGAAAATAAAAAAAAAATGTAAAAAAAAATTAAATTTTTTTTTAAAAATGCACACAATGAACGCAACCGTTGCACCATTGAACCACAGCTGTACCCCCAAGTGGCGGATTTTTGCTTACAGAATTACCTTAGGCTTAAATAATTACCTTTTTCCTTAGGCTTAGGCTTAGGCTTAGGGAATACTTCATTTAGGCTTAGGCTTAGAGAAGTACCCTATTTCATTTAGGCTTAGGCTTAGGAGGGGGTGGAAGGGGGTGACGGGGGGAGCGCGCCAGGGTGGCCGACTATTATATACTGTTTAGGCACACCAGTGTCAGACGTGTCTTTCACTTTACAATCAGGCTTCTTGGTTGACACCTCCTTTTTGGCACGCACGCCAAACTCTCTATCGATATCCTCTTCCAGAACAATCTGTTTGACCACATCATCAAACTTTATACTACAATCCTGATCAGCGCGCGCAACCATTCTCTTATAATCCACATTTAGCAGTCCATCCTTTAGTCTACCAATCAGTGCACATTCACGTATATAGTCAGCACAGTTATCAGAATTAAATGGACACAGTGCTTTCAGCCTATACACGAAACTTTTGACAGACTCACCTGTACGCTGCCCACAAGACTCAAAGTCACTCATACGCTTACTACGTCGGTGTACTCCTGAGTACTTATCTGACAAATAACGTACACATTCATCAAAAGTAGGATCAGGCAACTGCTCGAAGAACTCACGTCTTGCCTCACCACACAAACAATGAACCACATGATCCACCTTAACATAGTCAGATATGTCAGCCTCAGATAGCCTACTACACAAACTTCTGAACCACCAGCTAAACTCAGACAAATTTCGACCATCAAATTTATCAAACGTACCTGCACGCAACATCTGCTCATACGCACGCCTATCAGCTTTTTCACTTCGTTCAATCAACTGACTACACAACTTAAGGATGGCGTACGTTTGCTTCCAACTTTCAGTCATTTTATCCTCACCAGTATTTACTTGAACGTCAGAAAATTTCGCCTGCGATCGCATGATAGGCACCTCTACATTACAGGCCGCTTCAGTCATGTTCAAATTATTACCATCAATTGTATCTTGAAAATGGTTAACCTCGGCCTGCATCACATTACCTGGAGACAGCAGATTGTCCTCCACAAGTAATGGTGCGCCGTATTTTTGACAATTTACACCACCTTGCAACACACTACCCGGGGACAGCAGATTGTCACTCACCGGAGGAAGCGGTGCGTGGTAAAAATCAGAAAACTGCGAATTCTCAACTCCATTGCTCATCCGCCCATCCAAGAGACTTTTTTTCACCATGGTATTCGCAAAAAAAACTCCACGTTCAATAGCAAATACGAATCAATTTTTGCTCAATCTCAACGCGACTCACGAATAACTGTATCATAAAAATATGACTCAATACCACAACAGGAAAAAAATGGCTTGGTAAATTGGTGGATTTGAAAATCAGCAGGAGCGCCAGAATGAAGGGGCGGATTACAGTTATACTTTAGGCTAGTTTATTTCCTAATATATAAGTGAGTAACCGTTCCTTAAAGCCGCTGTCCAGCTGTTTCTAGAAAGGGGTTTGTTATATGATTATATAATTAAACCTTTACCAAGCCATCTACATACAGACAATTACTTTATTATACATACAAGTTATTTAGAATGAGTTAGAAGAGTTACTAATATAAATAGAATGGAATACTAACTTAGAACACTTAAGCTGAGATGACTAAACAACAATCTACAACAAAACACTCTTTATGTGCTAAACGCTCACTTGTGAACAAATACGCTACCGGCTGTCTCAATACTACAGCACAGCAGCACGCGCCAGTGACAAGCGTTCAACACAACACAACAAACAATGATTGACTAGAAAAGACCACTGCCAGCTAGCACAGTCAAATTGATTTCCATAGCTACCGCTGCTATTCTAACTGGTTGCTAAGGACTCAACGCGCGTATTTAAATATGATCACAAATGAGAACATAAGAGATCACCATCTCTTACTATACGTAAATCCAACAGTTGATCACTGAATATATCACCTCCTCTCTATCATCATATATACTGCTCATGATTGATTATGCAAAAAATCCGAATCGAGTTTACAAGTAAAGAAAACTACATCAGTGAGATTTTTCCTTCATGGCTCAAAATAAATTCCAAAGTATTTTTATCTTCAGTATAATAACCCGATATTCTACTTGCCTCGAAGAGTTGAGCGCAACCAATTTCCCCAGTAAAACTTTTCTCCTTCAACAATGATCGAAAGTGTTACAACGTATTGCATAATGAAACACGAGCAGTATAGCATAAATTTTTTCTTGTAACCCACATCAAGTATTCCTCGAAACGATTGGTGATTTGTAAATTAGTAATCATTGTATTGAATATCATAAGTGCAGTTTAACAAAACCCAGTAGAAACTGTAAATTTTTTGTGGTCACGAAGTTTTTTTTAATTTGATTGGGATATATTTACATTGTAGAGCGTATAATTTTTTCAACTTTTCGTACTCGAAACTTGTTTTTTTTGTTTGGATCACTAGTTTCATTGTTTGTACGGTTTCGACTTAGTCATTAGCACAGACTGTACGTTCGAAGAGAGATCACACAGTAGTTTTCAGTTTAAGCCTAAGCCTACACTGAAACCTAAGTTTTATGCCCTCGCCTTGGACCGTTAGCACCGCGCAGCGGAGGTATGATTCATTCTCGCCCGAAAATCAAACAATCATGACTTTTCCAAACGTTTTCAGTTTGCTATACTTTTTTGTCCAAATTCGCATCGTGAACACGTTTTTTCAGTTGTAGAAGAATAATAATCGCAGATTAGAAAACAATCTACCGACCAAAATTTTTACCGGGTTTTGTAAAATTGCATCATAAGTATCATTGTATGTCTAAGTATGTCTGTTTGTAAGTATGTCTGTCACGCAACAAAAGAGCAAATCATAGTCTACCCTTCAACTTAACTAAATAGCATGAATGTTTTTATACACCTCAACCGACGATAGGGTTATGAAAATTGCATTCCATAAACACTTTGTTTTATTTTACTCACTAAAAAATTTCTTCTCAACAAAGGGTGTTATCATCAGCACCCTCCTCGAATGGATGAACTTACCGTCCAAACTTTTTCAAAAACTTTAAACTTTTGCTCCTTGGATTCGACGAGTCCTATGAACCAAAGATTCATATAGCAGACAAGACATAACATGTTTGAACCTGTTGTTTTTAAATCGTTCAGCTACAGTATTAATAATAATAATAATAATAATTAAACCTTCAGGAAATGATTTGATTCTAACGGACTTGCTAAACTGACTTTAACCCAAACACAATAAACGAGTTGAACATTCTTATTAAATTGGGCCAGACGGTCTACTATTATTCCCTTGAGTTCCGTTGTAATAGGGACAAAATTAGTAAGCTTTCAGGTAAGGCAAAAAAGACGTTAATGATTCATTTCATGGGTTTTGTATGAGAATGAATATGATAGCTAAGCTCTGTAACCATGACCCTCCGTTCACCCTATACAGAACAACTAAAACTTTAATCGGTGTTAGGCTTTGATAAAAAGTTATGACTTATGTTAAATGGTATGCTTTTTTGGATTCCGAAGAAGAAATCTTTTCGATCCTTTTTATTTGAACCTAATGAACCTCTTTTTGAACCTAAGAACAGTGTAATTTAAACGGGTGACGAATGTAAATAGTCTACTCAAAGTTTTGTTGGAATTGTGGACCAATATCGTAGTTAGTCACATTCAGAGGTTCATGGTACATACGTATCAAAGCTAATTCTGCATAACGACGTGTTTTTTCGAATAATAACTCTTGTAAACTTAACACTCAGTTGCGTATCAATGGGTTTACCCTAGCATCCTTCCAATCATCGATGTTTTTTTGTTGTCTTCAGTTGTTGCTGGGTTCGTCAGACAATTTTTATTGCCCCATCGTATCGTAGTTGCTGAAATCAAGGGACTATCTCGATCTAGCTTTGTTGTATTGACTTCTAGTATGTCTAATCGGTTTTCTCGTGAGTTTTTACATCTCCGTAGCTTTTTCAACCTCGTTGGTTTTTTCAAGTTTCAGGTCGAAAAAACATGGCAATGCGATTTTTCGTTTATTTAACCCAAAAGTGAAGCCCTGTGAAGATGAAAATTGATACCTCAGTAAATTTCCAGCGTGAAGAAAGATTTTAAACAGTTATGCAGATCGAAAGAATAGTTGAACCATTTTCAAGAGCTTTATGAAAAAAATGTAGAAAATCACAGGCGAAATGAAAAAAATATTGAAATATTAGGAGGCTCCTATCAGAAAATATTTTCAAGCGTGTTGGTAAAACACATTGAGATGTATTTTCCGCTATTCAACTCGTTGATTTATTGAAACACAAAAACGGCCAAGGGGTAAGGGAACGAGAAAGTCAGGTACTTTATTAAAAATTTATCTGAAAAACTCCCAACTGTTCTAAAATAGTTTGATCGGAAAAACAGCAGGACACACGATGTCGCGCGAAACATATTTGGGACTTCGTTGAAAAACGAAATCCTAAATTTCGTTTGGCATGACCTTTTTTCTTGTGTGTGTGACAAATCTGCCATGAACCTTTTTTATTTCCTTTATCTAGCCAATGAGGGTGAAAGTTTATACTGTAAAACGCGTTTTACGGAAGTTGAATTCCAGCATTTTCATTCAAGATACATCTTATTTTTAGGATAGTAATTTGATCGCTTTTTTTATTTCATGACGTACACACTTTTTTTTCGAAATTCATAACAAATCTGCTTTCCTGTTTCTCAAGATCAGACCATTTTAGATATGAGAACATAAAGGTCCTGTTCAATAATTTTTCACGGTTGGACTTCCAGGATCGAACCATGTTAGTTAATATTCATGCCTTTAGGAAAATAAGGTTTGATAAAGGAAATGTTATAAAAAGACAATGTACTTAAAAGGTCAATTATAAAACCAACAAATTCTTTGCTATCCGGCAGAAAATCGTCGCGTTTCTTAGTCCATGCTTTGCGACATGAAGCATCGTGTTGGTTCACGTCAGTAAGGTTCTGGTAGCCGGCCGCCGTGGTCACAAATCCATCTTCGGTTATTGTGACGGTTCTTCTAAAAATGCACTTGCCGAAATTACACGATAACGATAGTGTGAAGTTCGTACAGTCGATATATGCATATCTAATGGCAAGTATTGCTCGTTATTCTACTATGTATCTATTGACATATATAACGCACGCGCCATTTATGTATTGCTCATTCATATATTATCCCGAACAACACGAGTAAAAAGTCAACTGGCGACCACGACCAAATAAACACAACAGTCATCGTGTACCACTCAGTCATCACACGTAGCTAACTTCCGCATTATGATAAACGCTCACCTCAACTCAACCACTTTTATGCGTGGCAGTGAGGGTATAAGTATGGATCAAATGTTCGACATGTTTCTATGCAAGCAGCGAGAGTGGCGCGAAGAACGAAAAATGTTGCAAGAAGAACGTCTGCAATGGCAACGAGAGCGCACTGGATTTATGAAGCATCTGGAGAGAATGTCGGAACGCAGTGAAAGTATGAAGATGAAGCTGATCGAAGCTCTGAAGGGAATGCAGAAGAGGAGCGCTCGAGTCGAGAAGAAGTACTGTCCGCTCCATGGCCTGTGATCCCACGGAGAGGCCAACTGCTATCATCTGCGGAGGAGGAAGGAAACCGGAAAAGGTCAGTGTCCGGAAAGAAGTCAGAAAGTGTCAGAAGAAGTTCTCTCGGTAAATAAAGATGTACCAGTGAAAAGTCATCAGAAAGACGAACCAGCTAAGAAGCAGTCAGTGAAGAATCAGAAAGAGAAGAGACGTGAAGATAGGCTCCGTCAAACAAAGCAGGAATCAGTCAGAGAGAAGTCAGAGCCATCAGCAATCGAGTCCAGTAGCAGTGAACCAGTTCTTTCGAAATCTCCCATTGAGGTACAACGTGTCGTGCCTACCGGACGTAGCGGTATCAAACGATTGGCGGGGGAGGAGATGAAACCAGCCAACGTGAAACCAGTGAAACCCGGAAGCAGCGATAATCGCAGTGAAGATCGGAGACGACGTGGACCGAAGGTGAAACTGTTCGAAGTACGACATCGTCAGACAGGCACTCTGGTGAAGATCAAGAAGAAAGAAGATCTGAACTGTATATCATGGTACATAAATGGTGAGCTGACTGCAGCGGAAAACCACCCAGAGAAATTTAGAGATATTGATCATGATGATAAGATGATTGAGAGCTTAATTTATTATTAAAATAGGGGAAGAGTCGATATATGCATATCTAATGTCAAGTATTGCCCGTTATTCTACTATCTATTGACATATATAACGCACAGGCCATTTATGTATTGCTCATTCATATATTATCCCGAACATCACGAGTAAAAAGTCAACTGTACTTAGTATTCAAAGACAGAGTCAGTATTAAACAAAACAACTTCATAAAATACCAACTAAGGTTGGACGATTAACTGCTGAAATAATGCAATTAAATATGGCGTTTCGGAACAAGTCCCAAGAATTACTGCGCATTAAAGGTAAAAGTAAAAGTTAATTCTACTTATGAAAATGAAGCATTTTTCGTGGATTTTATTTATGTTTGCAGAACTTGAGAAAAAATACTACAAAAATAGGTAACATCCACACAAAACAGGGCAAACCCACCGGCAGGCATGATTTGCACAAGTGTAACGAGCTGCGATTTTTGTTATGGCCTTATTTGGATCCGGTTGTGATTTAGATGCTTTTGTAAACACAAAAACACTGTCCGATGTTCCGTTGCCCCGGAGATAAGGCTGAGTCTAAAACAGAAAATTAAAGTCAACAACAACAACAAAACCAACAACAGCAGCAGCAGCAGCAACAACAAACAACAACAAACAACAAACAACAAACAACAAACATCAAACAACAAACAACAAACAACAACATTAACAACAATGACAACAGCAACAACAACATTAACAACAATGACAACAGCAACAACAACAGCAGCAACGTCAATAAGTTGTAAAACAAGGTCAAAATATCAGTAACCTGCCCGTTCGATGCTCGTCGGTACATAATGGTGAAAGGGATGGCGTTGTTTTTAATTTCACTGTTCTTCCCCTCAACCTACAAAGACAGGGGAAAAAGTTTATTGACAAAAGGTTTGTATAAACAAGTTAAACGGATGAACGACAAAATGGAACTAACGAGACGATCTAGTGGGTTCGGTTGAGACTTGGAGGAGGACTTAAAAGAAGGCAATGTAATCTGGAACTTGGTCATAAATTTTTATGAGCAAACAAGCACTATGTTCCATGACAATCAATTATTGAGTGAAATGTTATTTTCCACTGTAAACATAGGGAACAAGACTTCTAATTCAAGATTTTTTCAATATAGGTCTTACTGACTAGTCTGACACTTTTCAAAAAT
>CAXIWR010000051.1:64106-87471 GCA_964036265.1 Daptonema setosum
TATTATTCTCTAAACCAATTTGAATTAATTTTTTATTTCAGCAGTTCAAAACAGTCAAATTCGACAACCCTCTACACAACTAAGTTGATCGAACGAAGCCAACACCACAATCAAACGCATTTAATCGTCGTCGGCTCCCCGAAGAAAACTCGCATCACCGCCGTACAAAAATCAATATTATCGCTTGTGGTCCGCGGTAATTAATTAGTTTTATTTGAAGAAAATCAACTAATTAAAACAATAAACATTAATTAAAATGGCTTCGGGTTGGGACGCGTATATCAGCAATCTGATGCAGCAGTCGAGCTCGATTAAGAAGGCGGCCATCGTCGCGGCGGCCGATGGCGGCATCTGGGCACGCAGTGAGGATCCCGCCTTTTCGGTTGGTTTATTATATTCTTCGGAACATGTCCCCTCTTAGCACAGTGCGGATTTTAATGCAAGTTTTGTGTAAACCAGTTCGCTCAAATCGTAAATAAAATCCAATATCGAGGCGTATATATGTCGTATAACTTTAAGATGAGTAAAAGACAATAAAATAGAGAATCAAGTCAGTTACATTGATTACAAAGCTATACTACATATATACGCCTCGATATTGGATTGAAATTACGATTTGACCGCACTGGTTTAGACACTTGCACCAAATTCCGCATTGTGCCAAGACGGGTTAAGACGTTTCGGAATGGTCATGTAAGGCCGAAATAAGTTGTTGTTGTTCAAGTCTTCGAACGTGATAAGCTGTTGTATAAGTCTTCGAAGTCCTTTTCGAACTGGTAAGTCTCGAAATTCCTTGCGTTGAGTCCTCCTTGTTCTTGCACTTTGAGTGGTTAATAGTTACAGCTTTTTCTTTTTGTATGTGAGTGGGCATCTAATTATCATCGGATTTCAGTCATACTCAATCATCTCAAAATATCTTTTTACTGTACTATTATAATCATTTATTTTATTTGTGAATACTGTATGTACGACTGGGCATTTATGTTACTTTATTGATTGAATGATATTTTCTTCAATTCAAGGCATCATCTGACGAGCTATCAACTTTTGTCAAGCTGTTCGACCACATTGAAGACGTACCCGCCAAGGGATTCGACCTCGAGGTATGCTGGTTGTTTCAGTTCCATTCCAGCAGTATACAAAAACCTCAATTGATTTGATTGATAACAGAACAGTTACCACATTACTATAAGTATATATATTTGCTCAGTTACCACATTACTATAAGTATATATATTTACTATATATATATATATTATATATATAAGTAATTAACCTTGCACGGCGTTCGTCGGATCAGTTCTTCACGTGTTTATTAGACTGAATTTGTTAATACCGCCGTATTCTAGACTGGTTTAGACAACTCAGACCTTATTTTCAGGATGAACGTTTGAAATGAGATCAGTGTCTAATATAAATAAATTTTCAAAGCAAAAATACATATTTAATGCAGCTTTCGAACTCAGTCAACCGTTTGACTTGTTTCACACTTTTTCATCGTTATTTAGTTAAAAGTCAAGCCAAGCCTCTAAATTGTTATTCAAGCCCTGCTTAATTTTTATTCAAGCCTCTGAGTTGTTATTCAATCATGCTTAATTTTTATTCACTGAGTAAGTTTAATTTCAGGGTGTTCACTACATTGTGCCCAGGTGCGAAGACAAACTCATCTTCGGAAAACGACAAAAGTCCGGTATATTCGCCATCAAAACCAATATGGGTTAGTAGTAGTGTTCAAATTTGCTAGTGCAGGAGATTTTTGGTACTATTGTGTGACAATATATAAATGCTTTTACGCGTTAAATAGATATAAAATCGTCAGACAGTGCTAGTTCCATTTTATTTATTCCATTTATAAAATTTTAATACAAGAAAGTTACTTTCTCATATGAGAAATCTCGTTATCTCGATTTTATTCGATGAATCTTTTTATTATGAGGTAGAGGTGAGAAAAATTTCGAATGTTCACAGTTAGAATATGACTCACTTGTGTGTTGCAGCGGGGTATTTTTTTCAAGAAAACCCTTTGTTTTGCCGTTTTATAGTGTTTTTTTTTCTTGTTCGTTCTAACGGTTGCCTTGATGATTCATTTGAACGAACAGATTCTCTTACTTTACTTTAACATCAACCCTTGAACTGAATTTTCATGGTCCAGTTGACTGGTTTACTGGCTATGTATTAATAATTCGATCACGAATTATAAGTCTGATGGTGGTTCTATAATTATGAGGGCACAGGGGTGGGGGCTAGTTAAGGATTTTTCATTGCCTAATTGTATTTTTACATCTTTCACATTTAGTTTGTCATGTCCCAAAGTTGAATTAAAAATTTAAGTCTATGTAATGAAATAACGATTACCCCATTTTCAATTTCTCTATGAGAATCAATCACTGATCATACAACATTATCGAATACGCTGTCTCAATCGAGTTAGGTGATCGTATTTGTTCATCAGACTGAGTTTCGATACAGTTTGTATACAGATTTCTTCGTATACATAGTTAAATATCGCTTGATACAATGACTAGCATTCTCTATTACTACGGCTACGGCATTACAGTCCTGGTTTTTATAGATTCAGTAACTGATAACATTGCTCAGTGCTGGTCTGAACTTTTTCGAGTGAATTTTCTGGTAGAGATCGGTTAGGCCGTTAGGGGATGAGTTTTGTACCAACTGGACTGACTGACTGCCGTTATTGAGGAAATTTCAGTTGTACAGTGGAAGTTTTGTTTACCGTCTGAACAATCTGCGTTTCTATATGAATGATTTGCATCCGTTTCTATATCACTTAGTTTTGTTGGGTCATTCTCCGTTTCAGTTAGATGATTTCTGATCTGATTATCAGATTTACTTCGATATTGTGCTGTATTTTTACAGCGAGCGTGTCTGAAATACATCGCGAACAGTTCTCGTTCTATCGATGTTTTTGTTATGACTGATAACCCCCAGCCCAGTTGTATACATCGACGGCTGCTGTTCAGTCTAGAATGGTGCAAAGTTGAACTATGAAAGTACATGCCTGTGGAATTCTTAAACAGACAGTTATTACAACAAACAAAGTGGGTAGTTGAAAAGGGGACGTTTCATTTGTGTTTTGGGTTTGTGTGAGCGAGCTACAGACCGTACAGTCGACAAATAATTCGAATTTAAATTGCTGTGGGTCGAAAATAAAAATCTCGAAATAACGAAAAATCTCACTAAGCTTGGCTTGATATCCCGAGTTAATTGTCGGTTTGTTGTGAATGTTGACTACATGGTTGACTATTTTCCTCGATGACAGTTTTCACGATTTTAGTTGAACTTGAACATCGGGGTACGACTTATGTATTATGTTCCATTCAATATTCATGATCAACAATGACCTTTTTGGCGCTCCCAAAAAGTAGAACTTGTTTTTAAGGTGTAAGTAAAAGGACATAAAAAATGCCAATTCCCCCTCTTTGACGAATTTCCCCTCCCTTAGAGGATCAGCTCTTCCGCCAGTTGGTTCATATCTGATTCACGTTCACCCATAAAACAACGAGTCAGTAATTGGTTTGTTATGGCATGTTTGTGTGCCGCTATCGCTGAAATAACGTTGATAAATCACTTGATGGCATTGGGCATTGATCGAGATTTTTATGCATATCAGTAAAAAGATTGACAAACAGGTGGTATTGTCAAGAGTCAAAACTCAAATTTGAAACGGCAGAGGGGGGTTTTCATTTTCCCCCTCTTCTCGTCCGCTGGTGTAAGGATTGATTTTTATTATAATATTATACAACGATTTAGTAATCGGCTTGTTATGGCATGTTTGTGTGCCGCTGTTGCTAAAATGACGTTGATTAATGACTTGTATTACACACTAGCGGACGAGAAGGAAAGGGAAAAGTGGAATTCCCCCCTGTTTGGCATTTTCAAAAAGTACACTTTCTTCCTTAAGGTGTAGGTAAAATGGCCTGAAAATTGTCGATTCCCCCCTCTTTGACGAAATTCCCCTCCCTTTGGGAATTTAGCTTGTCCGCCAGTGGTATTACATGATAGCTTTATTCGTGCTTTGATTGACAATTGCTCCCCCCTCCCCTCAAATAGCCGTATCATCGCTAATTTAGCCGTTTTATGGTGAAACGGAAAAGTGTTTTGACTATATAAAAAAGCAAGTCACGGGCAGGTACCAATTACCAGCACTGAATGAGAATTGTAATAGAGGGGAATATTGGTATTGAAATAATGAATATTGTTTTATGCTTTTTAATAAGTGAGTGAACACTTAAAGGGGATTTTTGGTTTGTCCGGGTCGGGTTGGATGACATGGTTTGTATGGTCTGATCGTTCACCCTTGAAATAAGCTTCTTTGTTTTTGTTTCGGCCATCGAGTTTCATGCAACGTGCACGGACACCATGCAGTTACAGTTAATAATGGGGGGATTCAAATAAAGAATATGCCGTGGTGTCGTGGCCCGTGGGAGAGACAATAAAGTTTCATGTTGTTGATTGTTTTCTTGATTGGTTGATACATAAACGAAAGTCCTGATAAAGATTTCATTTTAAGATTTAGAAAATCAACGGATTATTCAATGCGAAAGACAGGGGCAGCTCTAATGTAAAAGAAATAGTGGTAAATCATAATTTGTAACCCGATATTTAATTATTATTCTTGTAATTCATAACAATTTTATAAATTTTGTTTCAGCGGTGGTAATCGCGTGCTACGAGGGCGAAACATCGGAGGGTCAAAACTGCCGGTCGGCCGTCGAGAACATCTCGCAGTATCTGGCCAAATCCGGATATTAAGTGGATGGTGAAGTCCGATGAATTTGATACCTGCTTTTTTATATATGCCCGCTCATCTATCAAACTAACCACGGTTGGTGAAACTTAATTCTTTAAAGTTTTGATAATTTTTAATCAGATTTTTTGAGAATCTAGTTACATTCAATATTCAATTCGTGGATTTATTTCTGGAACATAGTTCTGACTAACATTGTGTGTAATGTATTCAAGGATTGCTCGCTTTCGCTAACTGTAGTGTAGTGCATGGAATGAAGAATCTTTTTTATATCCACTCGTTGCTCAAATATCTTACCAAATTTTGTTCTATTCTTAGTAGCCTAGATCCAGGTTACTGTTTTTGTTGCATATCAATGTAGTTAACAGAAGACATAGAGGTTCCAAAAAGGGCTAGCTTAGCTGTTACATTATACTCACCGGTCAAAGAACAAAAAACCAGCATTATTTACCAAACCAAAGTTATGTCATACCTTTAAATACATTTTGGTCAGGAAAATGTTAAAAATAGGCGATCGATAGCTTTTAACTATTGGATAAAACTGTTGTGACGAACGGCAAAAAAACCCTTGCCGTTCAACAGCAGTTAACTATCGTATTTAATTAAATTCAAACCATGACAAAATAAGCACTAGTAATTTTTTTTCGAACACTCAACTCAACTGTTACTCTGGTATTTCAGTAGCGCTCGTTCAACAATTAACAACAACATCACCACCAACAACAACAACAACAACAACAACAACAACAACAACAACATTCAGTGAGCACGCGCGAATTGTAAGGTGGTTGTTTTCTGCTCCTGCTCCGATGAATATTTAATGGATCGGATGTGATATCCTCCTCCTCCCAGTGAATATCCCCGGATGTGTCCAGTTGTGATTACCGTAATGCAGACCGGTTCTTCTTACATTACTAGGATGTCTTCATGAGTTTTTTGATATTTTTTTAACCGTGAATTTTTTCATTTTAAATGTTAAAGTTATTCAAAGAGTTAAAAGTGTTGAGGAGCTTGTGAAGACATCGGGTTTGATGATAATTAATTATAGGTAGCTCAATTTGAGTCTGAGACCTGTTCAACTAATGTCTCACTGTCTGGTTAATTTTTGGGGTTCCTGGTCCTAAAATTTCTCAGTTGCACCATCCGACTTATCGGTAAACATTTCTGACTTTGCGTTCTCTCACCGGGAACTCGACTGACTGCCCAAACAGAATTTCCGACTCCATACAACCAACCAACAACATTAACGTTATGTACTGCACAAATACACATACATACATACATACATACATATAGAGATTATTACGTGTTTGTATAGTGCGTAACGCTGAATGTATTCCGCGTTTACTCTGTATGTTACTGGGGCGGATGATTATTGTGTCCTTACTACGAGAAAATGCCTCACCAGAGAGGAATCGGCAATTTTACCCAGTTTAGTAAGTGGTTCTAGGGTTCAAAATCGACTGAAAATCGGGAAATTCATCATGTTTTCTATTCCCGTACGCTACTGATGATGTTATTCCCATAGCGGATGAGAAAGCGGAGTATATAGCTTGGTGTTACCCTTCTTGAGTGGTTTCAAAACTGGATTTCTCCAATATACAAGCTGAAAATTTCACGAAAGTCCGTTTCTATCCTGGGAGGAATTTCCCTATCTTGCGGAATTCTGGGCGTTTTACTCGTGTGCGTTCCCGCCCGTTCTGTATTCACTGGTGGACGAGAAGTGGAGGGTAAAATGGAATTCCTCCTTTATTTGAAGATATCAAACCGTAGAGTTTTTTCTCTAAAGTGTGGGTAAAATAGTCTGAAAATTGCCAATTCCCCCTCTTTGAGGAAATTCCCCTCTCTTTGCTCGTCCGCCAGTGATGTATTTTCTATATGTTGACTGCGTGCCTGTTGTTCACAGAGGCAGCAGGGGCTGTATAATAATAGTACTATAGATAAATCGCCGTTCTCTCTATCGCCCAGTCACGCCGATCAACGTTTTAGAAGAAAAAATTTGAGTTTTTCCCACAGAATCACTCAATTTAAAATACCAACTTTCCGGCCACTTTCGAGGGAAATGGTGTTTGAAATTAAAAAAGTTTGATATTTTATTGACCAAGTGGATCAACATTAGAATGGGGAAAAGTCGGCCACTGAAAGGAGGTTCAAACACGGGATTTTCAGTTGTTTCCCATAGCAAAATGGTAAGCAAAGTTGGGTATTTTCGATTTTGTGGTTCTGTTGCAGAATCATTTTGGCAAAAAAAGCATTCTTGTGTTATTATAATCGCTTTTTAATCTGTTACATTCACTCTCTCAAACAGTCCACTCCACATCACCTATAATATATCCACTCCATATTCACCTAGGGTTACGGTTATTTACGATTTATTATTATTATTATTATTACTGTTTTATTTTTTTATATGCGCTCGTTCTTATGCTACTACACTACGTGTCCGTCGTGTGTTTTTTTATTATTAATAATTATAACTTTATTGTTGTTAATAATAATATATTAAGTGTGTATTATATATGCAAAATGGATTGAGTGCTCGCCGAACGGGCGTGAATTTTTCTCCTTTATTCCCAGAGCTTTTTCACTGCGGATAGGCTGAATTTCTATGCGTTAACGAAAAAATTGATCTTTTAATAATAATATTAATAAAAACTAATTTAATTATTTTAACTTGTTTAACCGCAGTGAAAACCGCCGAAAGTTAACTGCCGAGAGCTGAATTGCAACGTTGCAAGATTAAGATTACAGTGGTTGGGTACTAATAATGATTTTCGATAGGTATTTGATATCAAGTAGCTCATATAGTGAGAAAAGTATTGTAAGTTCATCATATTTTGTATCTTCATTCCGTTACGTTTTGATTTTGGCCAGCCAAAACATGTTTGCGTTCCAAGTTTTGTGTGATGATTGAGTTGTGAAGGCATTTTGTATGTTCCGGCGTTTTGATTTTTGTCATGTTTCAACTAGAAATATATTTTGATTTCATCGTCAAGCTAAACCGATCGACGAATCAAAATTCAATTAATCAAAGAGAATTTTTTTTTGACTGATGGATTGGTTTAGTTGTCGAATGAAATCAGATAATTGATAAACTGTACTGCACGTTTTCAGTGATTATATATAATCGGTGCCTAATAAATTCAGTGAGTGGCGTTTCGGTGGGCACTTTTAGCCATTTTTAGATGTCTGGGTCGTAAATTTAGCTTCGTATGTGATTCCGGACGTATTTATTGGCATGTAGCCATTTTCTGTGCCCCATTCGTGGAAAACACTTAGTAATAAAACGGATCCTTTCTGGGGGCTGGTGTTGCTGTCATGAGAATCTGGGTTGTATACTTTTTGATTAGGGTGTTTTTTGATTAAGTTGTAGAAATCGCCGAAATTGGCGAGCGTTTCAAATTCAGTATCGTAAAACATGCTGGCAACATTAAGAGACCTCTGAGCACAAAACGAGCTCCAATACCGTGCGTTGACGGCTCCGGTTACATTTGTAACATGATAGTTTTATGCGTGTTCACTGTTATAGTGTGATTTTATTAATTTTCGGAAAAACGTTTTTATTTTGTAAAAATGTAAACAATTTTTTGTAAATTGTGCAGAAAATATTTGAAAAAAATTGCATTATAACCAGAGGTGGGCCGCAGGGGGGGGTAGGGGGGGTTTACCCCCCCCCCACTTTTCAGGATCGGCGGGTAGCCTACCCCTCCCCCCTAGACAAAAATTTAGGTCGCCTACCCCCTCCCCCCCCCCTACTCGAAATTTTTGAGAAAATCGGCCTCAAAACCTCGATTTTGAGGCTCATTTTTCAAAATTTTCTGGCTGTAAGAATTTTTTTTCGAAGAAACACGTTTTCTGGGTTAATTTTCTTGGTTAAAACCTGAAAAAACCGGTATATGTGATGTTTATACCATATAATAGAAGATTTTTTAGCAAAAACAAGCAAAAAACAAGCGTTTTATGCGAAAAAATTTTTTTTCTACCCCCCCCTACCCGACCTTACCCCCCCCCCCCACTTTTCGGACAGGTCGGGTAAAATGGGATTTTCTGTCGGCTACCCCCCCCCACCCCCTGCAAAGTGCCAAAAAACCCGGCCCACCCCTGATTATAACAGTATTGTGTCTGAACCAGAAATCTGTGAGTGAAACGGTGATTCAAAAATTTGATTATTAACGCTGGTCTATTATATTGATGCACGTTATACGCGTATTTGACATTCAAAATTGACTAGTAGGACGAATTTTAATGCGCGCCAAGTTTACCAGTTATTTCAAAACTCAAAAAAATTGTGTTTTTTCCTGTTTTGAAGTTTTATTTCCAAAGAAAAAATACCGAACTTTTGAATTCAGTCCTCTAATCAAATAAGAATGTTTGTCTCTGGCGAATCAATACCACCACATTCATTGATTTATTTACTATTTGTTTTAGTATGATTTGATTTTTTTATTACATAATAATTATGATAATGATTTTATTGAATGATAATAATATTCTTTTATTTTCAAGCTATGTTGCGCCCGAGTAATAAACTTGATCTGCTTATTATTATTGGATGGTTCGGGGAAAGGTGGGATTTGGTTGGAGTGTAATATACGGTAAAATGATAATACCGATTTGAATAAATATCTGTAATTAATATTACACAACATTTATACTATTGGTACTCGTTATATAGTAAAATGGTGGATTAAAAAATGCGTCCAGAAAAGTTTGAAACAGAATCCAGAGTAAGACAATCCATGTCTTACAGTCAATTTACAGCTAAATTTACAGTCAAAAATAGCTGAGGGTATCTCGTTATTTTAATTGACCCGATACGTACATGAATGACATTTTAATCGAATTGCATATGAAAAACATTTTGGCTCAGGAAAATTTCTGAGAAAGGAGAAACCCTAGACTGGCTATTTAATCTAAATTTGTGATTATTTTTTCACTGGAACCAAAAAATAAAAACCGTATCAAAACTGGTGGGAAAGTATGTTTTTGCCACAAACAGTTTCATGGTATCGTCGAGTCGTTTTTACAAAAAAAAAATGAATATCTCGTTCATTTAGATGGCATTATACGTGGAACAGTTTCTGGACAGTCTCAATGGTCTGCCGACCGAGCTGAAGGCGAATCTGACCAAGATGCGAACTGTGGACGGGCAGGTGCAGTCCATGCTCTGTCAGCTCGATAAGGTTGGTATTATATCAAAATATGAGCATGTTGGATTTTCAAATTCACGATTAAAATTCTAACTTCGCAGTAAAATTTGGTTCATTATTGCTGAAATTTATCCTCAGTCATTCACAGGATATGCGTGTGTACGTGCGTGGTGGCAAAAACGTTACGCGTAACGAAAGATTAAAGAGGTTGGTGGAACAGTACTTGATTACAGAATATCTTTTTGAGTTCGTAGCATAGTTTCAGGTTCATTGAAATCATAGATTGTTTCGTCATGAAATCCATAAAAATTTAGCTTTATAGAAGTCATAGAAAGTTTTCGCTGGGTCGTGGCTTTTCAACAGGATCACCCCATTTATCTCATACTACTGTGGATTATCATACCGTAAGTATCTGAATGTCGCCTGTCTAGTCTAGTGCGTAGGGCGCCGGCCTCGAAAACCGACGGTTCTAAGTTCAAAACCTGACTTGAGACACAGATCCTGACGCGTTGCTCTGGGGTTTCTGCCATTGCCCGTCAGTTTATTCAACTCTCTGGCCGCTACGAAAACACCATACTTATATAATATTAGTGTGACTTATGGCTTCAGTTAATGAAGAAGTCCAAGTAAAAAAACGGCTGAACGGATTTTCGAATAAAAATCTCATTTCATCAAGAACATTATTTCCAGGTACTCAACGATCGAGAAGCTCGTCTCGGAAGCGCAGGCCAAAAGCGAAGAGAAAGTGGCACTGGCTCACGATACTTATGAGCTCGTGGACAAGCAGATCAGGAAGCTGGATGATTATCTGGAACGATTCCAAGCTGATCTTCGACGCAAGTACATCGGGCAAGTGCAGGTGAGTGAGTGAGTGAGTGAGTGAGTGAGTGAGTGAGTGAGTGAGTGAGTGAGTGAGTGAGTGAGTGAGTGAGTGAGTGAATCACGATATGGTGATGAATAACCTGAAGACTCTTTTGCAAGGTGGCCCAGGACAAGAAAGGTCGTAAGGGTTCGTCAGCGGCGGACAAGGGTACACCCAAACCCGGGCAATCAGATGCCAGTGGTAAGGCATCTGGAAGAAAGCGGGCTCGAAACGACTCGGAAGCCAACACCAAAACTGATAAGAAGAAACGCCGAAAAGTAGAGGAATCGCCTACTGCTTCGCCGTCAGGTTTGTTGTTGTTGTTGTTGTTGTTGTTGTTGTTGTTGTTGTTGTTGTTGTTGTTGCTCTTGTTGTTGCACCGAAACTAAAAAGAAGAAACGTCGAAAAGTGAAGAGTCGCTTATCGCTTTGTCCTTAAGTTGGTCGCGTAGTTGTTGTTGTTGCTGTTGTTTTTGTTGTTGTTGTTTTTGTTGTTGTTGTTGTTGTTGTTTTATTGTTGTTGTTGTGTTGTTGTTTTTGTTGTTGTTGTTGTTGTTGTTTTATTGTTGTTGTTGTGATTGTTGTTGTTGTTGTTGTTGTTGTTGTTGTTGTTGTTGTTGTTGTTGTTGTTGTTGTTGTTGTTGTTGTGAGTGATGTTATGGTTGTTGTTGCTGCTATGATTGATAAGACATATTCATTCAGGTGACACAATACCCGACATCACTGGCCAGGAGATCCTCAAGCAGCTGGCTGGTGGTGATGACGTCATGAACATGCCCATCGATCCCAATGAGCCGACGTACTGCCTTTGTCAACGGGTTCGTAGATTTTTATGGACTTCCATTGTTTGCTTTTTAATTCATCCAAACCTTACATGAACCTGAAAACTTCATTAACTTGAATTAAGGATAACGATGACACGTATTAATTTTATTTCCTATTGCAGGTATCGTACGGCGACATGATAGCCTGTGACAATCCCGAGTGTCGTATCGAATGGTTCCATGTATCATGTGTCGGCCTGAGCACCATTCCCAAGGGCAAATGGTACTGCACCAAATGCGACGAAGAACGCAAGAAGAAGAAGAAGATGAAGGACGATTAAAGTTGTTTTTCTCAGGGATTCTTTATTTTGATTTTTTGGTGACTGGATTTTTTTACGTTTTGTGAATTCACATTCAGTCGCATTCACTGGCGAACGAGAAGGGGTGGAAAAGTGGAATCCTCCTTTTGCTTTTTGAAAAAGTTGAATTTGTTTTCTAACGTGTAGGTAAAATGGCCTGAAAACTGCCAATTTCTCTTTGGATGAAATTCCCCTACCTTTGGGCTTTGGGAGTTCGGCTCGTCCGCCAGTGGCCTCAATATTGTATTGTTTCCCTTTCCTGTATTCTATGAATATTCTTTGTATAATGATCTCCTCTCTACACCAGTGTTTTTTTTGTTTCATTCTAGTACAAATGTCTTCAAATGTATAGGTGGAAATTTAGAATAAGTAGTGTATACAACTTCCCGGCAGGAATTTCTAAGAGATGAAAAATAGGACTATCTGTTTCCTACTGTACTAATACTCATTATGAACGTGTGAAGTTCGGCATATTTTTTCAGTTTGTTTACAACTTGTAAATTACAAGTGTGAAACATCACGATTGTTATTTAGTTGGGATGGGAGTCTGATTTGTTCGAGTTAGATTAGAGTAATCACCATTCACTTTTCTAACTAAAGCCCGTATGTTGTTTCAGCAGACAAAACCATTGGCCAAAACTTCTGATAATTAAACATTACTAGCTTCAAATCAACTCAGTTGAAACCACAGTTTAACACAGTATAGCATGGGGTGATGATGATTGATGTGCGTGTTAACAATGATTGTCTGATGTCATGGATTGCCAAAAAAAAAATTAAAAAAAAAAAAAAAATGAAAAAATGAAAAAAAAAAAAAAAATTGGTCATTTTTTTTTTTTTTTTTTTTTACAAAGTTTTGAAAATGTCTCTGTAATACGTTAATAAACGTTAATAAACACCTCTAAAGTGTAATATAAAATGTCAGAAGTGTGAGAAAAGTTCTAAAAACACATTGCCCACTAAACGAGGAACACATTTTGTCCCCATTTCATAAATGGGGACAAAATGCCGTCTCCTCCAGTCAATATGCTAAGCCGCCAAATGAATTAATTTTTATATTCAGTCATGGCCAGCGCTCACACGTGTCACACCTACACGTGTCAGACATGATGGTGCAAGCCTACGGTGATCTGCTCAATCGCCAGCCCGAGCTAAAGAGCTTCTTGAGATTCAAGTGAAAAAATGACACGTTAACTTGTCCAACCCGGGTAACACCCACTGAACATGATGATTGCATGTTATAGCATACAGCTGTTGGGTTGAGTTGAGTCGCACAGTCGACTACTGTGCATCACCTTCTCTTACATTTGATGCAGCTATGTAACGATTCACAAGTTGGAGTAGTTAACACTACTACTTTTCACTTGAATTCCAGGCAGTTCTTTACCTTACTTTAATCAATTATTCCTTACGAGTTTGGGCTCAAAACTGTTATCTAAGTCATCAGAATCATTAAATAAATCTAAATGAGTACCCTACTGATGATTTGGGACATGTATGGTCGATCCTGGATGGATACCAAAAATTTGTAAAAAAAAAAAAAAAATGAATTAAAAAAAAAAAAAAAAAAAAATGTGCGAATTTTTTTTTTTGGCAATCCATGTCTGATGTTTCATTATCAGACGTTTTGGACGATATTTTTGGTTGTTGAAACTTGAAACAACATAAGGCCTTTATTCGAACTGAATAACAACTCTATACCACTATTATTTGTACATAACATGATTGTATTGTTTGTGTGTGATCCCATAGTCGCAATGTTTTTTTTTGCTTTTCTACTCGAGGATGAATGAAATGGATACGTCTATGATTGATGGATGTACTTTTATAAATAACATAAGTTTGTTGGCATAATGAAGCCGCGGACTTAAAGAATGTCCGTTTTTTTCACATTAGTACTTGACGTTGCGCTGCGCTTAATTCATTTTCTATGCAACAGTATGTTTGTAACGGGCCCCATAAAAATAGTTTTATTAAGGTCAGACCAAACTCACTGACATACGAGCCAAACCTCTAAAGGGAGGGGGGAACAGTTATGCCAAACACAACATCTTACATGTTTCTAATTATCTAATAATATATATTTACAGGGTTTAGAAAAATTCAGTTGAAAGATTCTGAAATACACAATGCGAGTGCCATCGAGTCTGACGCCACAGATGCGTCAAGGCATCCGATTTCTGTTGGATCAGGATGAGAATAGTCGGTCGGATATATTTTTTCATTATGCTTATTATTATTATAACAACAAAATTTTATTTGTTACATCCAAAGTTTGACACAAACTGTTTTGGTGGTAGTTGTAGTTGTTATTTGCCTAAAAAATTTGCAAATTTTTTTGAAAACTTTGCGGGATACTTGATAAACTAATACAGATGCCGTTTGACCTGTTTTAATGTTTCGTCTACTTTGCAGCTATGACCCAATGGACCCGTGTGTCCACGGACGCTTTACGCACCGGTGTTAACACCAAGATGCTCACCAATGCCGCTGGTTAGTAAAGCCTAAAGGGGAGGGAAAAGAGAAATTCCCCCCTCTTTGTCGGTTTCAAAAATTACAGTTTGTTTATTGAGGTGTAGGTAAAATACCATCAAAACTGAAGAATCTCCCCTCTTTGACAAATTTCCCCTTTGGAGGGTTGACTGGTTTGCCAGTGGTATTTTAGAATACTTAGCGTCAGTTCCGTTGAACGTATTAAAAAACAATGTTTTTCGAGTTTCTTAATCAAATAAAAGTGCTATATGTACTGTTTCAGCTCGCCTGAACGTGGACGTTCAGCTGGTGATCGATGCCACCGACGCAGTGATGATGATACTGACTACAGCCGCTCAATTACATGTTGGTCAGCTACTGGCGGACGAGAAGGGGTGGGAAAAGTGGAATTCCCCCTCTTTGGGTTTTTCAAAAAGTAGAATTTGTTTCCGAAGGTTTATGTAAAATGGCCTGAAAGTTGCCGAATTCCCCTCTTTGATGAAATTCCCTTCCTTTTGGAGTTTAGTCTTGGTTTCTTAGTCATGGTTTCTTATTACTCTGGATTCAAATTTTGCGCCAAAAATTTGTTGAATTTTTCTAAGTCCTTCTATATGATCAAGAATACTATGAAGGGAAACGTTCAGAAGTGAACATGTTGATTTTCAAGAAAATTTTTTGACGTGCAATTTGAACTGAGAGGGTTTTTTTAGCTCCTATTTATTTGAGAATACTAGAAAAGAACATGAACTGAACATGGTACTTTTATAAGTACAGTATACCAAAGTATGCTAAATCCCTTTTGTTGTTTCTGCAAACAAAAATATTGCCCAAAACGTCTGAGAATGAAACATCACTAGCCTCAACTCAAATCTGTTGACACCATAATTTAACACAGTATAGCATGGGGTGATGATGATTGATGTGCGTGTTAACACTCAATGTCTGATGTTTCAGTATCAGAAGTTTCGGACAAGATTTTTGCTTGCCTAAACAGAAACAATCTATATACGGGCTTTATGTGAGAATGCTAGAAAATAACATGAACTGAACATGGTACTTTTATAAGTACGGTATCTCAAAGTATGCTATGCCTGAATACAGTGTTTTTACAGATGTCCGATGCCGAGTTTGAGACGTTCGTGCTTGGTGAGTGTGAAGGGAACAAGACGCTGGCCAGCTGTTTATCTCAGGCGTATGAGTTCGTGGTTACTCACTCACTTATTGACTCAACTCAATGACTCATTTGCTAACTCATTGATTCACAAACTAACTGAGTTCATAACTAACTTACACGCTATTTTATCCAACCAATAGCTGGTTAATTCACTTAGTCACTCGCTCACTCACTAGTTTATTTGTCCAGTCACTCACTCACTCACTCACTCACTCACTCACTAGTTCACACATTCATTCACTCCCTCGATTGCCAATTTACTCACTCACTCACTAGTTGACTCATTCGCTCACTCGTTCTTCCCTTATCCTACTCACTCACTCACTGAATCAATCATCAGTATCACCACAAATAAATCTCATGATTCCAATAATTATAATAATAATCAGAAATTGTAATAATTTTCAGGTCTATTCGAGGTCATTTATGGCAAAGTGCCAAACAGGCAATTCAACCGTTGATACCCGTGTATAGCGACTGCAGGTGGCGGGCTGATGTACTGGTTGCTAACACCACTCACTCACTCACTCATTCACTTAATCAATCAATCAAGCATTCATTCACCCACTCACTATCCGAATCATTCACTCAGTCACTCACTCTTTATCCGAATCATTAACTTGCTCACCGACTTTTTTACTGACCTAATCACTCACCTTCTCACTCAAGCTTCTATTGACTCACTCATTTACCTTCACTCAATCACTCAGACACTCACACTTTCACCAACTCACTCATTCAATTCACTAACTCTTTCGATGACCTATTGACTCACTTACTCCCGCGGTCCTACATTTGCTCATCCACTCAATATCTCAATCATTCAATCACTCACTCATCGAATTACTCTCTCTCTTGCTCACTCAACGAGAGGGGTTCTTTTCATTAGCATAGATCCGTTTTATTCACGTTTCAAGCAAGTTATAGATTTTACAACGTAAAAAGTTCTGATCATTTAAAATGAAAATTTATTCAACTCACTCACTCACTCACTCACTCACTCACTCACTCACTCACTCACTCACTCACTCACTCACTCACTCACTCACTCACTCACTAACCCACTCACTCACTCACTCACTCACTCACTCACTCACTCACTCACTCACTCACTCAGGTAGCCCGTCGTGCGTGTCGTGAGCAATGTGAGCCCTCACTACATTTCTCCCTGATGTTGCAAGGTGGCGTCTCCATCCAAGAACTGGACCTGAACTGCGACGTAGTCACGTGTAGACACATCATTGAAGAACTGGAGTCTGCGCTCGCGCAGTCCCGTTCGCACAACTACGCCAAAGTGCGCAGCGCTGCCGCGCAGATTCGATCGTGATAATAATATGATAATTATTACATTGTTTCAATTTTTACTCTATTATTACTTTTTTATAGTTATTACAACATTATATTATAATCTGATCAATGTATCTTATTAACAAAAAGTGGGAACACATCATTGAAGAATTGAAGTCCCGTTCGCACAACTACGCCAAAGTGCGCAGCGCGGCCGCGCAGATAAAATCGTGATAAAGTTATTAAATTATATTAACAATTATATATGTATATATTTTGTTTCTTACATTATTTTTATTAATACATCATTATAGTTGTTACATTAATATATTATTATCTGATTGAGAACGGTATATGAAAAACCATTTCGAGACTCGATTGTACAGATGGCGAAACATCACCTTCTTAAGAACGGAACGAATGAGATTTTTCCTGGTCTATGTTCACTAGCGGACGAGAAGATGAGGGAAAAGTGGTATTCCCTCTCTTTGGCGGTTTCGAAAAGTAGAATTTGTTGCTTAAAAAGGAGTAAGTAAAATATCCTAATTTCTGCCGATTCCCCTCTCTTTGACGGAATTCCCCTCCCTTTGGAACTTTGGCTCGTCTGCCATTGTCTATGTTAATCCACACATACGGTTTGGAAAAGCTGGAAACAATGTTCTTCACTGAAATTCCGAAATGGTCTCTATAATATAAATCTACTTAACTTATATGTTTTTAGTCTAGCTGTATTTAGTGAAACTTGCATGTGATAATCAATTTGAACATTTTCATTGTGATTTCATCCATATATTCGAGTATTCTCGAGATAACCCGAATAAATATCTCAAAATGTTTCCCTTTCGATGTTTCTGTCGAGGAACTATGTAACATCTGCAACAATTGCCTTAACCAAAATAGCATCGCTAACAGAAAACATCCGATTAAGATCTATACGATCAATAAGGCGTGAAAGTGCAAAGTAACCATAAAAATATGTTTTTCACAGTGATAACTGTTATTGTCGCTTTCACTTTTTTTGCATGAATACGGAGCCATTCACAGCAAAAGGACATCTTTAGAACAATATATGAAACCTTTCAAAATATGAATCGCATTATGAAACCGTTCGAAATATGAATCTATAAGAAACGCATTTTGAAACCGTTTGAAATATGAATCTATAAAAAACGGTCACTAGGCATCAAGACGCTAGACATCCCTCATTTACTCACGTATACTCACTCACCCAATCATTTAAATGCTCAATCGCTCATTCTCTCATACTGAGTTCCACTCAATAACTCGCACTTTCACTCTTTCACACACTCACTCTTTAGTAGTTTAATGAACTCAATCCGTGTCATTTATTCACTCAGCAAGAATCAATCACATATTATGTTACTCATTTACTCACTCGCATATGGACACCCAATAATTAACTCACTCACAGTCGTATGAACTTCGAAAACCCGCACCATAGTGAACTGACTTGAAGAGCTACAGAAAAAAACACGATACTTTTTTCATGGACCCATAAAATGTTAACAACCAAAAAACACTACGACTCGCGAAAGCAAAAGTTGTGAATGACGCCAGCGTGTCTTGGTCCTGTTCATGTTGTACACACGATCTAACGAGTCACTCACTCACTCACTCACTCACTCACTCACTCACTCACTCACTCACTCACTCACTCACTCACTCACTCACTCACTCACTCACTCACTCCCTCTTACTCAATCACTCGCTCACTCACTCACTCACTCACTCGCTCGCTCACTCACTCACTCACTCACTCACTCACTCACTCACTCACTCACTCACTCACTCACTCACTCACTCACTCACTCACTTACTCTTACTCAATCACTCACTCACTCACTCACTCACTCACTCACTCACTCACTCACTCACTCACTCACTCACTCACTCACTCACTCACTCACTCACTCACTCACTCACTCACTCACTCACTCACTCACTCACTCACTCACTCACTCACTCACTCACTCACTCGCTCACTCACTCATTCACTCACTCACTCACTCACTCACTCCTACTCACTCACTCACTCACTCACTCACTCACTCACTCACTCACTCACTCACTCACTCACTCACTCACTCACTCACTCACTCACTCCCTCACTCACTCACTCACTCACTCACTCACTCACTCACTCACTCACTCACTCACTCACTCACTCACTCACTCCCTCACTCACTCACTCACTCACTCACTCACTCACTCACTCGCTCACTCACTCACTCACTCACTCACTCACTCACTCACTCACTTACTCACTGTGAGCGTGTTCTCCATGATATCAGTTAACTTCATAAGCTCTTTCATGCTAATGGCCATCGCTTCAAGCTTGTCGACCCAAAACGACTGATAAAAGATGGGCATGTTTTGTTATATTGTTATTTGTTGCGTTTGTTAGTTCGTTGTTACATGTATGTAATGTTGTTTTGATGCAATATGTAAGTTTTGTATATGAACTCATATTATATGTAGTTATCGATCGAAAGGCGTTTGTCCATTTAACTTCTTCTGAAATGCTCAAACTCCATGGAATAACCTACAGTATTTTTCAAACTATCAAAAGTTGCTTTACTTGTAAATCAGAAAAAATTTTGCGCGTAACATGAGCTCAAACTGTGAAAACGAAACAAATAACTTGCGCGCGATACAAATTTTCGATGATTATTTTTCCCCAATACATTCCAACAAACGAACTCTGCTCCTAACTAAAGACGATGTAACATTCACGAAAACCTTTTTAATGCAACTCGGTGAGTATGTTTGTCATTGTCTAGTCTAGTGAGTAGGACGCCGCGGCCTCGAAAACCGGTGGTCCTAAGTTCGAAACCTGACTTCCGACACAGATATGTACTGCCGCATTGCTCTGGGGGTTCTGCCATTGCCCGTCAGTTTATTAAACTCTCCGGCCACTACGAAAACACCATTCTGATATGGTATTAGTGTGCCTCGATGGCTTGAGTTAATAGAGAAGTCCGAAGAAATCTAATTGATAGAGTTGTATCGATAGACGAATTGTAGTTCACCCAAGTAAGTTTCTGGATTCGAACCCACGACTTTCCGTTGTTTATCGGTTCCTTTCTCGAAAATTTCTTCTCAGCAAATGGGAAATCTTGCAAATTAGGAGCACCCCTCACCCAACACCAGCTTATTACAAGAATAAATGGACGGTATGTTTTACAACCTTATGTTATACATGCAAACATCAAACACGCAATCTTATCACATCGTTTACACCGGTACTGTGTAAACAATGATTGGTTGATAGACTGCATTGTGAACGGTGCTTTGATGGTTTGGTGAACGGAGAAAGGGTGCGTGCACTAGCGGACGAGAATGGGATGCAAAAGTGGAATTACCCCTCTTTGGCGTTTTCAGAGAGTAGAATTTGTTCCCCAAGGTGTAGGTAAAATGAACTGAAAACTGCCGATTCCCCTCTCATTTGCACAGATTCCCCGCCCTCTGAAGGTTGGGTTATCGCTCGCCAGTGCGTATTCAGGTAATCCAAAGTTTCCCAAGCTCCAGATGATCCGTGATTAGAACGAATCTTGGATTGGTTTTTTCAAATGTACAATAACAGTAACCTACTGTACGTTTAGGAACAGAGTAATACACAATTTACTTCTTGGAACTGGTCAACAGGGTGCACTAGCGGACGAGAAGGGGAGGGAAAAGTGGAATTCCCCCTCTTTGGGGTTTAGAAAAAGTAGAGTTTATTCCTTAAGGTGTAGGTAGAATGGCTTAATTTCTGCCGATTCCCCCTCTTTGGGATAATTCCCCTCCCTTTGGAGGATTAGCTCGTCCGCCGGTGACAGGGTGGGAACGTAACTTTTTCAGTTCTCCCTCGTATGTATACAGTTATGTTCACATCTTCTTCGATAAACAGACGGAGTAAACGGCGGGATGGGTGGGTTATACACGTCGACTTCTAGAAACTTTTTGAAAAGTTAATTTTTTTCAACAAAATTTCTAGTTTTCCCAGTTTTGTCGTTTTAGACGGCTGAGATTAAAAAAACATGTTGTATTGGCGAAAACAACATCGGCGAGATGTGACCAATCCCTCAGCGTGACCGGAATTGGTTATGGTAAAATTTCAGAAACTAAGCAACATCATATGTTCCTTAAATGACCGCTTCAATGACAAAAGTTCCATACGGTAGCTATGTACCTACATATGTACTTCTTATGTAAATAAAGTTACAACCCGGTTTGTGATATTTTCATAATTAAGTAAACAGTTTGTACTTTACGAAATAAATGCAACATATAGGGCCGTATAATTGATTATAAAAACTTACTTTAAATTGCCTAAACTTATGGAGGTGAGAATCTTTAAAATTGCTAAAACTTATGAAGGTGAGAATCAAGTTATGGCATGGCCAGAACAAGATTCTCAAGTTGGAAAACAGATTCTCAAGTTGGAAAACAGATTCTCAAGTCCCGAATTTTCAGTGTCACGTTATGGATATTTTTAGAACCAGATTCTCAAATTCATGATTGTGAAAATTTTTGCGGATGGGCTCTGGATGACATAATAAACAGCGGGAATAACATACATACGAAAAGATACAATTTTCTGATTCAAACTTCGCAACAAATTTGTTGACGAACCATCATGTAGCTCATTGAATGTCCAAAACTATGAAATTTTTTTTATCATTCTTCAATATTGCGAAATATTCCAAAAATCCCTTCATTGTGAATAACTCTCTTTGTACCGGGCATTCTTCATGTTTATATATGGAAGAAGGTATGATGTCTTATCTTATGATACCGGTCGAACTGGGTCAACTCGGATGGGGTGTACTGGTCACTACGTGTTGAATGGTGTAGCTCGGGGTGACACATAAAGTTTTTTTATCTCAATTCTGTTACATCCACGGTAGGATGTGATGTAATTATCCATTTTGGTGATACTTTATACCTAATTCATAAGAAAACTACCCGTGAAAACAGGGAAAAAAGGACGGTGAACCTGCGATGACTGAATAGAGGGATACGTTTGGACGTTTGGTATATCACCGTGAGCTGTACCAGACCGTTCGGCGGGCTACCTTTTATGTGAATTCCGCCGTAACATTTGCGCCACGATTCCGGTAATGTTACACATTGTTACGACAATTAATGTTATGGTTTCATCAAGTTTTATCAGGATGTTGTGAAGTTACAAAATTTCGTGTGTTTGATAAAAGTAAATAAATTCTTGCATCCTTTCATGTGCATGTCATGATTTCAACGAAAAACATGTTCTGTGATGGTAGTCATACCGGGTATGTTACGGTTTATGTTCGGTATGTATGTTACGGTTTATGTTCGGTATGTTACGGTTATGTTCGGTAACATTGTGGAGTCCAATGTTATCTTGTTTTATAGAAAACAAGTTATTGCATAACTTCAAAAACTGCAGAATACTGTATAACATTGTCACCTCGTTGAGGTGATACATCTATGTAGATCTGTCCAAGTTGAGTAAAATTGTAAAATTACAACTGTAAAATTATATTTTATGGTTATCTGGCTAACTTATTGAGAGAAATAGTTTCAAAAACAAATTTTTTAAGGCGTTCCGTTCATATCATACGAAATTTTTTCCAACGCAGCCTGAACTCATCAGGGATGAGCTCCGTGCTAACTAAATTATAAAAACCAAATTAAAATCCTATAAAAACATAAATGCATTTTACTCGAATTTTTTAGTTAGCTTTCCACTATTTTATGCTCCTCTTGAAAAATTCAGTATTCTCTATCTTCACAAATCACGATGTTTTACATAAACGACCAAACATTTCAGAGTGAGTGAGAGTGAATACCGTAATGATGTGGGAATACGGTAGTTTAGTTGTGGCCACATTAGTGGCGGTGTCGGCAGCCGTGCCGAGTTTGATCGAGGAACCATACTTACGTTGGTGACTGACTGACTGAGTGACTGACTGACTGACTGACTGACTGACTGACTGACTGATTGACTGACTTTGGGAATAACTTATTGACTGACTGACTGACTGACTGACTGACTGACTGACTGACTGACTGACTGACTGACCGACTGACTGACTGACTGACTGACTGACTGACTGATTGTTATGCAGGTCGTTTCTCATTACTACAACTACACCAACAGCATAACCTAAGGGATTGGCAAAATGCGTCATTCCCACCGGAACCTTGGAACCCTGGACACTGTATAAATTTGGGATCTGAAACATCTAATTCGTTGTGCAGTTGCCCCGCGTATTACTCCGGCCGGTGAGTCAATGAGTGAGTGAGTGAGTGAGTGAGTGAGTGAGTGAGTGAGTGAGTGAGTGAGTGAGTGAGTGAGTGAGTGAGTGAGTGAGTGAGTGAGTGAGTGAGTGAGTGAGTGAGTGAGTGAGTGAGTGAGTGAGTGAGTGAGTGAGTGAGTGAGTGAGTGAGTGAGTGAGTGAGTGAGTGAGTGAGTGAGTGAGTGAGTGAGTGAGTGAGTGAGTGAGTGAGTGAGTGAGTGAGTGAGTGAGTGAGTGAGTAAGTAG
>CAXIWR010000052.1:0-5000 GCA_964036265.1 Daptonema setosum
TGGTTTTCTTGGCCCACCCTGTATGTACGTACATTTGTAATTTCTTTCGGTGCAGCGGGTTACATCTTGTGAGAATTTTGCATACACACCCTATTGAATTTATATATACACACCAAGTTCAATCATCATGTTCCCGTTATATTCAGAGAAAAGATGTGTATGTAGAAGTTTTACAAGAGATAACCCGGTGCACCAACCTTATGTATAGCAGCTTTCCCTGCTTGTGAAACATCAGATAGTAATAGCGAACAGTCATATTTAGTGAGGAATGCAATTAAAATAGTTTTCGTATAGGATAAGTAAAGCAAAATTTAAGTTATTAAGTGAATTTGTTTTTATTTGTAAAAATAAAAATCTAGTTTGGTTTATGTAAAATAATGTTTGCTAACTTATAAAAGAGAAAAATAAGAACTAAACGTTGTTTCGGCACTGCCTCCGACAACGTTCCGATAATGTTGTTTTTCAGAGGGTCAACTCAAGACATCCTCTTTATGATGTAGCATAGAACCAGGCATCATTATCTAATCGTTTCCGGCACGGTGATGTTTCACGAACACGGAAAGTTCAAGTTCAATAAAATGAACCTCAATTTTTACCGTTCCATTAGCCGGACATGCCACCGTGAAATTTTTCCAAGTGTATTTATGACAGCATGTCATGTCAAGAGGATCTCCGGTGCCGATTTCATGCTGAAAACAACAACAACAACAACAACGAAAACAACAACAACAACAACAACAACAAAAACAACAACAACAACAACAACAACAACAACAACAACAACAACAACAACAACAACAACAACAACAACAACAACAACAACAACAACAACAACAACAACAACAACAACAACAACAACAACAACAACAACAACAACAACAACAACAACAACAACAACAACAACAACAACAACAACAACAACAACAACAACAACAACAACAACAACAACAACAACAACAACAACAACAACAACAACAACAACAACAACAACAACAACAACAACAACAACAACAACAACAACAACAACAACAACAACAACAACAACAACAACAACAACAACAACAACAACAACAACAACAACAACAACAACAACAACAACAACAACAACAACAACAACAACAACAACAACAACAACAACAACAACAACAACAACAACAACAACAACAACAACAACATTAACAACAACAACAACAACAACAACAACAACAACAACAACAACAACAACAACAACAACAACAACAACAACAACAACAACAACAACAACAACAACAACAACAACAACAACAACAACAATAACAACAACAACAACAACAACAACTTTTGTTAAGTAATAGCTGGCACACTGCTCTACAATCTCCATTTCATAATCATCGTAGTTCTGACTGAGCCAACGATGTCTTTTCAGGTAGATATCACCATCGGAAAAGCAGGGCTGAGGTCAAACAAGTAGTCATTAGATAAATATCTGTAGTTATTTTCTTAAAACGCATGGTCTGAGAGAATCTACGGGTTGTATGGAGTTCGTGGCCCAAATAACGATCTCCTGGTTTAATGCGGTTTTTGATACCCCTAATAGTAGTCATTCTGGAACCAAAATTTTTTGAGCCTAGGAGCATGCTTTTGATAAAAAATTTGAGATCAAAACTTGAAAAATCAACTTTTTGAAGAAATATTTTTTTCCGACTTTTTTTGTGGTGTCCTGCGCATAAAATTTTATAGACCACATGGAATGAGCTGAAAGTTCATATACATATTCTACGTTTCACGGCAGTGATTTTGAGCTGTAAGGGACCTGATTTGAAAAAAAATTAACTACCGTACCATACCCAAACATAATTGCAAGTTTGGTCAAGTAGGTGTCAACTTTGACCCAAAATTCCTAACATGGCCACCATAGACGAAAGATGCCGTATGCGGCAATGGATGGGGTGTTGGTCGGCCATCATCAGCCCGGGAATCCACCCCCCGCGCATCGCCCTGTAGATCAATGAAAAATTCGATTTTCAAAAAAAATCAAATTTGCTTAAAATATACTTTTCTGTTGTGAAAACCACGACATAATTTTTTCTCCAGATTTCTATTTGAACATGTTATTATACATATCAATAATCAAATCTATTAGCTACATTTTGAGCCCTACAGGTTGACATTTCGACCATTTTTCAACATCTTAACGAGGGAATATGCACATATGCACATATGCACTGTGAATTCTATTTTGCCTGGAAAGCACGCGTCATCATGAGACACGGACACTTTCGACGGCGGCCGTCAGTGATAGAGTCTTATCATCAATAAATCAATAGCATATTATGAAAGTAGACTCAATTCCACGTGTTTTGCGCTTTTTTTAACCGCATTTGATAAAATATTCAATATAGAAATCAACCCCGAAAAATTTTTTACGTTAACTTTTTATCTGAAAATCGTCAAATTGGAAACATAAATGTCAAAAAAAAAATTGAGATTTATTCACACAAACCGAGTGATGCCTCTACAGTAGACCTTCAACAATGTAACGTGATATTCCCTCCCCACATGTAAAAACTTTTTTTTTACTTTCTGACGGGACCAATTTTTGTTAAAAGTTATAAATTTACTATTTTTTTCAAGTTTCCGGGCATGGTTGACTGTTGATCAGTATTTCATGCATGATAATACGTTTCCCTGATAAACAAAGTAATGATGTCATACGTTTAGATGCTTTAGTAAACCTTCAAAATAACATAAATAGGGCTAGAAAGGTGAGCATGACCAAAAATCGATGAAACCCCAAGAATTTTATGCTTGCTAAAAACAAGGAAATTTTTGCGTTGTAAGCCAGCAAAGAGGGGTGAAAACGGATGTGTCAAGCAATATGAAGTATTTAATTCTAATTTATCAGAAATGAAATTTCCTGCAACGTTTATACTGGTGTTAACTGATTTGAACAGTCTTCGATCTTCGATCAGTCTTTAATCGATTTTTGACTGAAACTCAAGAATTTCGGTTGTTGGTAAATAAACGGTGGAAAAATACCTTCATTCCTATTCAATCGTTCAAATAGGTTCGAAATGTGTTTGTTGATTAGTTTTTTACAGATGTTTGATATTGTTTCCTAACCATACTGTATAAAAGTTTAAAGGACCTCTGCATCGGAAGTCGCAGCCACCAAGGCATATATTTTGAACGATAATATTTGATTGCTACGTTAAAGTATAGGAGAAATGTTAAATATAAATATGAACAAAAATATGTTAAAATAAGTTTAATTATGAATTACGAAAATGTTTCAGGCGCACATAAAATTAAGATTTACGAAGGAATGTCCTGGTTTGTTGAATACGGCAATCCATGATACAACATTTTTTTTCCTGAATCATCATGAAATCCCACTGAGAAGCACCCTGTAATGTAAATCACGCTTTTCCCAAACTCCAGATACGCCTACGAAGCTTCGTGACCATGACGGGTCATGGTACACATAATTCAACCAGGAAAATCCAGAAAATCCTCAAAACGAAAAACTTCTTTAAGGTATTTCAAAAGTCCAATTTTTTTAAAACCGTTCTAATAGGGCTTAAAATGAAGCCTAACAGGGCTTAGAATAGGAAAATAATCATCCCAAGTCTAAAAAGGATACACAATCGGTGCGATCACAGCAGCCCGACAAAAGGCGAAAAATTTGAAGATTTCACCATTTTTCGATCATTTTTTTCAGCAGGAAAGTGAACTTTTCACTGAAAACTAGGGCGATGCGGGGGGGGGGGTTGTTTCATCAGGTGTTGATAACTAGGAAATGGAGGATTCAACGCCGCAAACCGCTAGTGCTGAATCGCGCGTGAAATTCGGGAATTTTGGGTCAAAGTTGACACCATGAGGAACTGGGTAGGTACATATGTGGACGTAAACTTTTGAAAAATAAAATGTTGAGCTAATACGTTCGAATATGGCTCAAAATGACCGCAATGACCTCAAGAATCACCACATGAACTTTCGTCATGCTTCCGTAAGTCAAACCAAAGTTATTAATGATATTCTGCAAAAAAGTTTGCGTTTTTTGCTAAAACAATGCTTTAATAAAAAAATCGTTTTATATGGTGAATAACCAACCACCCATAGATGTATCAAAAAATGCAATAAACTCGGTAGTTGTTATTTGGACCGCTAACCGTAGATTTTCTCAGGCAACGCGATTTAAATACACCACTGTTAATAATGGATTCTTCGTAGGGTATTATGGATCGAGACAACGAAAACTGATTGTGAATGTTAATTGTTCAGTTCATGTTCACATCATTGTTTGAGTGATAGTAAAAACAGTGTACACAACTCCATCAGTTAATACTTTTTTGTAATGCAATTCTTCCGATTGATAGTAGAATCCATGATTAAATTCTACCCACCATTTAAATCGAATTTACTTTGGTGTCGTTCGGATAATCAAATCTTCTAGGATTTTTACTTATTACTAATTGAAGAATTATAAGCAAACACATGTTTTATATGACGCGATGTATGTACGTAACATTTCCTCAGTCAGTCAGTCAGTCAGCCAGTCAGTCAGTCAGTCAGTCAGTCAGTCAGTCAGTCAGTCAGTCAGTCAGTTAGTCAATCAGTCAGTCAGTCAGTCAGTCAGTCAGTCAGTCAGTCAGTCAGTCAGTCAGTCAGTCAGTCAGTCAGTCAATCAGTCAGCCAGTCAGTCAGTCAGTCAGTCTCTCAGTCAGTCAGTCAGTCAGTCAGTCAGTTAGTTAGTCAGTCAGTCAGTCAGTCAGTCAGTCAGTCAGTCAGTCAGTCAGTCAGTCAGTCAGTCAGTCAGTCAGTCAGTCAGTCAGTCAGTCAGTCAGTCAGTCAGTCAGTCAGTCAGTCAGTCAGTCAGTCAGTCAGTCAGTCAGTCAGTCAGTCAGTCAGTCAGTCAGTCAGTCAGTCAGTCAGTCAGTCAGTCAGTCAGTCAGTCAGTCAGTCAGTCAGTCAGTCAGTCAGTCAGTCAGTCAATCAGTCAGTCAGTCAGTCAGTCAGTC
>CAXIWR010000052.1:10000-20000 GCA_964036265.1 Daptonema setosum
GGTGTCCCATCTAAAAGTTACGTTTTGTGTTTGCTATAATTTTTGTGACGGTTTGAACGAACGATTTTAAAGTTTTATGCGGCATATAAAAGAGAATTTATGAATTGTTTTTGACGCCTAAAATTTCAAGATTAGTTACGTATAAAAAATTCATGATTAATCTATGAAAGTTTATTCTGTTCACAAAAAAGAGAATCGTCGCACACATAGGAGAATTTAATGGAATATCCTGATTAACGCCGTCCCAATCAGATAACCACAACTTTATATTACATATGTGAATCATATCAGAACAAGCGTATCAAATGATTGCTTAACTTGATCACCAGCCCTTTAGCTGCACAGTTCCCAGCAATGCGCATGCTCTGAACGTGATTCCTCAGATTTGCCCTCTCTTGAATACGGTACGAAGTAAAGGTACCATGAATTTTCCAGAATTATTTCTATTCCGTAAGGACACATGACCTTTTAGACTTTTCACAGATCATTATCAATGTTGTTGAAGCAGTGGACCTGGGAATGTTGTTGAAGCAGTGGACCTGGGAATTTCAATTTTCGAAGCTCGTTCTCCCTTCCACTGAGCTGAGGGTAATTCTGAGTAATAATGCGTGAGGATAACCAGAGCATGCGCGTTGTTGGAAACTGTGCATCTAAACGGGTGGTGATCAAGTTAAGCATTTGATAGACTTTTTCTGGCATGTTTCACATGTGAATCAAGTTGGGGTTACCTGATTGGGACAGCTTAAATCACGATATTCCATTTAATTTGTCTTTGTGTTTGATATACAAGCATAAAAAGATCGATTTTTCTTTGAAAAAGATGATTTTCGTAGATTTGGTATAAAAATTGGTAAACCTAATCAATTTCAAAATTTCAAGCGTCAAATTTTTTTTTCATCAAGTATCTTTTATATGCCGCATATAACTTCTAATTCGGTTGACCATAACAGTTAAAAGAGCAAAAACAAAACATAACTTTTAGAGGGGACACCCTGTACATACAAATGCCCGAAAATAACCGTTCAATCCCTGGACAGACTCTAATTGGATCAAGTCCCCTGATTCGACCATCTGTTTCATCAGAGGTGTCAAGTCTTCAACAGTCGGCACGTGAATGTCGTAAATCGTTAACATATACATGAAGTCGTCACATGAGCCGTCCTCACACACTCCCTTACGATACCTGTCAATCAGTCAGTCAGTCAGTCAGTCAGTCAGCCAGTCAGTCAGTCAGTTAGTCAGTCAGTCAGTCAGTCAGTTAGTCAGTCCAGAGAGTAAGTCAGTGAGTGAGAGAACCCTGACCTCCTTAATTGTTGAACATTTGTGGGGGTGCAATTGATATCAGTGTCTATGGTTGCTGTAATTCAAAAACGTGTGTTAGTAAGTGAGGGAGTCAATGAGTGGATGAGTGAGTGAGTGAGTGAGTGAGTGAGTGAGTGAATGAGTGAGTGAGTGAGTGAGTGAGTGAGTGAGTGAGTGAGTGAGTGAGTGAGTGAGTGAGTGAGTGAGTGAGTGAGTGAGTGAGTGAGTGAGTGAGTGAGTGAGTGAGTGAGTGAGTGAGTGAGTGAGTGAGTGAGTGAGTGAGTGAGTGAGTGAGTGAGTGAGTGAGTGAGTGAGTGAGTGAGTGAGTGAGTGAGTGAGTGAGTGAGTGAGTGAGTGAGTGAGTGAGTGAGTGAGTGAGTGAGTGAGTGAGTGAGTGAGTGAGTGAGTGAGTGAGTGAGTGAGTGAGTGAGTGAGTGAGTGAGTGAGTGAGTGAGTGAGTGAGTGAGTGAGTGAGTGAGTGAGTGAGTGAGTGAGTGAGTGAGTGAGTGAGTGAGTGAGTGAGTGAGTGAGTGAGTGAGTGAGTGAGTGAGTGAGTGAGTGAGTGAGTGAGTGAGTGAGTGAGTGAGTGAGTGAGTGAGTGAGTGAGTGAGTGAGTGAGTGAGTGAGTGAGTGAGTGAGTGAGCAAGTGAGTGATTGAGTGAGTGTGTGAGTGTGTGAATGAGTGAGTGAGCCAGTGAGTGAGTGACCAAGTTTATCGTCCGCGCTAGCCCAGGTATCACTGTCCCAAACCTATATAATGTATGAAACAAATTAATCACAGCATTTAAACTAACTTCTTTAAAAGATTATTTTGAGTTTCTAATAAACATTATAATACATACATACATACAGGGTGGGCCAAAAAAAGTTTGCGCGTTAGACGAACTACTGTGAAAGTTGTAGAAAAGCTGTGTGAAAGTGGAATAGCGCATTCGAATGATTATATTTTTGCCTACAAAATAATGTATCACTTAAGTTTTATTCGACTTTTTTCTGGTTTTACGAGTCAACTCAAGAAAATTTCTAAATTTCGCTATTTTTCTTGTTTAGTGCGTGAAAATCTAAAAGAAGTGTGAAAAAGCCAGAAACACAACTATCATAGATGAAATGAAAAATTTTCAAACATTATGGTGATATTCAATAATATAAAGCTTGAAACTTTTGTAAAGATGTCATTCATGTTTAAAGACTACAGAAAGCAACCATTGTGGCCTGAACTCATTAAAACGGTTCTTCAGTTACAAATGATTGTGTAAAGCGGAATTGATGGGCAAAAAACATTGCTTCTTTATCATTAAAAACTTAATAAAGTTACTAAAACCGACAAACGTGCCAGCAACAAGCGCAACAGAGCACTCAAACACGATCTTATTCCTGAATCACGTTCAGTTGGGCACACATTTAAAAGGTATGCCGTTGCTGATGTAAACTTTTAACCCTAACCATATAACAACATTTTGTGAACAAAAACAAGCTGAATACGTACTCTTTATGTTGTAGCATAGAACCAGGCATCATCATTTTATCGTTCAACTCAACACGTACTCTTTATGTTGTAGCATAGAACCAGGCATCATCATTTTATCGTTCAACTCAACACGTACTCTTTATGTTGTAGCATAGAACCAGGCATCATCATTTTATCGTTTCCGGTACGGTGATGTTTCACGAACACGAAAATTTCGAATTCAATATAATGAACCTCAAATTTCACCGTTCCATTAGCCGGACATGCCACCGTGAAATGAGTCCAAACGTATTTCTGACAGCATGTTCTGGCAAGAGGAATTTTTTGATGCTGAAAACAACAACAACAACAACAACTACAACAACAACAACAACAACAACAACAACAACAACAACAACAACAACAACAACAACAACAACAACAACAACAACAACAACAACAACAACAACAACAACAACAACAACAACAACAACAACAACAACAACAACAACAACAACAACAACAACAACAACAACAACAACAACAACAACAACAACAACAACAACAACAACAACAACAACAACAACAACAACAACAACAACAACAACAACAACAACAACAACAACAACAACAACAACAACAACAACAACAACAACAACAACAACAACAACAACAACAACAACAACAACAACAACAACAACAACAACAACAACAACAACAACAACAACAACAACAACAACAACAACAACAACAACAACAACAACATTAACAACAACAACAACAACAACAACAACAACAACAACAACAACAACAACAACAACAACAACAACAACAACAACAACAACAACAACAACAACAACAACAACAACAACAACAACAACAACAACAACAACAACAACAACAACAACAACAACAACAACAACAACAACAACAATAACTACAACAACAACAACAACAACTACAACAACAACAACAACAACAACAACAACAACAACTACAACAACAACAACAACAACAACAACAACAACAACAACAACAACAACAACAACAACAACAACAACAACAACAACAACAACAACAACAACAACAACAACTACAACAACAACAAATACAGCAACAACAACAACAACAACAACAACAACAACAACAACAACAACAACAACAACAACAACAACAACAACAACAACAACAACAACAACAACAACAACAACAACAACAACAACAACAACAACAACAACAACAACAACAACAACAACAACAACAACAACAACAACAACAACAACAACAACAACAACAACAACAACAACAACAACAACAACAACAACAACAACAACAACAACAACAACAACAACAACAACAACAACAACAACAACAACAACAACAACAACAACAACAACAACAACAACAACAACAACAACAACAACAACAACAACAACAACAACAACAACAACAACAACAACAACAACAACAACAACAACAACAACAACAACAACAACAACAACAACAACAACAACAACAACAACAACAACAACAACAACAACAACAACAACAACAACAACAACAACAACAACAACAACAACAACAACAACAACAACAACAACAACAACAACAACAACAACAACAACAACAACAACAACAACAACAACAACAACAACAACAACAACAACAACAACAACAACAACAACAACAACAACAACAACAACAACAACAACAACAACAACAACAACAACAACAACAACAACAACAACAACAACAACAACAACAACAACAACAACAACAACAACAACAACAACAACAACAACAACAACAACAACAACAACAACAACAACAACAACAACAACAACAACAACAACAACAACAACAACAACAACAACAACAACAACAACAACAACAACAACAACAACAACAACAACAACAACAACAACAACAACAACAACAACAACAACAACAACAACAACAACAACAACAACAACAACAACAACAACAACAACAACAACAACAACAACAACAACAACAACAACAACAACAACAACAACAACAACAACAACAACAACAACAACAACAACAACAACAACAACAACAACAACAACAACAACAACAACAACAACAACAACAACAACAACAACAACAACAACAACAACAACAACAACAACAACAACAACAACAACAACAACAACAACAACAACAACAACAACAACAACAACAACAACAACAACAACAACAACAACAACAACAACAACAACAACAACAACAACAACAACAACAACAACAACAACAACAACAACAACAACAACAACAACAACAACAACAACAACAACAACAACAACAACAACAACAACAACAACAACAACAACAACAACAACAACAACAACAACAACAACAACAACAACAACAACAACAACAACAACAACAACAACAACAACAACAACAACAACAACAACAACAACAACAACAACAACAACAACAACAACATTAACAACAACAACAACAACAACAACAACAACAACAACAACAACAACAACAACAACAACAACAACAACAACAACAACAACAACTTTTGTAACGTAATAACTGGCACACTGCTCTACCATCTCCATTTCATAATCATCGTAGTTCTGATTGAGCCAACGATGCCTTTTCAGGTAGACATCACCATCGTCAAAGCAGGGCTGAGGTCAAACATTAGTAATTAGATAAATATCTGTAGTTATTTGCTTAAATACAACACTGTTAATAATGGATTGTCAGTATGGGTATTATGGATCGAGGTAACGAAAACTGATTGTGCATGTTAAGTGTTCAGATCATGTTCACATCAATGTGTGAGTGACTATGAAAACAGTGTACACAACTTCTTTAGTTAATACTTTTTTGTAATGCAATTCTTCCGATTGATGGCAGAATCCATGACTAAAATCTTCAGAATCCAAAATTCAAAACGGTGTTGTTGTAAATACTCACCATTTAAATCAATTTTACTTTGGTTTCGTTCGGATAATCAATTCTTCTAGGATTTTTACTTTTTCACACACATCCCAAAATTGAGTTTTTCTCTGATTTAACGGGAATATGACGCGAAAAATTGGTTGGGATATGGACTACGGTCTGGCGCACCATTTCAGACAGGTAGAAAAACAGAAAAAATATCGTTCTCATGAAACATCAACTTTACTACCAGTTTAGAGTCGGTGTGCGTTCTAGTCATTTTTTCTCCTCGTGATATTTTTTTACTATCTGTCAAACTGAAAAGGTGCGCCAGACTCTATTCCAAACCCCCATCAATTTTAATCAACGTATTCCTGTTATAATCAGAGAAAACCCCAACTTTAGGAAATATGTGTGGCAACAGTTTTACAAGAAACAACCCGCTACACCGACTGTATATGACGCGATGTATGTAAGTAACATATCCTCAGTCAGTCAGTCAGTCAGTCAGTCAGTCAGTCAGTCAGTCAGTCAGTCAGTCAGTCAGTCAGTCAGTCAGTCAGTCAGTCAGTCAGTCAGTCAGTGAGGCAATTTTACAGACCCCACAGATTTTTCGAAAGTTTACAGTTTTTATCAAAAATCTGGGAAACGAACCCGGGCCGCTCGCATGCTAGGCAAGCGCTCTTGCACTGTGCTACTGAGCCGATGCAACTAAGCTGCATAAACCCGACTATAACTGGCTCGCTACGCTCGCATGCTCTCTACAACATAGTGCCTATGCTACAACACGTGCAGGAACAAATATTGAAATCTCCCCTGCGGGGCCTAACGCGCTTGTCCTCGCTAAACTTTACATGGAGTAGTAATGTTGCTCGAGAAAATCCAAATTCGAAAAATCTGTGGGGTCTGTAATCATGCGTCAGGCAATCAGTCAGTCAGTCAGTCAGTCAGTCAGTCAGTCAGTCAGTCAGTCAGTCAGTCAGTCAGTCAGTCAGTCAGTCATTCAGTCAGTCAGTCAGTCAGTCAGACATTCATTCAGTCAGTCACTCACTTACTCAGTCAGTCAGTCAGTCAGTCAGTCAGTCAATCAGTCAGTCAGTCAGTCAGTCAGTCAGTCAGTCAGTCAGTCAGTCAGTCAGTCAGGCAGTCAGTCATTCAGTCAGTCAGTCAGTCAGTCAATCAGTCAGTCAGTCAGTCAGTCACTCAGTCAGTCAGTCAGTCAGTCAGTCAGTCAGTCAGTCAGTCAATCAGTCAGTCAGTCAGTCAGTCAGTCAGGCAGTCAGTCATTCAGTCAGTCAGTCAGTCAGACATTCATTCAGTCAGTCACTCACTTACTCAGTCAGTCAGTCAGTCAGTCAGTCAGTCAATCAGTCAGTCAGTCAGTCAGTCAGTCAATCAAGACGGTAATCAATCAATCAATCAAGTTTCTCAATCAATCAACCAAACAGCCGGTTAAACAGGCAATAGCTCACCATTCCGAATTCCTCCCTCACGCCATTGAAGTTATAAATGGTTATATTTTCAACGTCGGCAACGTACCAAGTTGGGGTCAATTTTTGCTGATGTGCAGTTCTATTGAGAATATCGTTCTGGAGATCTATGAGACTCGCCACAATGCCTACTATAGGAACCAACATTGATCACGTATTTTTAGCTGAAACATTAGAAGTAGAAAGCTATACACTACTTACTCTAGGTATTTTGTTCTCATATTCAATGTTGCTCAACTCTAATCGTCTTCCATGAGGTTTCCAGGTGGTCTGGAAACATCCAAAAATGAAAGTCTCATGTTCAATGTCAGACAGTTAATATTCAATGTCAGACAGTTAATATTCAAAGTCAGACAGTTAATACTCAATGTTAGACAGTTAATATTCAATGTCAGACAGTTAATACTCAATGTTAGACAGTTAATATTTAATGTCAGACAGTTAACATTCAATGTCGGACAGTTAATATTCAATGTCAGACAGTTAATATTTAATGTCAGACAGTTAATATTCAATGTCAGACAGTTAACATTTAATGTCAGACAGTTAATATTCAATGTCAGACAGTTAAAATTTAATGTCAGACAGTTAATATTTAATGTCAGACAGTTAATATTTAATGTTAGACAGTTAATATTTAAAGTCAGACAGTTAATATTTAATGTCAGACAGTTAATATTTAATGTCAGACAGTTAATATTCAATGTCAGACAGTTAACATTTAATGTCAGACAGTTAATATTTAATGTCAGATAGTTAATATTTAATGTCAGACAGTTAATATTTAATGTCAGACAGTTGATATTTAATGTCAGACAGTTAATATTTAATGTCAGACAGTTAATATTTAATGTCAGACAGTTAATATTCAATGTCAGACAGTTAATATTCAATGTCAGACAGTTAATATTCAATGTCAGACAGTTAATACTCAATGTCAGACAGTTGATATTCAATGTCAGACAGTTAATATTCAATGCCAGACAGTTAAAATTTAATGTCAGACAGTTAATATTTAATGTCAGACAGTTAATATTCAATTTCAGACAGTTAATATTTAATGTCAGACAGTTAATACTCAATGTCAGACAGTTGATATTCATTGTCAGACAGTTAATATTCAATGTCAGACAGTTAATATTCAATGTCAGACAGTTAATATTCAATGTCAGACAGTTAATACTCAATGTCAGACAGTTGATATTCAATGTCAGACAGTTAATACGCAATGTCAGACAGTTAATATTCAATGTCAGACAGTTAATACTCAATGTCAGACAGTTAATATTCAATGTCAGACAGTTAATATTCAATGTCAGACAGTTAATATTCAATGTCAGCCCATAATTACACTCATATGATCATTCACGGAGAGACTCGTTTCAATTTTAACTCTGAACCTATCATGAATGCAATATAAAAGAGTGATTAGTCAAATTTTTTATAACCCCGTCGCTAAAGTACAACTCGCTTGAAGTTGTAAACTGAGATTAAAACATTTTTAACAGCTCTGACGCTTCAAACTTTTTTCGTCGTTAAATAAAATTTCAGTTATGTCGGATTGTTGCCATGACTTGAATGTGTAATGCCCATTTACATACATCAGTTCCTTCAGTGCTTCAGACACGGTAGAAACTTTAATGCTTCTTAACCAATAGTCAATGTTGACTTTGAAGATCACCTTATATAAACAAAAGATTATTGATATACAACGAAGTAAACGCTATAAATCTAACTGACGAGAAACAACGATGCACCAGCTTGTTCCCAAGAAAGGATTATAAATATTTGTTTTATCGGATCAGCCTTTGATTATGCAGCTTGTTTCTTTCGGTTGCAGATATCGCCAACATCTTGTACGTGTATCGCCAGCATCGCCAGCATGTGTAGGTAAATCTTTCAGCAGAACCGATTTGGTAAAAAGCATTTTGGTTAGGTAAGATTGCAGAAAAACATGGCCACTAAAGATTTATGTTCTTATATCCAGAACTGAAGAACCCGAATCAAGTTCGCATGGGCTTTTAACTTGTAAGTAATTTAGTGAGAGAGTGAGTGAGTGAGTGAGTGAGTGAGTAAGTGAGAGCTTCAGTAATTCTAGACATTCAGTTAATACAATGGGTATCAAAGCTTTAAATCTTGAGATAATCTGATTTTCAAAGGAGCAAAAATCGTCAAAAACGTTGAAACTTCCTACATCAGTTTCTGCAAGTTTTTGTCGAAGTACGATGCTTTTATTTGAAAATGTGTTGGAGAGAGGTCATAATGAAATTTGATTCCGCAAATGATAGGCTAGCTTTTATGGCCATTCGATGAGTTTGTCACGAGGAAAAGAGCTTTTGTAAAATTTTTCGCTAACTTTGCCCCTTACATAACCCGTAGCGTTTTTTGTGTGTTTCAATAATTAGCTGAATTGAATAGCGGATCGTATTTCGACATATGTTATACACATCCAGTTTGAATTTCAGTTTGATCGGACCACCCTATCGCTCATACAACAATTCTTTCTCCATTTAGCCTGCGATTTTTGATTTTTTTTTATAAAATCCCTCAAAAATATTGGAAAGTTTCATCCGATCTCCGTAACACTCAGGAAATCGTGTTCTGGGCGTCAAATTGACCTGTGTATCAATTTTCAGCTTTACAGGTCTTACCCAATTCCCATACAGCGTTTTTGATGAGAAAAAACGGAAAATCTCATTTTCATCATTTTCGGATCTGAAAAATGAAAAAATATCCCTATGGGGTTAACAATAGCCAAAAAAAGGTAGAATCGCACGAGAAAACCGATGAAACAGACTAGAAGTTGATACGATGAGGCTAGATCGAGATATTCGCA
>CAXIWR010000052.1:25000-27500 GCA_964036265.1 Daptonema setosum
AACAACAACAACAACAACAACAACAACAACAACAACAACAACAACAACAACAACAACAACAACAACAACAACAACAACAACAACAACAACAACAACAACAACAACAACAACAACAACAACAACAACAACAACAACAACAACAACAACAACAACAACAACAACAACAACAACAACAACAACAACAACAACAACAACAACAACAACAACAACAACAACAACAACAACAACAACAACAACAACAACAACAACAACAACAACAACAACAACATCAACAACAACAACAACAACAACAACAACAACAACAACAACAACAACAACAACAACAACAACAACAACAACAACAACAACAACAACAACAACAACAACAACAACAACAACAACAACAATAACAACAACAACAACAACAACAACTTTTGTTAAGTAATAGCTGGCACACTGCTCTACAATCTCCATTTCATAATCATCGTAGTTCTGACTGAGCCAACGATGTCTTTTCAGGTAGATATCACCATCGGAAAAGCAGGGCTGAGGTCAAACAAGTAGTCATTAGATAAATATCTGTAGTTATTTTCTTAAAACGCATGGTCTGAGAGAATCTACGGGTTGTATGGAGTTCGTGGCCCAAATAACGATCTCCTGGTTTAATGCGGTTTTTGATACCCCTAATAGTAGTCATTCTGGAACCAAAATTTTTTGAGCCTAGGAGCATGCTTTTGATAAAAAATTTGAGATCAAAACTTGAAAAATCAACTTTTTGAAGAAATATTTTTTTCCGACTTTTTTTGTGGTGTCCTGCGCATAAAATTTTATAGACCACATGGAATGAGCTGAAAGTTCATATACATATTCTACGTTTCACGGCAGTGATTTTGAGCTGTAAGGGACCTGATTTGAAAAAAAATTAACTACCGTACCATACCCAAACATAATTGCAAGTTTGGTCAAGTAGGTGTCAACTTTGACCCAAAATTCCTAACATGGCCACCATAGACGAAAGATGCCGTATGCGGCAATGGATGGGGTGTTGGTCGGCCATCATCAGCCCGGGAATCCACCCCCCGCGCATCGCCCTGTAGATCAATGAAAAATTCGATTTTCAAAAAAAATCAAATTTGCTTAAAATATACTTTTCTGTTGTGAAAACCACGACATAATTTTTTCTCCAGATTTCTATTTGAACATGTTATTATACATATCAATAATCAAATCTATTAGCTACATTTTGAGCCCTACAGGTTGACATTTCGACCATTTTTCAACATCTTAACGAGGGAATATGCACTGTGAATTCTATTTTGCCTGGAAAGCACGCGTCATCATGAGACACGGACACTTTCGACGGCGGCCGTCAGTGATAGAGTCTTATCATCAATAAATCAATAGCATATTATGAAAGTAGACTCAATTCCACGTGTTTTGCGCTTTTTTTAACCGCATTTGATAAAATATTCAATATAGAAATCAACCCCGAAAAATTTTTTACGTTAACTTTTTATCTGAAAATCGTCAAATTGGAAACATAAATGTCAAAAAAAAAATTGAGATTTATTCACACAAACCGAGTGATGCCTCTACAGTAGACCTTCAACAATGTAACGTGATATTCCCTCCCCACATGTAAAAACTTTTTTTTTACTTTCTGACGGGACCAATTTTTGTTAAAAGTTATAAATTTACTATTTTTTTCAAGTTTCCGGGCATGGTTGACTGTTGATCAGTATTTCATGCATGATAATACGTTTCCCTGATAAACAAAGTAATGATGTCATACGTTTAGATGCTTTAGTAAACCTTCAAAATAACATAAATAGGGCTAGAAAGGTGAGCATGACCAAAAATCGATGAAACCCCAAGAATTTTATGCTTGCTAAAAACAAGGAAATTTTTGCGTTGTAAGCCAGCAAAGAGGGGTGAAAACGGATGTGTCAAGCAATATGAAGTATTTAATTCTAATTTATCAGAAATGAAATTTCCTGCAACGTTTATACTGGTGTTAACTGATTTGAACAGTCTTCGATCTTCGATCAGTCTTTAATCGATTTTTGACTGAAACTCAAGAATTTCGGTTGTTGGTAAATAAACGGTGGAAAAATACCTTCATTCCTATTCAATCGTTCAAATAGGTTCGAAATGTGTTTGTTGATTAGTTTTTTACAGATGTTTGATATTGTTTCCTAACCATACTGTATAAAAGTTTAAAGGACCTCTGCATCGGAAGTCGCAGCCACCAAGGCATATATTTTGAACGATAATATTTGATTGCTACGTTAAAGTATAGGAGAAATGTTAAATATAAATATGAACAAAAATATGTTAAAATAAGTTTAATTATGAATTACGAAAATGTTTCAGGCGCACATAAAATTAAGATTTACGAAGGAATGTCCTGGTTTGTTGAATACGGCAATCCATGATACAACATTTTTTTTCCTGAATCATCATGAAATCCCACTGAGAAGCACCCTGTAATGTAAATCACGCTTTTCCCAAACTCCAGATA
>CAXIWR010000052.1:32500-40000 GCA_964036265.1 Daptonema setosum
TTGACCTGTGTATCAATTTTCAGCTTTACAGGTCTTATCCAATTCACATACAGCGTTTTTGATGAGAAAAAAAACGGAAAATCGCATTTTCATCATTTTCGGACCTGAAAAATGAAAAAATATCCCTACGGGGTTAAAAATAGCCAAAAAAGTCGCACGAGAAAACCGATGAAACAGACTAGAAGTTGATACGATGAGGCTAGATCGAGATATTCGCAAAAAAGCTTAACTTAATCGAATCGTATTAAGGGAACGGCCTAGCGGTCGTCCCTTGATTAATTGGAGTGGACTAGAGTTTGTCCCTTTGTTACTTGAGTTTTAGACTTTTGACCCAAAGAATAGAAACAATTTATAAACTATCAATATAGTCAATTCACCTAGTTTACTCGTTTTTTTCATCAGAAAATGATATAAATTCATGAAACCCAAAAATATTTTTTAAATGTAAAAATATAACCCGAAAACCCGAATACTAACTTCAGTAAGAGTTTTGTTAGAAAGGCAGTTTTATCAAAAAAGTAGTTAGAAAAACACATGGGAACACGCAGAACGTTAACAACAACAACAACAACAACAACAACAACAACAACAACAACAACAACAACAACAACAACAACAACAACAACAACAACAACAACAACAACATTAACAACAACAACAACAACAACAACAACAACAACAACAACAACAACAACAACAACAACAACAACAACAACAACAACAACAACAACAACAACAACAACAACAACAACAACAACAACAACAACAACAACAACAACAACAACAACAACAACAACAACAATAACTACAACAACAACAACAACAACTACAACAACAACAACAACAACAACAACAACAACTACAACAACAACAACAACAACAACAACAACAACTACAACAACAACAACAACAACAACAACAACAACAACAACAACAACAACAACAACAACAACAACAACAACAACAACAACAACAACAACAACAACAACAACTACAACAACAACAAATACAGCAACAACAACAACAACAACAACAACAACAACAACAACAACAACAACAACAACAACAACAACAACAACAACAACAACAACAACAACAACAACAACAACAACAACAACAACAACAACAACAACAACAACAACAACAACAACAACAACAACAACAACAACAACAACAACAACAACAACAACAACAACAACAACAACAACAACAACAACAACAACAACAACAACAACAACAACAACAACAACAACAACAACAACAACAACAACAACAACAACAACAACAACAACAACAACAACAACAACAACAACAACAACAACAACAACAACAACAACAACAACAACAACAACAACAACAACAACAACAGCCACAACAACAACAACAACAACAACAACAACAACAACAACAACAACAACAACAACAACAACAACAACAACAACAACAACAACAACAACAACAACAACAACAACAACAACAACAACAACAACAACAACAACAACAACAAACAAACAACAACAATAACAACAACAATATAAGAACATCAATGAAAGAACAGCAAAAGCGATATGTACAGGGTGTCCCATCTAAAAGTTACGTTTTGTGTTTGCTATAATTTTTGTGACGGTTTGAACGAACGATTTTAAAGTTTTATGCGGCATATAAAAGAGAATTTATGAATTGTTTTTGACGCCTAAAATTTCAAGATTAGTTACGTATAAAAAATTCATGATTAATCTATGAAAGTTTATTCTGTTCACAAAAAAGAGAATCGTCGCACACATAGGAGAATTTAATGGAATATCCTGATTAACGCCGTCCCAATCAGGTAACCACAACTTTATATTACATATGTGAATCATATCAGAACAAGCGTATCAAATGATTGCTTAACTTGATCACCAGCCCTTTAGCTGCACAGTTCCCAGCAATGCGCATGCTCTGAACGTGATTCTTCAGATTTGCCCTCTCTTGAATACGGTACGAAGTTAAGGTACGATGAATTTTCCAGAAATTTTTCTTTTCCGTAAGGACACATGACCTTTTAGACTTTTCACAGATCATTATCAATGTTGTTGAAGCAGTGGACCTGGGAATTTCAATTTTCGAAGCTCGTTCTCCCTTCCACTGAGCTGAGTGTAATTCTGAATAATCATGCGCGAGGATAACCAGAGCATGCGCTTTGTTGGAAACTGTGCATCTAAACGGGTGGTGATCAAGTTAAGCATTTGATAGACTTTTTCTGGTATGTTTCACATGTGAATCAAGTTGGGGTTACCTGATTGGGACAGCTTTACTCACGATATTCCATTTAATTTGTCTTTGTGTTTGATATACAAGAATAAAAGTTCGATTTTTGTGTGAAATTAATGATTTTCGTAGATTTGGTATAAAAATTGGTAAACCTAATCGATTTCAAAATTTCAAGCGTCAACATTTTTTTCATCAAGTATCTTTTATATGCCGCATATAACTTTTAAATCGGTTGACCATAACAGTTAGTAGAGCAAAAACAAAACGTAACTTTTAGATGGGAAACCCTGTACATACAAATGCCTGAAAAATAACCGTTCAATCCCTGGACAGACTCTACTTGGATCAAGTCCCCTGATTCGACCATCTGTTTCATCAGAGGTGTCAAGTCTTCAACAGTCGGCACGTGAATGTCGTAAATCGTTAACATATACATGAAGTCATCACATGAGCCGTCCTCACACACTCCCTTACGATACCTGTCAATCAGTCAGTCAGTCAATCAGTCTGTCAGTCAGTCAGTCAGTCAGTCAGTCAGCCAGTCAGTCAGTCAGTTAGTCAGTCATTCAGAGAGTAAGTCAGTGAGTGAGAGAACCCTGACCTCCTGAATTGTTGAACATTTGTGGGGGTGCAATTGATATCAGTGTCTATGGTTGCTGTAATTCAAAAACGTGTGTTAGTAAGTGAGTAAGTGAGGGAGTCAATGAGTGGATGAGTGAGTGAGTGAGTGAGTGAGTGAGTGAGTGAGTGAGTGAGTGAGTGAGTGAGTGAGTGAGTGAGTGAGTGAGTGAGTGAGTGAGTGAGTGAGTGAGTGAGTGAGTGAGTGAGTGAGTGAGTGAGTGAGTGAGTGAGTGAGTGAGTGAGTGAGTGAGTGAGTGAGTGAGTGAGTGAGTGAGTGAGTGAGTGAGTGAGCAAGTGAGTGAGTGAGTGAGTAAGTGTGTGAGTGTGTGAATGAGTGAGTGAGTGAGAGAGTGATGAGTTAGTAAGCCAGTGAGTGAGTGACCAAGTTTATCGTCCGCGCTAGCCCAGGTATCACTGTCCCAAACCTATATAATGTATGAAACAAATAAATCACAGCCTTTAAACTAACTTCTTTAAAAGAATATTTTGAGTTTCTAATAAACATTATAATACATACATACAGGGTGGGCCAAAAAAAGTTTGCGCGTTTGACGAACTACTGTGAAAGTTATAGAAAAGCTGTGTGACAGTGGTATAGCGCATTCGAATGATTATATTTTTGCCTACAAAATAATGTATCACTTAAGTTTTATTCTACTTTTTTCTTGTTTTTCAAGTCAACTCAAGAAAATTTCTAAATTTCGCTATTTTTCTTGTTTAGTGCGTGATAATCTAAAAGAAGTGTGAAAAAAGGCAGAAACACAACTATCATAGATGAAATGAAAAATTTTCAAATATTATGGTGATATTCAATAATATAAAGCTTGAAACTTTTGTAAAGATGTCATTCATTCATGATTAAAGACTACAGAAAGCAACCATGGTGGCCTGAACTCATTAGAACGGTTTTCGGTTACAAATGATTGTGTAAAGCGGAGTTAATGGGCGAAAAACATTGCTTCTTTATCATCAAAAAACCGGTTACTAAGCCAGTTACTAAAACCGGCAAGCATGCCAGCAACAAGCGCAACAGAGCACTCAAACACGATCTTATTCCAGAATCACGTTCAGTTGGGCGCCCATTCAAAAGGTATGCCGTTGCTGATGTAAACTTCTAACCCTAACCATATAACAACATTTTGTTAACAAAAACAAGCTGAATCGAATGCGCTCTACGGCGATCTCACAGGTTGACTACAACTTCCACAATAACTGCTCAAACGCACAAACTTTTTTTTGGCCCACTATGTATATGTACATACATTTGTAATTTCATTCGGTGCAGCGGGTTACATCTTGTGAGAATTTCGCATACACTATTGAGTTTATATATACACACCAAGTTCAATCCTCATGTTCCCGTTATAATCTGAGAAAAGATGTGTATGTAGAAGTTTTCCAAGAGATAACCCAGTGCACCAACTTTATGTATAGCAGCTTTCCCTGCTTGTGAAACATCAGCTAATGTTGTTTTTAGAGGGTCAACTCAACACGTACTCTTTATGATGTAGTATAGAACCAGGCATCATCATTTAATCGTTTCCGGTACGGTGATGTTTCACGAACACGAAAAGTTCGAATTCAATATAATGAACCTCAAATTTCACCGTTCCATTAGCCGGACATGCCACCGTGAAATGAGTCCAAACGTATTTATGACAGCATGTTCTTTTTTGATGCTGAAAACAACAACAACAACAACAACAACAACAACAACAACAACAACAACAACAACAACAACAACAACAACAACAACAACAACCACAACTACAACTACAACAACTACAACTGCAACAATAACAACAACAACAACAACAACAATAACAACATCCACAACAACAACAACAACAACAACAGCAACAACAACAACAACAACAACAACAAAAACAACATCAACAACAACAGCAACAACAACTTTTGAAACGTAGTATCTGGCACACTGCTCTACCATCTCCATTTCATAATCATCGTAGTTCTGATTGAGCCAACGATGTCTTTTCAGGTAGACATCACCAATGTCAAAGCAGGGCTGAGGTCAAACAATAGTCATTAGATAAATATCTGTAGTTATATATTTGCTTAAATCGGCTTGCCTGAGAAAACCTACGGTTTGTATGGGGGTATGCGTCGACGAAAAAAAAATTGAGCTGTTAGCGGTTTTAGAACCATTATATGGTGGGTAGTAATCGACCATAGTATTAGGGTTCACAGTTGTTTCATTCCCGAGAACGAGGACTTTGAAATTATAAAAATAAAATAATCAGAAATCTGAAAAAAGTTGTCTTTTTTGTTTTTGAACGGCCATATAAAAAGATAGCAAAGACATAATGTTCTGAAATTTTACAAAGTTGTTCTACGTTTTATTGCGGTCATTCTGAGCCTTACCACGCTTATTTTAACCGAAGTTTCTATATAAATACTTTATGAGTTTCACCATTTGGTCGGTTATCCAGGTGATTATATTCAAGGAGATTTCCTATCTTAGCTTGACGTATTCAGAATATGACATATAGCCCAGGAGTTAGCCCAATATATTGTCTTCACAACCTACTGGTGCCACCCCCCCCCACATCGTCTTCTTTTAGAATGAAAAAATCTTTTCATGATCTGAAAGTGCAATTGAATGTTGCGGACTCGGGTATATTAGTTGCAAATAATTAATGTCATACTTCCATATATTTATTTTATTGAACCATTTATGCAAAGATATTGTTACACGACTATTCAAAATTATTTATTGATGTGCTGGCTACAAATTCAACACAAGAAACCACGATTATAAGTTTTTAAATGTGGTATTGAAACGACTTGATACCCGTTGGTGCCTTCATTATCAGAAAATCGCTATTTCACACTTTTTCAGTTTTTGCGCCTGAGAGCTGTCTAAGAGTTTAAATAACCATATTATAAGTTTGTTATATGTTTATGGCGGTCATTTTGAGCCTAAAAACGCAAAAATTAACCGAAAATCCTAAGTTGAAATTTTATGAATTTCACCGTCTGATCGCTTATCCAGGTGGTTATATTCAAGGAGATATACCCGAGTCACCAAGATTCATTTGCACTTTTATATGTTGAAAATGGTCAATTTAACCACTGTTATAGCTAAAAATGAAACTGATAATATGACAATAAATGCTATTTAGGTTTCAAAAGACCATAACTCACCATAAACTGTTTCTTCCATGAATGGAAAGGAAAAATGAAAAATCTCAATTTTGACGAATTTTCAGAAAATTGATTTTTTCATTTTAAAAGAAGACGATGTGGGGGGGTGGCACCAGTAGGTTTTGAGGACAATGTATTGGGCTAACTCGTGGGCCTAATGTCATATTCTTAGTACGTCAAGCTAAGATAGGAAATCTCCTTGAATATAACCACCTGGATAATCGATCAAACGGTGAAATTCATAAAATTTCAACTTAGGATTTTCGGTTAATTTTTAAGTTTTTAGGCTCAAAATGACCGCCATAAACATATAACAAACTTATAATATGGTTGTTTAAACTATTAGACAGCTCTCAGGAGCAAAAACTGAAAAAGTGTGAAATTTTCTGATAATGAAGGCCCTACCAACGGGTATCAAGTCGTTTCAATACCACATTTAAAAAGTTATAATCGTGGTTTCTTGTGTTGAATTTGAAGCCAGCACATCAATAAACAATTTTGAATAGTCGTGTAACAATATCTTTGCATAAATGGTTCAATAAAAGAAATATATGGAAGTATGGCATTAATTATTTGCAACTAATATACCCGAGTCCGCAACATTCAATTGCACTTTCAGATCATGAAAAATTATCAAATTAGCCACTGTTATAGCTCAAAATGAAGCTGAAAATGTGACAAAAAATGCTGTTTAGGTTTCAGAAGACCATAACTGAATATTAATTTTTTTCATAGTTGGAAATGAAAAATAAAAAATCTCAATTTTGACGAATTTTCAGAAAATTAAATTTTTCATTCTAAAAGAAGACGATGCGGGGGGGGTGGCACCAGTAGGTTGTGAAGACAATATATCGGGCTAACTCGTGGGCTATATGTCATATTCTGAATACGTCAAGCTAAGATAGGAAATCTCCTTGAATATAACCACCTGGATAACCGACCAAATGGTGAAATTCATAAAATATTTATACAGAAACTTCGGTTAAAATCAGCGTGGTAGGGCTCAGAATGACCGCAATAAAACGTAGAACAACTTTGTAGAATATCAGAACAGTATGTGTTTGCTATCTTTTTATATAGCCGTTCAAAGACAAAAAAACAACTTTTTTCAGATTTCTGAAATTTTCATTTTTAAAATTTCAAAGTCCTCGTTCTCGGGAATGAAACATCTGTGAACCCTAATACTATGGTCGATTACTACCCACTATATAGTGGTTCTAAAACCGCTAACAGCTCAATTTTTTTTTCGTCGACGCCAAACTGTAGTTTTTCTCAGGCAATCCCATTTTACACCACTGTTAATAATGGTTTCTCAGTATGGGTATTATGGATCGATGTAACGAAAACTGATTGTGCATGTTAATTGTTCAGTTCATGTTCACATCAATGTGTGAGTGACTATGAAAACAGTGTACACAACTTCTTTAGTTAATACTTTTTTGTAATGCAATTCTTACG
>CAXIWR010000052.1:46377-71377 GCA_964036265.1 Daptonema setosum
TCGGGTTATATTTTTACTATTAAAAAATATTTTTGGGTTTCATGAATTTATATCATTTTCTGATGAAAAAAAAACGAGTAAACTAGGTGAATTGACTATATTGATGGTTTATAAATTGTTTCTATTCTTTGGGTCAAAAGTCTAAAACTCAAGTAGCAAAGGGACAAACTCTAGTCCTCTCCAATTAATCAAGGGTCGGCCGCTAGGCCGTTCCCTTAATTTGGTTCGATTAATATAAGCTTTTTTGCGAATATCTCGATCTAGCCTCATCGTAACAACTTCTAGTCTGTTTCATCGGTTTTCTCGTGCGATTCTACATTTTTTTGGCTATTTTTAACCCCATAGGGATATTTTTCATTTTTCAGGTCCGAAAATGATGAAAATGAGATTTCCGTTTTTTTCTCATCAAAAACGCTGTATGGGAATTGGGTAAGACCTGTAAAGCTGAAAATTGATACACAGGTCAATTTGACGCCCAGAACACGATTTCCTGAGTGTCACGGAGATCGGATGAAGCTTTCCAATATTTTTGAGGGATTTTATAAAAAAAAAGTCAAAAATCGCAGGCTAAATGGAGAAAGAATTGTTGTATGAGCGATAGGAATGTCCGATCAAACTGAAATTCAAACTGGATGTGTATAACATATGTCGAAATACGATCCGCTATTCAATTCAGCTAATTATTGAAACACACAAAAAACGCCACGGGTTATGTAAGGGGCAAAGTTAGCGAAAAATTTTACAAAAGCTCTTTTCCTTGTGACAAACTCATCGAATGGCCATAAAAGCTAGCCTATCAATTGCGGAATCAAATTTCATTATGACCTCTCTCCGACACATTTTCAAATAAAAGCATCGTACTTCGACAAAAACTTGCAGAAACTGATGTAGGAAGTTTCAACGTTTTTGACGATTTTTGCTCCTTTGAAAATCAGATTATCTCAAGATTTAAAGCTTTGATACCCATTGTATTAACTGAATGTCTAGAATTACTGAAGCTCTCACTTACTCACTCACTCACTCACTCACTCACTCTCTCACTAAATTACTTACAAGTTAAAAGCCCATGCGAACTTGATTCGGGTTCTTCAGTTCTGGATATAAGAACATAAATCTTTAGTGGGCTTGTTTTTCTGCAATCTTACCTAACCAAAATGCTTTTTACCAAATCGGTTCTGCTGAAAGATTTACCTACACATGCTGGCGATGCTGGCGATACACGTACAAGATGTTGGCGATATCTGCAACCGAAAGAAACAAGCTGCATAATCAAAGGCTGATCCGATAAAACAAATATTTATAATCCTTTCTTGGGAACAAGCTGGTGCATCGTTGTTTCTCGTCAGTTAGATTTATAGCGTTTACTTCGTTGTATATCAATAATCTTTTGTTTATATAAGGTGATCTTCAAAGTCAACATTGACTATTGGTTAAGAAGCATTAAAGTTTCTACCGTGTCTGAAGCACTGAAGGAACTGATGTATGTAAATGGGCATTATACATTCAAGTCATGGCAACAATCCGACATAACTGAAATTTTATTTAACGACGAAAAAAGTTTGAAGCGTCAGAGCTGTTAAAAATGTTTTAATCTCAGTTTACAACTTCAAGCGAGTTGTACTTTAGTGACGGGGTTATAAAAAATTTGACTAATCACTCTTTTATATTGCATTCATGATTTATAGGTTCAGAGTTAAAATTGAAACGAGTCTCTCCGTGAATGATCATATGAGTGTAATTTTGGGCTGACATTGAATATTAACTGTCTGACATTGAGTATTAACTGTCTGACATTGAATATTAACTGTCTGACATTGAACATTAACTGTCTGACATTGAATATTAACTGTCTGTCATTGAATATTAACTGTCTGACATTAAATATTAACTGTCTGACAATGAATATCAACTGTCTGACATTGAGTATTAACTGTCTGACATTAAATATTAACTGTCTGACATTGAATATTAACTGTCTGACATTAAATATTAACTGTCTGACATTAAATTTTAACTGTCTGGCATTGAATATTAACTGTCTGACATTGAATATCAACTGTCTGACATTGAGTATTAACTGTCTGACATTGAATATTAACTGTCTGACATTGAATATTAACTGTCTGACATTAAATATTAACTGTCTGACATTAAATATTAACTGTCTGACATTAAATATCAACTGTCTGACATTAAATATTAACTGTCTGACATTAAATATTAACTATCTGACATTAAATATTAACTGTCTGACATTAAATGTTAACTGTCTGACATTGAATATTAACTGTCTGACATTAAATATTAACTGTCTGACATTAAATATTAACTGTCTGACTTTAAATATTAACTGTCTAACATTAAATATTAACTGTCTGACATTAAATATTAACTGTCTGACATTAAATTTTAACTGTCTGACATTGAATATTAACTGTCTGACATTAAATGTTAACTGTCTGACATTGAATATTAACTGTCTGACATTAAATATTAACTGTCTGACATTGAATATTAACTGTCTGACATTGAATGTTAACTGTCTGACATTAAATATTAACTGTCTGACATTGAATATTAACTGTCTGACATTGAATATTAACTGTCTAACATTGAGTATTAACTGTCTGACATTGAATATTAACTGTCTAACATTGAGTATTAACTGTCTGACTTTGAATATTAACTGTCTGACATTGAATATTAACTGTCTGACATTGAACATGAGACTTTCATTTTTGGATGTTTCCAGACCACCTGGAAACCTCATGGAAGACGATTAGAGTTGAGCAACATTGAATATGAGAACAAAATACCTAGAGTAAGTAGTGTATAGCTTTCTACTTCTAATGTTTCAGCTAAAAATACGTGATCAATGTTGGTTCCTATAGTAGGCATTGTGGCGAGTCTCATAGATCTCCAGAACGATATTCTCAATAGAACTGCACATCAGCAAAAATTGACCCCAACTTGGTACGTTGCCGACGTTGAAAATATAACCATTTATAACTTCAATGGCGTGAGGGAGGAATTCGGAATGGTGAGCTATTGCCTGTTTAACCGGCTGTTTGGTTGATTGATTGAGAAACTTGATTGATTGATTGATTACCGTCTTGATTGACTGACTGACTGACTGACTGACTGACTGATTGACTGACTGACTGACTGACTAACTGAGTAAGTGAGTGACTGACTGAATGAATGTCTGACTGACTGACTGACTGAATGACTGACTGCCTGACTGACTGACTGACTGACTGACTGATTGACTGACTGACTGACTGACTGACTGACTGACTGACTGACTGACTGACTGACTGACTGACTGACTGACTGATTGACTGACTGACTGACTGACTGAATGACTGACTGCCTGACTGACTGACTGACTGACTGACTGATTGACTGACTGACTGACTGACTGACTGACTGACTGACTGACTGACTGACTGACTGACTGACTGACTGACTGACTGACTGACTGACTGACTGATTGACTGACTGACTGACTGACTGACTGACTGAGTAAGTGAGTGACTGACTGAATGAATGTCTGACTGACTGACTGACTGACTGAATGACTGACTGACTGACTGACTGACTGACTGACTGACTGACTGACTGACTGACTGACTGACTGACTGACTGACTGACTGACTGACTGACTGACTAACTGACTGACTGACTGACTGACTGACTGACTGACTGACTGACTGACTGACTGACTGACTGACTGACTGACTGACTGACTGACTGACTGACTGACTGACTGACTGATAGATATACTGTTTGACTGACCGATTGGTTGACTGACTGACTGACTGACTGACTGACTGACTGACTGAGGATATGTTACTTACACCCGTAGCACAGAACGATATTAACGAGTTTGTAATATCTATCATAATAACGGGTTTGTAATAACTGAAATTCTGAGCTCATTAGACCGTGGATTTCAATGTTTGATGTGTCAAAGAGATTGGAATCATTCCGTGTATTCACTGAATAAGTTTAGTTATTTAAAACGCCGTATTGTGTTAATAAAATCAGATAATAACGTACTCGTAATATCGTTAATAACGGACCCGTAATTAACCGCGTTAATAACTCAACAACCTCACATCAGTTGCGCTACGTAGCAAGTAAGCAAAGATTTACCTGTCAACTTGGCTGCAACACTATTTACTACCAAACAGTGAAAAAATTACTTGAATTTAATTGTTTTCATAGAAGCAAGACGTTAACTTGCGACGATAATAACGTGAACATCAGCGATATTAACGGAGTTATTATCGGGATATTCACGAAGTCAGAATATCTTGGTCCCACAGCGTGAACTTTTACCGTAACATATACGCAGGAAAAAGTTACACAATTTAGGTTAGAAAACTAATTAATTTTTTATTGTTTGTTTTTGTTTCTCAAAGTATCTATCAGGTTTTGCTGATTATTTTCATGTAATTTTCATTGAAATTAGTGGCTTATTGAAGGGTTAGAATAATTTTTGAAAGTTCAAGGTGGCAGGAAAAACTTTTCTTAGTCACTACAGTCAAGTAGAAATTCATCAACGACTACATAAACATGAATATGTCTGGATTTTTTTGAATTTTCTTGTTGTATAGAGTATTATTTATTTTTCGGATTCAAGTAAAGCAATACAAATAACTAAACACACCGCAGTTCGCCGTATGACATACCTTCTAATCCCAGACATACGTATAGTTTACTCCCTCCCTTACATATATGTAACTAGAATTTGCGAGTGACAAGTAATACAATAACGACCATGAAACTAAATTTTTCAACAAATCACGATTGATAAAATTATTCAAAGCTCAAATTAACTTAACACAATTTTTAATATACGTTGCCGTTTTTTCTGTAGACAAGCACGACTGTTTCTTGGTGGCAGTTTTACAATAAAGTTTTCCTGCCATCATGAACTTTAGAAAACTTAGTTTAATTCTCCATTAATTCATTAACTTCCATGAAAAATCCATGAAAAGAATCAGCAAAGCCTGTTGACTGTTTCCCGGTGAAAGTTTTACAAGAAAAGTTTTTCCTGCCAACTTGAACTTTCAAAAATTATTTTAACCCTTCAATAAGCCACTAATTTCAATGAAAATTACATGAAAATAATCAGCAAAACCTGTTAGATACTTTGAGAAAGAAAAACAAACAATAAAAAATTAATTAGTTTTCTAAACTAAATTGTGTAACTTTTTCCTGCGTATATGTTACGGTAAAAGTTCACGCTGTGGGACCAGGATATTCTGACTTCGTGAATATCCCGATAATAACTCCGTTAATATCGCTGATATTCACGTTATTATCGTCACAAGTTAACGTCTTGCTTCTATGAAAACAATTGAATTCAAGTAATTTTTTCACTGTTTGGTAGTAAATAGTGTTGCAGCCAAGTTGACAGATAAATCTTCGCTTACTTGCTACGTAGCGCAACTGATGTGAGGTTTTTGAGTTATTAACGCGGTTAATTACGGGTCCGTTATTAACGATATTACGAGTACGTTATTATCTGATTTTATTAACACAATATGGCGTTTTAAATAACTAAACTTATTCAGTGAATACACGGAATGATTCCAATCTCTTTGACACATCAAACATTGAAATCCACGGTCTAATGAGCTCAGAATTTCAGTTATTACGAACCCGTTATTATGATAGATATTACAAACTCGTTAATATCGTTCTGTGCTACGGGTGTTACTTACATACTTACATACAGTCGGTGTAGCGGGTTGTTTCTTGTAAAACTGTTGCCACACATATTTCCTAAAGTTGGGGTTTTCTCTGATTATAACAGGAATACGTTGATTAAAATTGATGGGGGTTTGGAATAGAGTCTGGCGCACCTTTTCAGTTTGACAGATAGTAAAAAAAATATCACGAGGAGAAAAAATGACTAGAACGCACACCGACTCTAAACTGGTAGTAAAGTTGATGTTTCATGAGAACGATATTTTTTCTGTTTTTCTACCTGTCTGAAATGGTGCGCCAGACCGTAGTCCATATCCCAACCAATTTTTCGCGTCATATTCCCGTTAAATCAGAGAAAAACTCAATTTTGGGATGTCTGTGAAAAAGTAAAAATCCTAGAAGAATTGATTATCCGAACGAAACCAAAGTAAAATTGATTTAAATGGTGAGTATTTACAACAACACCGTTTTGAGTTTTGGATTCTGAAGATTTTAGTCATGGATTCTGCCATCAATCGGAAGAATTGCATTACAAAAAAGTATTAACTGAAGGAGTTGTGTACACTGTTTTCATACAGCCAGTTCACAGAAGGTGAAATAGTATTTCCAGCAGCGAAATAGTATTTCCGAAAAAAACTTTGAATGTCTGTAACTTTTGCACTATGGCCGATCCGAGTCTGTATTTTGTTGCAACTTGCAGATAATCAGCCACTTTATTCATTAAACACGAAAAACATCGAATTTAACATCGGAACGTATTTTTAATTTTCAATTGCAATTTTTTTTCACACCATATACGTCAATCGTTTGCGCGGGAAAGTGTCATTCGAAATGTCATCCTCAACGAGATCGTCATTGGTCAGATAAATCTGGGAAATCACAATGAAAACATACAACTCATGCAATAAAATGAAATTAAATAACAAACCGTTGTGTTCATACGTATTTCATACGTTTTTTATGTTCATTACCCTATGTATGAGAAATCAATCGATGAATGACAGAAAACGTCAATGACTCTGTCATCATGCTTGAAACATTAGTATTGAAAATTCTAAAGCTGACGAACATAACGACGACATTATTTTAGTGGTCTTTTTCTTCGGGCTGACTAAATTAACTGTTGTCTGGCTTGTTTCTAGCACACAAGCGAACGAGAAGGGGTGGGAAATTTGGAATTCCCCCTATTAATTTTCACTCGAAAGTTGAAGTTGTTCCCCAAGGTATAGGAAAAATGGCCGGAGAACTGCGGATTTCCCCCTCTTCGAAGGACTTCCTTTTCCTTCGGAGGGTTATCTCGTCCGTCAGTGCTCCAGTATGAATTTTAAGTGAAGAAATTGGGTCGAGCAATGGGGTCTTTGCATCTCCTTCAGTTCATTTGACCGTCTTTTTTGCCGATTAAAATGGAGAACCAAAAAATAGTTTTCTTCTTACAAAACGTCTTTTTTCGAAAACCATAAATCTGGATCCATAGTGCATTCAAGTTAACACTTCAATAAGCTGAATAATTAATTAAAATTTCAATTGTTTCAGAATGAACACAGCTCGTCGAATGCCGGCTTCATTCTCAGCCGATGAAAATCTGAATATAGCTCAGTGTGCTTACGAAATCTATGGGCAACTGGCGTCGTTTGCTCGTTTAGAATCGTCCACTAAATTCAAAATGATTAAGCAATTGTGGGACTCTAAGCTGATCACACTCAACGAACAATTACAGCTCGGAAATCGGTTCGCTACAAAGAGAGAACTCCAAGTCAAAATCGGCAGACACAAGGTTTGACCTTTAGAAACTTGAAACCAGCAGAGAGATTAAACAAACACATGTTATTGTCACTAGCGGGCGAGAAAGATAGGAAATAGTGTAGTTCCTCCCTCCCTCTTTGGCAGTTTAAAGAATTTAATTTTGTTATTTATGGTTTAACTGGATAAAATGGATTAAAAACTCTTCAGCTCTCTCACAAAGCTACCCAGCTACCCTGCGTTTGAAGAGTTAGGTATTTCACCAGTGGTTATAAATCATCATTTTCACGGTTTTGAGAGAAAGTTTTTACTCATTGATTCGGAACACATGCTTGTTTGTATGCCCTGCTTTTCGAAAATCTATCTCCATGCATCTTTTATTTGTTTGGCTATTGAGGTCTCGACGGTCCAGCCGCGCGATTGCTCCACCTCCACGGGTACACTTTTACATTTTCAGAGCGAAGTGAGAAAGTGGAACGATGGTCGACGCCGACACATAATCGGCACTGGTGGTGGTGGGCCTGATCCCAAATTCGATCCAGACAAGCTGAAGGATTTTGAAAAAATTTACCTCAAAATAATTGAAGAGTTCGACACGCGCGTTTTCACGGAAGGTCTGCCCGTGCCTGCGTCTACAGTTTCGATTAATAACGGGTTGGTATTACAGATGCGTTTTCAGATATATCAATTAGAATGAAATTTTCATAACGAAATAGTTGTAATACCTTAAAGCCATTCATACAGATTGATTGAGTTGGTATAAGCAATTAATTCTAGAAAAAATAAAACATGTGCCAGAACCTTTTCGAACAAAAGTACGAGTAAACAACTGAATTCTTATGGTTTTGTATCATTATTTTAATGACCTTTATTATAATGTTAATTCCATGTATAGTTTACTCCCAACGCGCTACAGGCGAACTTTTAGAATAATAACAAACTAGTATTAAGAAGAATAATTGTTAGATCAATCGTCCAAACTAGGATTTACAAGTTGAATTAAAATTGATCTCAGCTTAACAACTAACTTCAGTCTTCATTTAACCACAACTTTTTATTTATTTATTAATTTAACAGGGCGAATGCGTCAACTGTGTGCGGTCAGACACCTCCGACTCCGCAACTCGACAGCAATATGTCTATATCGAGCTCAAGCGCCGAATCTGTTGTCTCCACGTCGAACACGGTGAAACGTCAAATCGATTCACTGATTGCTAATGACGGTTATACTTAGATTCGTTTGGGACACAGTTTTCATCTTAGAGAGTTTGGGGTCAGGTCAGGAGTCAGCAACAACCCCCTCTTCGGTCGGGTATTTTGCATAATAAATGCGTAAGTTACAATTTAATTTGCGCAAATTTTTTTTAATCTGAATTGTTATGACTTAACAATGTGAGTTGCACAATGGTGTTAAAGCGCAGTTTCATGAGGATTGAAATTGTTAATTTTAATTTTACTTTCCCCTTTCAAACGATTACCTAACGATAAACTACGATCGGACAATCCTGTGTGCACAGCGAAGTGTGGTAAAACAGTGATCCACACCAGTAATCAACGCAGATATCCTCATATTTTCTTGCGGTCTTACGAAAAATTATACACTCATTCTGTATTAGCTTATTATTTAAGGTGAGACAGTCAAACGAGGGCGACATAATCAAGCACTACTGGGAGATGAAACGATGTTGAAATGGCGAGCCATGGTGAACCAGCGGTTCAATCAGGTCAGTTCTTTTAGAAATTAGCTATTGACAGTGAAGGAGCCGATCTAACAAAATTTTATATACTATCGATTTCAAAACACGAGACTCCTTTTTATTTCATTTTTAACTTTATTGTGCAAATTAGCATCAATTTCGTCAATGATATTCAGGTTCCGGTTAACATGATTACAAACAGACTCTAGTTGTACTCGTAAGAAGCATTTGTACATATTATTTATACCAGTATTAACTATTTCAGATGAATAATTCTTCGAGTGCGTGTGCGCCGGTTAAAACTGACACGGCGGAAGTTCGACAACAGGTTTAAAGCCTAAAAAGATTTTTCCTACTTTTCTTTCCACCATTATGCGTTAAAGAGAACAAAGTAAAATCATGTTCTCATTTTTTTTATTCTGTTTCTTCCTATTTAATGAAGCTGAAACCTGAATTCCTTACATAGTTTCGCATAAGCTCCAAATAACGGAATTCTGTATGAAAATAACCCGTATACTTCGAACGGCTGGCCCTTCAGGACTATCATCTTGATTTATGTAGCGTTTCAGCTCGTGGTCCTGAAGAACAATCAAGAGCGCATCGAGGCCAAACTGGATTTCGTGATCGACATGATGATGAACCATCGCTCATCAACTATCGGTGCGTTCAATCAAATTTTTTTCAAGGGCTTCATAACATTATAGCAGTTAAAATGTTTCGATTACTAATTCATCTTTAGTTCTCTTAATCTTTTGTTGCTGTGAACCTTATATTGATTGATTTGTAGATAACAAGAATGATTAGTAAAGACAGGTGGTGGAGACAGTTGCCGTGGCCGTTGCACAACAAATTAAAGACATGATAATTGTGAATATATTATATTTTTAGCATGAGCTTCTTCTTTACGTTATATTTTCCTGCATGTTATTCATGTTCTTTCCTGTTTCGTTCTGTTTTGTTATTTTTCTTCGACAATCCTGTCCATGTTGTCCTTTCCATGTTCATTTACGTTGATTTATAATCGCATGCCTTTATACGTGAACGTGTTAATTATATAAGTATTTCGTTTATTTTTTACTTTACAAGGGGAATTTGCATAAAATGATAGAGAATACAGAAAACGAAATGCCTATAAAACACAGAGTTTTTTGTTTCGTTCAATTATTTTCCTTCTTTTTACTGCATGGTTGTTTTTTGTTCAGTAAAAAATGGTATAAGGAATCTGTCGTTTATGATGAAGTCATGATTTGACGCGTCGGCGGGTTGAGTGAACAACCTATCTGCATCTTACATGTGAACCTATGCTCAGTATAATGCGCCCTTAAATCAAAATTAGCATTTGTATTATTTCAGCTGAAAAATCAAAAATTGCTTTAAATTGATCTACAAACTTTTATCAATGTTAGCGTGACTCAATGTATTTACAAAAACTCCGATTCCATTCAGTTTTCATGCTTGAATTAGGTTTCTATTTTTAAATGTTTAAACAAGTTTGGTATACACTGTCTTCAAAATTGATTACTCAGATAACTTAAGTAGATGTTCTGCCTCATTATTTTTTCAAAGAAGATGTTATGTTTTAGTTGCAGGTATTCGAAAGCGTGCGAGTACTGTCGATGTGAAAGATGGGCACACGTTTATCAGCAAGGTTTGAAATAAAATATATCCTCATTATTAGCAGATATTTCTCTATTTGGGTCGCTATTTATCTATTTGTTTTCTTAAATTGGGAGAGAAGATGGGCGGGGCTAATCATATATTCGGTTCCTATCCTCCTTCACTTCGACAGTTTGGCTGACTAACTTCGTTTGCGAATAAGTAAGTTTTTTTGTAACCAAAATTCTGAAATAAGCTGAATTTTTGTGCCATAAATATATTCGATTCAATTTTCGTTTCGTTATTTGAGCCCGGATCTCAGGTGTTCACTTATTTTACATTAGTGCAACCTTATAGGTCATAATGGCAGATATTTCCAACTTCAAGTGTTATGAATTTAGATTATGTGAAAATAAAACTGGACAGATTGAACAGGACACTGGCGAACGAGCCAAACCTTCCAAGAGAAGGAAATTTCCCCAAAGAGGGGGAATGGACAGGATTATGCCATTTACCTTCACTTTAACGAATGAACTCTACTTTATAAAACCGCCAAAGAATGGGTATTCCTCTATTCCCACCCTTTCTCGTCCACTAGCGGCGCAGAAAACGGGGTGAAAGGGGGCCACACTAATCACAAAAATGGTCGGTATTGGATTCACGACTGCCGTCAGTTTGCATCTCGAACGAGTCTTGCAATGTAGGATTGGGTGGCCTGCTCTGGACAAAATGATGCTCTATCTATGGTTTATCTACCCGATCCGTTGCCGAAATTGACCCACTTTTGCAGTTAAATGACATCTGTTTTTTTACTGAAAATCTTAACTGTAGTTTCTAATTACTTCTGCTGAAAAAAATCATCCGTATGATAAAAGCAGTGATCGAGACCATATGTTTGATTGTTTCAGTACATGCGCGTTTTCGGTGACGACTTTGCCATTGAGGATCCGCGATGTCCCGGAGCTTTGCCGTTGACAAGGAACAGCCCACATAATCGTTCGAACGCGCTTTACGCTGAACAATTGTCCGGATCTGCGTTCCCTTGTCCCAGGAACAGCCGTGAACTAACGTTGGTTAATAAAGTCAATTTGAGATGGTATGAGTACCACGGTGTTGTTTATTTCATTTTTATTTCATAACAATTCATAATCACATATTTATTTCGTATTTCTAAGACATATAGAAATTTTATACTTAAACTAATGAAACTTACTGATCCGTGTTTTTATGGTAATCTAGTTATAAATCAATTGTTTCAGATGGCTGTACCGCATACGTCCGTCAGTAATGCATCGTCCGTTCAAGCAACTGACCCAATCCCTGCTCACCAATTACTTTAGTGAGTGTATGCTAAACCCAAATCGGCTGCGCAGAAAGCATTCTCCCAAACGCCACAAAGGCAAACAGGTTGATTTTTGCAAGTAAGTATCTCGTTGCATCATTTACTTGTTCGTAATTTATCTTTAGCAACACAAAGAAATATTTTTTCAATACTTGAAACTTATGAAACTATTACAAAGAAGTTTCAGGGTGTGACAACGGTAACCGGCGCTGATGACCAGCTGAGTCGTAACGGTATTGCTGTGCACGTGTTTTCATGCAACACCAGTATGACCAAGTCCGATACGTACAACCCGGATGGCGATTTTATGTTTGGTTGGTTTGAGAGAAGTTGTGAAACATAGTGAAGTTATAAATCTTTCTGAAACTGGAAAGTACCACAGCGTGGTTAAACTCTGTTTGAATGTGTTATAAAACGTTTGTACTGAAGAAAAATAACATGCATTGGGACGGGCATTCACAGATGCAAAGGCTATAACGCTACTAAATAAACTAATTTAACTTGCTACTTAAATTTTTATTTTTTCAGTCAATCTGTCGTTGCTTACTGAGGTCTGCCTGATGTTGGATAAACTCAACGAAGTTGCCGTCATCCATCCAGGTACATAGGCTGGGGACTCTTATTAAGAATTAAAAAAGTCTCCGCGAATTTTAACCAAGACTGAGAGCGTGATAAGCGATTGTTTGCTTACAGTTGGTGTTGGTGAAGAGTGCTCCGAAAAATCGACTTTCAAATGCACTCAACCGGTATTGATTGTTTTGGTGACTGACTAATTAACTGACTGACTGACTTTCTAAGTGACTGACTGACTTAATTACTGACTGGCTGACCTTCTGATTTATTGACAAGTTAAGTGATTAACTGACTTTTTGAGACGAATGACTGATTGATTGACCAACTAGCAGGCTCACTGACTGATTTCATGATTGGCAGACACTGGCGGACGAGAAAAACTTCCAAACTGAGGGGAATTTCGTCAAAGAGGGAGAATCGGCAGTTTTAAAACAAATTCCACTTTTTGAAGACGCCAGAGAAGGGAATTTCACTTTTCCCATCCCTTCTCGTTCGCTAGTGAATAGGGGGGAACTCCACTTTTCACTTCTTGAACTAGAAACTTGAATTCTTCCCTCGTCCGCTAGTGCTGGGTGACTGACTGTCTGACTAACTAACTGACAGTCTTTAAAAAACTGATTGATTGACCGATTAGTTGATCAACTGTCTGAGTTACTTTCTTCCTGATTAATTGACCAATTCAAAGTTTGTCAACAGACTGATTGATTGAATTTTCGACTGACTGAGACTGACAAATCGTCTAAATGATTGACCTTTTCAGAAATAATTATAAGGTTAAATGAAGCCGATCGGTTCGTTTGCATGTACCGGACGAGAAATTGATTTTTTTCCTCTATGCGGTATAAAAATTTAGGTTGTCCCCTACGGTGTATGTGAAATGACTTGAAAACAGTTGATTCCCCTTTCTTTGACGAAATTCCCTTTTGTTTGGAGAGCTAGCTCGTCCGCCAGTGGTTCATCAGAATTCAGATGTTAGTTGTAGTGATTACACGATTATTATTTTAGTTTTCACTTGTGCCAACGGATTGGCGAATCCGCGTCACTTCGAAACGCTGGTGGCCTGTTACGAAGACAAAGATGTCAAGGACTTTCGTATCGTAAAGAAGTGCCATGTGGCTACGATCAAAGCAGCGCAGGTTGAACATACTTACTTTTAGTTTTTTATATTTATTCTATACATCAGGTTTTGATCGATTTGGGTGGCGTCGTGTTTGGTTGAATAAAGGGCAAGTGTGCGTGCACTGGCGGACGAGTCAATCTTCCAAATCTAGGGGAATTTTGCCAAAGAGGGGGAATTAGCAGTTATCAGGTCCTTTTACGTACACCTTAGGGAACAAATTCTATTTTTTGTAAACGCCAAAGAGGAGGGAATTCCACTTTTCCCACCGCTTCTCGTCCGCTAGTGCACTGGCGGACAGCTAAGCCTTCAACTGGAGGGAATTTCTCCAAAGAGAGGGGAATTCCCTTAAAATAAACCGTTTTACCTAAACTTTGAATTAATAATATGTTTTGAAAAACGCCTGAAATGGTGGAATTCCACTTTTCCCAGCCCTTTCTCGTCCGCTAGTTTTGTTCTGTTTTTTTATATAATTTTTCATATCTCGTATGATTTTTTGTCTCTGGGTTACCTGGACTAGCGGATGAGGGAAGAACGGAAAGTGGAATTCCCCCCTCTTTGGCAACTTCGAAAAGTATAGTTTGTTCCCTTAGGTGTATGTAAAATGGCTTTAAAACTCCGAATTCCCCCCTCTTTGACGAAATTCCCCTCCCTTTGGAGTTTTCACTCGTCCGCCAGTGGTTACCTGAACTCGTATAGTACAGAACACGCATATTTGCCCTTGAAGAATCATATAAGAAGAGGGGGGTAATTATATGCAATTATCTACTCACTATGTTGAGTCGGCTGGTGTTTGTGTGTGGTGGAAGGGTAATTATATGCAATTATCTACTGACTATGTTGAATCCACCAGCGGCCGAGAAGGGATATGAAGAAATGGATTTCCCTTCTTTCTTGAGTTTTCAAAAATTTTATCTTGTTCCTTTTGGTGTAAGTAAAATGGCCTGGTAACTGCGAATTCCCCCTTTTTTGACGAAATACATACCCCTTTGATGGCTTAGCTCCCTGAATTGGTTTTTCCACTCCTTGTTTCATCCGCTGCTCGTGGTTTTACGGGTATTTCTACGGCAATGTCATGTTATGAGAAATGAGACGTTATGTAACTAGGCAACAGGCACGTAAATTAATTATATAATGTTGTGTTGTGTTAAGACATAAGTCTACTTCTTCATCCTATATAAGCTAGTGATTTTAACGATCTTAGCATCGTTCGTTACTTTATGCTACAACACAACCATCAAATTACATGAGTTCAATATGATAATTCGAAATCCTAGTTATTCTAGTTCCCCCATTCTGTGAATCCTCACAGCCATATTCTTGTCATAAACTAAATAAGAAACCAAAAATTTCAGGTCGACGATATATGCCCATTTTTGGACGCTCAAAGTCGATGGGCGAAATTGTCGTTTCACGAACGAAACAACAAAAATCGGTTGGTTCAAATTTAATTTAATTGCATCGTTTCATTCACATAAAACTTATTTAGTTTTAATTGAGAAAAGTTATAATAATAGTTGTTATATTTGATTTAGAAAAGATTATATGCTAAGGCGAATTTCTTGAATAAGACAAGAGTTAGATAAGACTACAATAGAGTATTATCCTGTCCATAGTGCCATTGCCATATACATGTATTCCTATCATGGTATTAAAATAGTATTTCAGCCTGAACGTGGTTAAAAGCCTGGGCAACACCCGAGTGTGCAAGATCTACGTCAACCCAGTTCGCTATGAGGTTGCCGTCAAAGAGCACGATTTTTCTGGTTAGTATGACTAGGGAAATATTCACACGTTCGATTCATTTATTTTTTTCCATTCACTGGCAGACGAGTCAAACCATCAAATTGAGGGAAAGCTTTCCAAAGATCCAAACAAATTCCACTAAACAGCCAAAGAGGGGTTAATTCCGAATTTTTTCTTCCTTTCTCGTCCGCTATTGGTTTCGTTAATCATGCACCGTCTGTTAGTTAAACACAGTACACAAAAATAATGAAAAACGTCAAATTGGTTGATGAGTTGAACTGTGATTGTTAAAATTATAAGTGAGTTTTTTTAATATAATTGTTGGTTGTTTCTATCATAATTCAGTGTTTAAGTTTCATAACTGTTATTATTATTATAAAGACAACGAGGACGAGTTCAAGACGCAGCTGCGATCGCTCATCCCACGCAATCTGGCCCCTGCCAACATCAAGATCAAGGAGGTCAGCTGCAATCGGATCAGACAGATGCTCCAGGTAATGATTTTTTACATATGCTGTTTTTTAGAATAATAACAGAATAAAACATGCATAACTTGTATAAGTCTCTAGATAAAAAAAAATTATAGAGCTACGTAATGTCATTTAGTTGTTGACTATATGGGTGGAACCTGGAACGAAACGTTGTTTGCTGAATTTACTTGTTATTGATTGTCAGGGATTTGAGAGTTGATACTGATCTATCGATTTCGGTTTTCAGTTGTGAGTTGCTGTTCCCATCGTTCTTTAGTTTGCTGACCGTATTTTACTTGATATTGATTTGTCAGTGATTTGAGAGTTGGTGCTGATTTACCGATTTCGGTTTTCAGTTGTGAGTTTTTGTTCCTATCGTTTCAGTCATGGTGTAACATCGCGTACATGGCTTTGCTTCGTATCTGCATCCAGGTCGTGTTCATCTGCTGTATGCCCACTGTCAAGGTATGGTTCAATTCAAATGTATTAGCTCTTTTGTTATAAAATGTGACTGCAGAGTCATGACTCATGATCATTCAGCATTAGAATCCATGCACCTCTGTTTATAAACCGTTTATAATTTTTTCAGCATTCCATTCTGATGAAGGGTCTGAGAACGGGCGACGGTCGTATTACACGCATTGGCGGAGCAGATTAATTTGAGAAATAATTTATAAATAAATAAATAAAATGGAGGGGAATTCTTTGAAAGAGAGGGGAATTAACATAAATTAGATCATTTTACCTACACCTAGGGAACCAATTTCACTTTTCAAAACGCCAAAGAGGGGGAATTCCGTTATTCTAATATTATAATTCTTTCCCATTTCGTCCGCCAGTGATTACACGGGTGATATAATTTTTCGACAGGATATTTTCTACAATATATTAAAGTGAAGCTTCAATGAAGTAGAGCAGTGGCTTTGTGGTTCTCCATTTCTCTATACACATAATAATATCTTTGCTGGAATCATCTTCGGGTTGGTTCTTCTTCTGATTATAACCACACACAAGGAAATTTCAAAGAACACAAATGCAGCATATCAATAAGTAAGTTAAGATGGGTAACAAATCAAAATCAATAATCACCCGAAATAGTATTCGGCCACCAGTTGACGGTACTGCAGACCGTTCATTCCATTCCTTGGTGGCAAAATGTCTTCATCCAACAGTTCATCGTCGAGCAAGTTATCAATATACTGGGCCTCGGCTCTATCACAATATTTCAAATAGTTATGTAAAATACAGACGCAATTGAAAAATTGAGCCGCTTTTTCTGGTGAGTACTGAACTGTTTTCAGCATAGCACGCCAACGCGTTTTCTGCTGGCCAAAGTTCCTTTCGACCGGGTTCCTTCCAGCTATCTGTGCGTCGTTATAGCGCTCCTGGGCTGCAGTTTCTGGACGCATGAAAGGCGTGAGCATGTTTGGCGTGGATTCATAGCCGTTGTCGGCAAGAAGCACATCATTATTGCCGGGAGCGTGCAGATTCCGATTCACCGCGCTGTTCCTGAAGATTCGCTGGTCGTGAACACGTCCTGGGTACCTGGCATCGACTGATGTGATGACGGCCTTGGAGGTGACCGTAACCTGGGCATTGATGCTGTACTGCCGATGTCTGAAGTAAGTTCAATGCTCGCATCATCCATTACATGCAGTCACTAGCGGACGAGAAGGGGAGGGAAAAGTGGAATTCCCCCTCTTTGGCGTTTTCAAAACGTTGAATTTGTTCCCTAAGGTGTAGGTAAAATAGCTTAATTTCAGCCGATTCCCCCCTCTTTGGAAAGATTCCCCTCCCATTTTTGTGATTTTGGTCGTCCGCCAGTGCATGCAGTAGTGGCTCTCAGGGAGTGGGGCAAGGGGCAGGTACAGACACATCAGGTACCCCACCCCAGACACCATACTGTACCCGATCCATCCAATGACCCAAATATAAATTGAAAAACCCCGGCCTAATATAGTGTCCTGTTTTCATAAATGTTTGGTTTGAAAATATATTTTTACTATGTCGTTTTTTAGTTTAATGTCAGATTTTGATGGCAGATTAGACTTAACCCAACTAAAATGTATATGATCAATATGCAACCTGTTTAAATATTGATCGGGGTCCACCGACGGTTTCTTGATCTGAATGTGGGTGCAATCGATGGCACCGATTATATCCGGGATGTGGCAGATCCTGTGGAAATCGGTTTTGATCTGACGTCGTTCGTCTTCATCATCGGGCCAGTAGATGAACTCATCCAAGTGACCCTCTAGTGCTACGGAAAATTCCCTTACGCAGTTGCTCACGGACGATTTGCACATGACGAACAGCCCAGCGAGCACCTGACATTAACTACATGTCTTGATTTTACTAATCAATTTCATGTTCATTCAATAAGTAACCCCGAAGTCAACCCCAAGTCAATAGTGTCATGTGTCAACATTTTTCACCTTACTTCTAATAATACAGCGAGTCGATGTAATCACTCACTCATTATTTACCCACTCACTCACTCACTCACTCACTCACTCACTCACTCACTCACTCACTCACTCACTCACTCACTCACTCACTCACTCACTCACTCACTCATTCATTCAATCACTCACTCATTCAATCACTAAATTAACTCACTCACTCACTCACTCACTCACTCACATTTGCTCACTTGCTGAATTGAAGACGATACGTTTACACTTACACGATCCCTCAAATGTAAATGAATTTAATTGATTTTTTTCTGTAAACCTGCTGTTCTGTTGATGTGGCATAGAAGGATAGAGCTACTAGAACGATCTCTTTGGTGGTGAGCGCACCGTGCCGTTGAGTTGGCCGAGCCAATTGATCATCTAGCAGGTCGATCAAATACCGAATCCTGTTCTTCTTCATCCGGAATTTGGCAACACATTGGGCATTCGTCATCGTCGTAAAGAGGTCAGGCAGGCGTGCGTAAGGCACCCGAGAAGGGTTTTGCAAGGCCTCATCGATCATGTCGTCGAGATTAGGTGGAAGTTCATCCATTGGGAAATCCATTTCACAACTCAAGACGATGAATAATGAAAGAAGACGTACAAAAAATTTGGAGGAAAGACCAGATGTTTCATTGGAATGACAAAATGATATACGTTTTTTTGCTTCTTGAAATATTTTGTTTTCATTGTTGTTTCCCGTGATTTTTTTGTGTTTTCTAAGCTCTATGTGGTTTAAATTCCTAACTGTATTATCGTTCTCAGTGGTAAAGATTTCTTATAGGTTGCATTTACAAATTAAGTTGCATATCAGCCCAAGTACAACTGCATTGACACCTTTGAATGACGTTTTTGTCATTCATCGATTGATTGATCGTACACGGGGTAATGAACATAAAAAAACGTTGAAATGCGTATTAATATGTCGGTTTGTTATTTAATTTCATTTTATTGCATGAGTTGTATGTTTTCATTGTGATTTCCCAGATTTATCTGACCAATGACGATCTCGTTGAGGATGACATTTCGAATGACACTTTCCCGCGCAAACGATTGACGTATATGGTGTGAAAAAAAATTGCAATTGAAAATTAAAAATACGTTCCGATGTTAAATTCGATGTTTTTCGTGTTTAATGAATAAAGTGGCTGATTATCTGCAAGTTGCAACAAAATACAGACTCGGATCGGCCATAGTGCAAAAGTTACAGACATTCAAAGTTTTTTTCGGAAATACTATTTCGCTGCTGGAAATACTATTTCACCTTCTGTGAACTGGCTGATAGTCACTCACACATTGATGTGAACATGAACTGAACACTTAACATGCACAATCAGTTTTCGTTACATCGATCCATAATACCCATACGGAGAAACCATTATTAACAGTGTTGTATTTAAGCAAATAACTCAGATATTTATCTAATGACTATTGTTTGACCTCAGCCCTGCTTTGACGATGGTGATGTCTACCTGAAAAGACATCGTTGGCTCAATCAAAACTACGATGATTATGAAATGGAGATGGTAGAGCAGTGTGCCAGATATTACGTTACAAAAGTTGTTGTTGTTGTTGTTGTTGTTGTTGTTGTTGTTGTTGTTGTTGTTGTTGTTGTTGTTGTTGTTGTTGTTGTTGTTGTTGTTGTTGTTGTTGTTGTTGTTGTTGTTGTTGTTGTTGTTGTTGTTGTTGTTGTTGTTGTTGTTGTTGTTGTTGTTGTTGTTGTTGTTGTTGTTGTTGTTGTTGTTGTTGTTGTTGTTGTTGTTGTTGTTGTTGTTGTTGTTGTTGTTGTTGTTGTTGTTGTTGTTGTTGTTGTTGTTGTTGTTGTTGTTGTTGTTGTTGTTGTTGTTGTTGTTGTTGTTGTTGTTGTTGTTGTTGTTGTTGTTGTTGTTGTTGTTGTTGTTGTTGTTGTTGTTGTTGTTGTTGTTGTTGTTGTTGTTGTTGTTGTTGTTGTTGTTGTTGTTGTTGTTGTTGTTGTTGTTGTTGTTGTTGTTGTTGTTGTTGTTGTTGTTGTTGTTGTTGTTGTTGTTGTTGTTGTTGTTGTTGTTGTTGTTGTTGTTGTTGTTGTTGTTGTTGTTGTTGTTGTTGTTGTTGTTGTTGTTGTTGTTGTTGTTGTTGTTGTTGTTGTTGTTGTTGTTGTTGTTGTTGTTGTTGTTGTTGTTGTTGTTGTTGTTGTTGTTGTTGTTGTTGTTGTTGTTGTTGTTGTTGTTGTTGTTGTTGTTGATGTTGTTGTTGTTGTTTTCAGCATCAAAAAATTCCTCTTGCCAGAACATGCTGTCAGAAATACGTTTGGACTCATTTCACGGTGGCATGTCCGGCTAATGGAACGGTGAAATTTGAGGTTCATTATATTGAATTCGAACTTTTCATGTTCGTGAAACATCACCGTACCGGAAACGATTAAATGATGATGCCTGGTTCTATGCTACATCATAAAGAGTACGTGTTGAGTTGACCCTCTAAAAACAACATTAGCTGATGTTTCACAAGCAGGGAAAGCTGCTATACATAAAGTTGGTGCACTGGGTTATCTCTTGGAAAACTTCTACATACACATCTTTTCTCTGAATATAACGGGAACATGATGATTGAACTTGGTGTGTATATATAAATTCAATAGGGTGTGTATGCGAAATTCTCACAAGATGTAACCCGCTGCACCGAATGAAATTACAAATGTACGTATAGCTTGTTTTGAGTTACCCTGTGAGAACCCTGCATATCGGGGTGCGCACGTGAAACATTATATTTAATTATTATTTTCAAAAAAGTTTACAAAGGAGTGGTTATGTAAAGCGTGAGTTTCATACACAGATGGTTGCATATGTCAAATGCAGTGCTGCTGTATGGATACGTGCACACCCAAGCTAATGTTTCAAGCACACGGCGATTATGAACAAAAAAATGAGTGACGTGTTGCTGAACTGACCCGGAAATGGCTATTTTTATAGCACCTACCTCAAGACTTCTGAAAGTTATAGGCCCTATGGAAAGTTTTTCCATGTGAATGATATATCAAACGGTAGATGAAAAACAGACGAATTTTTTCATGCGATCTACAACTGTTAAATCGGAAGATTATTTTACTATCAAGCCTACTAAGTGAGACATATACTAAAACAGACTCAAATCTCTATAATTTCTGTTTTGTTTGTTAAAAAGTTTTCGTAAATGGGTGATGCATCTTTTCCTCAACTTAGAGCTACCGATGGAGCAATTTCCTTATCATTTAACTCGAGTAAGGGCGTGATGAATGCACATGAAATAACGCTCCGAATCTGTAAAACTTTTGCTCGTTAATAATGTTTCACGTGCGCACCCCGATATGCAGAGTTCTCACAGGGTAACTCAAAACAAGCTATACATACGTACATACAGGGTGGCTGTAAAGTAACGACGCGTTTTCCGGCCGCCCATTTCTCAAAAAAATTATATTGTGTGATCAGTGTCTTTATAGTCAAACTTGCGTAAAAACACCTGAAAAATCGAACTACGTGGTCAGATTTGACGTATTATAAAGTATTTGTAGGCCTTTTGTGGAATTTCTGTCAAAAAGCAATATTTTTTTTACTTCTTCGGTCCTAGACGGAATTTTTTTCCAAAATAAAAGCTTTATAGGATTCTAAAAGTTTACACACTATTTTAAAAATGGTTTTTGAAAAATCTCACCGCCAAATAACACTATTTGTATTTTCTAATGGTGAAAATTAAGCCAGCTTTCACATGTCACTTTTTACATCAGAATCTTATTTCTGCCTTTTTCACCAATTATCATGCTTTTATGACTCTTAATGTGTCTTATGACACCAGATTTGTGTTATAGGAGTTATGGAAGTATGATAATCCTACTTAGGACCTAAATCTTTGATTTTTGAAATTTTGGAATTTTATCGAATTTCGCATTTTTTCTTCATCTATTGAGACTTTTTGGTAGTGAAGTACTATGAATTCTAATTCTTTCATAATTTTTTCAACAAAAAACTCCACATACCAATTGTTTATATCGTTATGAATACTGGTTGAAACCAATTGATACTTAATTCGTATTACTATGGTCAGTTTTCATGGAATTTCGGTCAGTTTTGTTGAAAAATAACGAAATTTCCGTCAATTTTCGGAAAAAAATTAATTTGAGCAGTCTTACACTAAAATGAACCTCATAATCTGAAATTTCAGGTATGAATACATATAATTGGCATGTAAAAGTTAATCATGCAATACAATAGTTCTGAGAAATAGACGGCCGGAAAACGCGTCGTTACTTTACAGCCACCCTGTATACATGGTGGGCCAAAAAAAAGTTTGTGCGTTTGAGCAGTTTTTGTGGAAGTTGTAGTCAACATGTGAGATTGTCGTAGAGCGCATTCGATTCGGCTTGTTTTTGTTTACAAAATGTTGTTATATGGTTAGGGTTAGAAGTTTACATCAGCAACGGCATTCCTTTTAAATGTGCGCCCAACTGAACGTGATTCTGGAATAAGATCGTGTTTGAGTGGTCTGTTGCGCTTGTTGCTGGCATGTTTGTCGGTTTTAGTAACTTTATTAAGTTTTTAATGATAAAGAAGCAATGTTTTTTGCCCATCAATTCCGATTTACGCAATCATTTGTAACCGAAAAACCGTTCTAATGAATGCAGGCCACCATGGTTGCTTTCTGTAGTCTTTAGTCATGAATGAATGACATCTTTACCAGAGTTTCAAGCTTTATATTATTGAATATCACCATAATGTTTGAAAATTTTTCATTTCATCTATGATAGTTGTGTTTCTGGCTTTTTTCACACTTCTTTTAGATATTAACCATGTTTTTATCACGCACTAAACAAAAAATAGCGAAAATTAGAAATTTTCTTGAGTTGACTTGTAAAACCAGAAAAAAGTCGAATAAAATTTAAGTGATACAATATTTTGTAGGCAAAAATATAATCATTCGAATGCGCTATACCACTGTCACACAGCTTTTCTACAACTTTCACAGTAGTTCGTCAAACGCGCAAACTTTTTTTGGCCCACCCTGTATGTATGTATTATAATGTTTATTAGAAACTCAAAATATTCTTTTAAAGAAGTTAGTTTAAATGCTGTGATTAATTTGTTTCATACATTATATAGGTTTGGGACAGTGATACCTGGGCTAGCGCGGACGATAAACTTGGTCACTCACTCACTGGCTCTATAACTCATCACTCTCTCACTCACTCACTCATTCACACACTCACACACTCACTCACTCACTCACTTGCTCACTCACTCACTCACTCACTCACTCACTCACTCACTCACTCACTCACTCACTCACTCACTCACTCACTCACTCACTCACTCACTCACTCACTCACTCACTCACTCACTCACTCACTCACTCACTCACTCACTCACTCACTCACTCACTCACTCACTCACTCACTCACTCACTCACTCACTCACTCACTCACTCACTCACTCACTCACTCACTCACCCACTCACTAACTCACTCACTCACTCACTCATCCACTCATTGACTCCCTCACTTACTCACTTACGAACACACGTTTTTGAATTACAGCTACCATAGACACTGATATCAATTGCACCCCCACAAATGTTCAACAATTAAGGAGGTCAGGGTTCTCTCACTCACTGACTTACTCTCTGAATGACTGACTGATTGACTGACTGACTGACTGACTAACTGACTGACTGGCTGGCTGACTGAATGACTGACTGACTGACTGATTGATTGACAGGTATCGTAAGAAAGTGTGTGAGGACGGCTCATGTGACGACTTCATGTATATGTTAACGATTTACGACATTCACGTGCCGACTGTTGAAGACTTGACACCTCTGATGAAACAGATGGTCGAATCAGGGGACTTGATCCAATTAGAGTCTGTCCAGGGATTGAACGGTTATTTTTCGGGCATTTGTATGTACAAGGTGTCCCATCTAAAAGTTACGTTTTGTTTTTGCTCTACTAACTGTTATGGTCAACCGATTTAAAAGTTATATGCGGCATATAAAAGATACTTGATGAAAAAAATGTTGACGCTTGAAATTTTGAAATCGATTACGTTTACCAATTTTTATACCAAATCTACGAAAATCATTAATTTCACACAAAAATCGAACTTTTATTCTTGTATATCAAACACAAAGACAAATTAAATGGAATATCGTGATTAAAGCTGTCCCAATCAGGTAACCCCAACTTGATTCACATGTGAAACATACCAGAAAAAGTCTATCAAATGCTTAACTTGATCACCACCCCTTAAGATGCCTAGTTTCCAACAACGCGCATGCTCTGGTTATCCTCACGCATGATTATTCAGAATTACCCTCAGCTCAGTAAAAGGGAAAACGAGCTTATCGAAAATTTAAATTCCCAGGTCCACTGCTTCAACAACATTGATGTTCCATTAATTTCTCCTTTGTGTGCGACATGCAGGATTAAATGGCTGATTTTTTGTGAACCGAATGGACTTTCATAGATTAAGCATAAATTTTTTTATACATAACTGATCTTGAAATTTTAGGCGTAAAAATTTTTTCATAAGTTCTCTCTC
>CAXIWR010000053.1:10000-60000 GCA_964036265.1 Daptonema setosum
GTTAAGGGAACACACATTTCTTCTAAGGGAAACCAAATCTTGGCTAAGGGACAACGTAACTGGTTAAGGGAACACACATTTCTTTAGAGGGAAACCAAATCTTGGCTAAGGGACAACGTAACTGGTTGAGGGAACAAACCTTTCTTCCAAGGGAAACCAAATCTTGACTAAGGGACAACGAAACTACAGGGTGGTCCAAAAAAAATGACAACACTTTGAAGCTGAATAACTCTCGGCACAGAGATCAGATTTGATTGAAATTTTCAGGTATTATCATCAACATACTAACTTAGAAAATTATATGAAACCAAGCTGATCGGACAATCATAGCGGCCACCACGCATTAATGTTTGCAAAAATGCGTGTGGGTCAAAAACCGAGCGATTCATACATGAACAATTAGGACACTGATTACACGGGATTTTTGAAACAATAAACTCAGATATTTTAGCCTGTTCTCAATCAAGAGTCTTTTTTTACTTATTCTAGAGCATTTGTAGTTTAAATTTTTTGAATTTTATTTTTCTTTCGATAAAATTTTTTTTTAGAGGTGAAAACTGCGTGTATCTTCTTCTGATATTGAAATAGCGGTTAGTTAGCTAATTTAAAACGAAAAAATAAAAACCAATTGAACAAAATGCTTAAAAATCAACGAAAAAATTAATTAAACGTGAAATTTTCACCATCGGCTAACAAAATCTAATGTATCATTTATTACGTGCATATCATCCCTTGAATATGCATGCACGATTAGGCGGTTTTTGACCCATGCGCATTTTCGCAAACATTAATGCGTGGTGGCTGCTGTGATTGTCCGATCACCTTGATTTTATACATTTTTCTAAGTTAATATGTTGATGATAATACCTGAAAATTTCAATCAAATCAGATGTCTGTGCCGAGAGTTATTCAGCTTCAAAGTGTTGTCATTTTTTTTGGACCACCCTGTAGTTAAGGGAACACTCATTTCTTCTAAGGGAAACCAACTCTTAGATAAGGGACCATGAAACTGGTTGAGGGAACACACATTTCTTCTAAAGGAAACCAAATCTTGACTAAGGGACAACGAAACTAGTTAAGGGAACACACATTTCTTCTAAGGGAAACCAACTCTTGGATAAGGGACAATGAAACTGGTTAAGGGAACACACATTTCTTCTAAGGGAAACCAATTTTGGCTAAGGGACATCGAAAATGGTTAAGGGAACGCACCTTTCTTCCAAGGGAAACCAAATATTGGCTAAGGGACAACGAAACTGGTTAAGGGAACAGACATTTCTTCTAAGGGAAACCAAATCTTGGCTAAGGGATAACGAAAATGGTTAAGGGAACACACCTTTCTTCCAAGGGAAACCAAATATTGGCTAAGGGACAACGAAACTAAATAAGGGAACACACATTTGTTCTAAGGGAAACCAACTCTTGGCTAAGGTAAGGGACAATGAAACTGGTTAAGGGACCACACATTTCTTCTAAGGGAAACCAATTTTGGCTAAGGGACAACGAAAATGGTTAAGGGAACACACCTTTCTTCCAAGGGAAACCAAATATTGGCTAAGGGACAACAAAACTGGTTAAGGAACACACATTTCTTCTGAGGGAAACCAATTCTTGGCTAAGTGATAACGAAAATGGTTGAGGGAACACACCTTTCTTCCAAGGGAAACCAAATATTGGCTAAGGGACAGCGAAACTAGTTAAGGGAACACTCCTCTCTTCCAAGGGAAACCAAATCTTGGCTAAGGGACAACGTAACTGGTTAAGGGAACACACCTTTCTTCCAAGGGAAACCAAATATTGGCTAAGGGACAACGAAACTAGTTAAGGGAACACTCCTCTCTTCCAAGGAAAACCATATCTTGGTTAAGGGACAACGAAACTGGTTAAGGGAACACACATTTCTTCCAAGGGAAACCAAATATTGGCTAAGGGACAACGTAACTGGTTGAGGGAACACACATTCCTTCTATGGGAAACCAAATCTTGGCTAAGGGACTATGTGACTGGTTGAGGGAACACACATTCCTTCTAAGGGAAACCAAATCTTGGCTAAGGGACAACGAAACTGGTTAAGGAAAGACACATTTCTTCCAAGGGAAACCAAATCTTGGCTAAGGGACATTGAAACTGGTTAAGGGAACACACCTTTCTTCCAAGGGAAACCAAACATTGGCTAAGGGACAACGTAACTAGTTAAGGGAACACTCCTCTCTTCTAAGGGAAACCAAGTCTTGGCTAAGGGACAACGTAACTGGTTAAGGGAACACACATTTCTTATAAGGGAAACCAAATCTTGACTAAGGGACAACGAAACTAGTTAAGGGAACACACATTTCTTCTAAGGGAAACCAACTCTTGGATAAGGGACAATGAAACTGGTTAAGGGAACACACATTTCTTCTAAGGGAAACCAATTTTGGCTAAGGGACATCGAAAATGGTTAAGGGAACGCACCTTTCTTCCAAGGGAAACCAAATATTGGCTAAGGGACAACGAAACTGGTTAAGGGAACACACATTTCTTCTAAGGGAAACCAAATCTTGGCTAAGGGATAACGAAAATGGTTAAGGGAACACACCTTTCTTCCAAGGGAAACCAAATATTGGCTAAGGGACAACGAAACTAAATAAGGGAACACACATTTCTCCTAAGGGAAACCAACTCTTGGCTAAGGTAAGGGACAATGAAACTGGTTAAGGGACCACACATTTCTTCTAACGGAAACCAATTTTGGCTAAGGGACAACGAAAATGGTTAAGGGAACACACCTTTCTTCCAAGGGAAACCAAATATTGGCTAAGGGACAATAAAACTGGTTAAGGGAACACACATTTCTTCTGAGGGAAACCAAATCTTGGCTAAGGGATAACGAAAATGGTTGAGGGAACACACCTTTCTTCCAAGGGAAACCAAATATTGGCTAAGGGACAACGAAACTAGTTAAGGGAACACTCCTCTCTTCCAAGGGAAACCAAATCTTGGCTAAGGGACAACGTAACTGGTTAAGGGAACACACCTTTCTTCCAAGGGAAACCAAATATTGGCTAAGGGACAACGAAACTAGTTAAGGGAACACTCCTCTCTTCCAAGGAAAACCATATCTTGGCTAAGGGACAACGAAACTGGTTAATGGAACACACCTTTCTTCCAAGGGAAACCAAATATTGGCTAAGGGACAACGAAACTAGTTAAGGGAACACTCCTCTCATCCAAGGGAAGCCAAATCTTATCTATGGGACAATGAAACTGGTTAAGGGAACACACATTTCTTCCAAGGGAAACCAAATATTGGCTAAGGGACAACGTAACTGGTTGAGGGAACACACATTTCTTCTAAGGGAAACCAAATCTTGGCTAAGGGACTATGTAACTGGTTGAGGGAACACACATTTCTTCTAAGGGAAACCAAATCTTGGCTAAAGGACAACGAAAATGGTTAAGGGAACACACCTTTCTTCTAAGGGAAACCAAATATTGGCTAAGGGACAACGAAACTAGTTAAGGGAACACTCCTCTCTTCCAAGGGAAACCAAATCTTGGCTAAGGGACCACGAAACTGGTTACGGGAACACACCTTTCTTCCAAGGGAAACCAAATATTGGCTAAGGGACAACGAAACTAGTTAAGGGAACACACATTTCTTCTAAGGGAAACCAAATCTTGGCTAAGGGATAGCGAAAATGGTTAAGGGAACACACCTTTCTTCCAAGGGAAACCAAATATTGGCTAAGGGACAACGTAACTGGTTGAGGGAACACACTTTCCTTCTATGGGAAACCAAATCTTGGCCAAGGGACTATGTGACTGGTTGAGGGAACACACATTTCTTCTAAGGGAAACCAAATCTTGGCTAAGGGACAACGAAACTGGTTATGGAAAGACACATTTCTTCCAAGGGAAACCAAATCTTGGCTAAGGGACAACGAAACTGGTTAAGGGAACACACCTTTCTTCCAAGGGAAACCAAACATTGGCTAAGGGACAACGTAACTAGTTAAGGGAACACTCCTCTCTTCTAAGGGAAACCAAATCTTGGCTAAGGGACAACGTAACTGGTTAAGGGAACACACCTTTCTTCCAAGGGAAACCAAATATTGGCTAAGGGACAACGAAACTAGTTAAGGGAACACTCCTCTCTTCCAAGGGAAGTCAAATCTTATCTAAGGGACAATGAAACTGGTTAAGGGAACACACCTTTCTTCCAAGGGAAACCAAATATTGGCTAAGGGACAACGAAACTAGTTAAAGGAACACTCCTCTCTTCCAAGGGAAGTCAAATCTTATCTAAGGGACAATGAAACTGGTTAAGGGAACACACATTTCTTCCAAGGGAAACCAAATATTGGCTAAGGGGCAACGTAACTGGTTGAGGGAACACACATTTCTTCCAAGGGAAACCTAATCTTGGCTAAGGGACAATGAAACTGGTTAAGGGAACACACATTTCTTCCAAGGGAAACCAAATATTGGCTAAGGGACAACGAAACAGGTTAAGGAAAGACACATTTCTTCCAAGGGAAACCAAATCTTGGCTAAGGGACAACGAAACTAGTTAAGGGAACACACCTTTCTTCCAAGGGAAACCTTAGGCTAAGGGACAACGAAACTAATTAAGGGAACACTCCTCTCTTCCAAGATAAACCAAATCTTGGCTAAGGGACAACGTAACTGGTTAAGGGAACACACCTTACTTCCAAGGGAAACCAAATATTGGCTAAGGGACAACGAAACTAGTTAAGGGAACACACCTTTCTTCCAAGGGAAACCAGACATTGGCTAAGAGACAACGAAACTAGTTAAGGGAACACTCCTCTCTTCTGAGGGAAACCAAATCTTGGCTAAGGGACAACGTAACTTGTTAAGGGAACACACCTTTCTTCCAAGGGAAACCAAACATTGGCTAAGGGACAACGAAACTAGTTAAGGGAACACTCCTTTCTCCCAAGGGAAACCTAATCTTGGCTAAGGGACAACGTAACTGGTTGAGGAACAAACCTTTCTTCCAAGGGAAACCAAATCTTGACTAAGGGACAACGAAACTAGTTAAGGGAACACACATTTCTTCTAAGGGAAACCAAATATTGGCTAAGGGACAACGAAACTGGTTAAGGGAAGACACATTTCTTCCAAGGGAAACCAAATATTGGCTAAGGGACAACGAAACTGGTTAACGGAAGACACATTTCTTCCAAGGGAAACCAAATCTTGGCTAAGGGACAACGAAACTGGTTAAGGGAACACACCTTTCTTTCAAGGGAAACCAAATCTTGGCTAAGGGACAACGTAACTGGTTGAGGGAACACACATTTCTTCTAAGGGAAACCAAATCTTGGCTAAGGGACAACGAAACTGGTTATGGAAAGACACATTTCTTCCAAGGGAAACCAAATCTTGGCTAAGGGACAACGAAACTGGTTAAGGGAACACACCTTTCTTCCAAGGGAAACCAAACATTGGCTAAGGGACAACGTAACTAGTTAAGGGAACACTCATCTCTTCTAAGGGAAACCAAATCTTGGCTAAGGGACAACGTAACTGGTTAAGGGAACACACCTTTCTTCCAAGGGAAACCAAATATTGGCTAAGGGACAACGAAACTAGTTAAGGGAACACTCCTCTCTTCCAAGGGAAGCCAAATCTTATCTAAGGGACAATGAAACTGGTTAAGGGAACACACATTTCTTCCAAGGGAAACCAAATATTGGCTAAGGGACAACGTAACTGGTTGAGGGAACACACATTTCTTCTAAGGGAAACCAAACATTGGCTAAGGGACAACGAAACTAGTTAAGGGAACACTCCTTTCTCCCAAGGGCAACCTAATCTTGGCTAAGGGACAATGAAACTGGTTAAGGGAACACACATTTCTTCTAAGGGAAACGAAATATTGGCTAAGGGACAACGAAACTAGTTAAGGGAACACAGCTTTCTTCCAAGGGAAACCAAATCTTGGCTAAGGGACAACGTAACTGGTTGAGGGAACAAACCTTTCTTCCAAGGGAAACCAAATCTTGACTAAGGGACAACGAAACTAGTTAAGGGAACACACATTTCTTCTAAGGGAAACCAACTCTTGGATAAGGGACAATGAAACTGGTTAAGGGAACACACATTTCTTCTAAGGTAAACCAATTTTGGCTAAGGGACATCGAAAATGGTTAAGGGAACGCACCTTTCTTCCAAGGGAAACCAAATATTGGCTAAGGGACAACGAAACTGGTTAAGGGAACACACATTTCTTCTAAGGGAAACCAAATCTTGGCTAAGGGATAACGAAAATGGTTAAGGGAACACACCTTTCTTCCAAGGGAAACCAAATATTGGCTAAGGGACAACGAAACTAAATAAGGGAACACACATTTCTCCTAAGGGAAACCAACTCTTGGCTAAGGTAAGGGACAATGAAACTGGTTAAGGGACCACACATTTCTTCTAAGGGAAACCAATTTTGGCTAAGGGACAACGAAAATGGTTAAGGGAACACACCTTTCTTCCAAGGGAAACCAAATATTGGCTAAGGGACAATAAAACTGGTTAAGGGAACACACATTTCTTCTGAGGGAAACCAAATCTTGGCTAAGGGATAACGAAAATGGTTGAGGGAACACACCTTTCTTCCAAGGGAAACCAAATATTGGCTAAGGGACAACGAAACTAGTTAAGGGAACACTCCTCTCTTCCAAGGGAAACCAAATCTTTGTCTAAGGGACAACGTAACTGGTTAAGGGAACACACCTTTCTTCCAAGGGAAACCAAATATTGGCTAAGGGACAACGAAACTAGTTAAGGGAACACTCCTCTCTTCCAAGGAAAACCATATCTTGGCTAAGGGACAACGAAACTGGTTAATGGAACACACCTTTCTTCCAAGGGAAACCAAATATTGGCTAAGGGACAACGAAACTAGTTAAGGGAACACTCCTCTCATCCAAGGGAAGCCAAATCTTATCTAAGGGACAATGAAACTGGTTAGAACACACATTTCTTCCAAGGGAAACCAAATATTGGCTAAGGGACAACGTAACTGGTTGAGGGAACACACATTTCTTCTAAGGGAAACCAAATCTTGGCTAAGGGACTATGTAACTGGTTGAGGGAACACACATTTCTTCTAAGGGAAACCAAATCTTGGCTAAAGGACAACGAAAATGGTTAAGGGAACACACCTTTCTTCCAAGGGAAACCAAATATTGGCTAAGGGACAACGAAACTAGTTAAGGGAACACTCCTCTCTTCCAAGGGAAACCAAATCTTGGCTAAGGGACCACGAAACTGGTTAAGGGAACACACCTTTCTTCCAAGGGAAACCAAATATTGGCTAAGGGACAACGAAACTAGTTAAGGGAACACACATTTCTTCTAAGGGAAACCAAATCTTGGCTAAGGGATAACGAAAATGGTTAAGGGAACACACCTTTCTTCCAAGGGAAACCAAATATTGGCTAAGGGACAACGTAACTGGTTGAGGGAACACACTTTCCTTCTATGGGAAACCAAATCTTGGCTAAGGGACTATGTGACTGGTTGAGGGAACACACATTTCTTCTAAGGGAAACCAAATCTTGGCTAAGGGACAACGAAACTGGTTATGGAAAGACACATTTCTTCCAAGGGAAACCAAATCTTGGCTAAGGGACAACGAAACTGGTTAAGGGAACACACCTTTCTTCCAAGGGAAACCAAACATTGGCTAAGGGACAACGTAACTAGTTAAGGGAACACTCCTCTCTTCTAAGGGAAACCAAATCTTGGCTAAGGGACAACGTAACTGGTTAAGGGAACACACCTTTCTTCCAAGGGAAACCAAACATTGGCTAAGGGACAACGTAACTAGTTAAGGGAACACTCCTCTCTTCTAAGGGAAACCAAATCTTGGCTAAGGGACAACGTAACTGGTTAAGGGAACACACCTTTCTTCCAAGGGAAACCAAATATTGGCTAAGGGACAACGAAACTAGTTAAGGGAACACTCCTCTCTTCCAAGGGAAACCAAATCTTGGCTAAGGGACAACGTAACTGGTTAAGGGAACACACCTTTCTTCCAAGGGAAACCAAATATTGGCTAAGGGACAACGAAACTAGTTAAGGGAACACTCCTCTCTTCCAAGGAAAACCATATCTTGGCTAAGGGACAACGAAACTGGTTAATGGAACACACCTTTCTTCCAAGGGAAACCAAATATTGGCTAAGGGACAACGAAACTAGTTAAGGGAACACTCCTCTCATCCAAGGGAAGCCAAATCTTATCTAAGGGACAATGAAACTGGTTAGAACACACATTTCTTCCAAGGGAAACCAAATATTGGCTAAGGGACAACGTAACTGGTTGAGGGAACACACATTTCTTCTAAGGGAAACCAAATCTTGGCTAAGGGACTATGTAACTGGTTGAGGGAACACACATTTCTTCTAAGGGAAACCAAATCTTGGCTAAAGGACAACGAAAATGGTTAAGGGAACACACCTTTCTTCCAAGGGAAACCAAATATTGGCTAAGGGACAACGAAACTAGTTAAGGGAACACTCCTCTCTTCCAAGGGAAACCAAATCTTGGCTAAGGGACCACGAAACTGGTTAAGGGAACACACCTTTCTTCCAAGGGAAACCAAATATTGGCTAAGGGACAACGAAACTAGTTAAGGGAACACACATTTCTTCTAAGGGAAACCAAATCTTGGCTAAGGGATAACGAAAATGGTTAAGGGAACACACCTTTCTTCCAAGGGAAACCAAATATTGGCTAAGGGACAACGTAACTGGTTGAGGGAACACACTTTCCTTCTATGGGAAACCAAATCTTGGCTAAGGGACTATGTGACTGGTTGAGGGAACACACATTTCTTCTAAGGGAAACCAAATCTTGGCTAAGGGACAACGAAACTGGTTATGGAAAGACACATTTCTTCCAAGGGAAACCAAATCTTGGCTAAGGGACAACGAAACTGGTTAAGGGAACACACCTTTCTTCCAAGGGTAACCAAACATTGGCTAAGGGACAACGTAACTAGTTAAGGGAACACTCCTCTCTTCTAAGGGAAACCAAATCTTGGCTAAGGGACAACGTAACTGGTTAAGGGAACACACCTTTCTTCCAAGGGAAACCAAATATTGGCTAAGGGACAACGAAACTAGTTAAGGGAACACTCCTCTCTTCCAAGGGAAGTCAAATCTTATCTAAGAGACAATGAAACTGGTTAAGGGAACACACCTTTCTTCCAAGGGAAACCAAATATTGGCTAAGGGACAACGAAACTAGTTAAAGGAACACTCCTCTCTTCCAAGGGAAGTCAAATCTTATCTAAGGGACAATGAAACTGGTTAAGGGAACACACATTTCTTCCAAGGGAAACCAAATATTGGCTAAGGGACAACGTAACTGGTTGAGGGAACACACATTTCTTCCAAGGGAAACCTAATCTTGGCTAAGGGACAATGAAACTGGTTAAGGGAACACACATTTCTTCCAAGGGAAACCAAATATTGGCTAAGGGACAACGAAACAGGTTAAGGAAAGACACATTTCTTCCAAGGGAAACCAAATCTTGGCTAAGGGACAACGAAACTAGTTAAGGGAACACACCTTTCTTCCAAGGGAAACCATGGCTAAGGGACAACGAAACTAGTTAAGGGAACACTCCTCTCTTCCAAGGGAAACCAAATCTTGGCTAAGGGACAACGTAACTGGTTAAGGGAACACACCTTACTTCCAAGGGAAACCAAATATTGGCTAAGGGACAACGAAACTAGTTAAGGGAACAAACCTTTCTTCCAAGGGAAACCAGACATTGGCTAAGAGACAACGAAACTAGTTAAGGGAACACTCCTCTCTTCTGAGGGAAACCAAATCTTGGCTAAGGGACAACGTAACTTGTTAAGGGAACACACCTTTCTTCCAAGGGAAACCAAACATTGGCTAAGGGACAACGAAACTAGTTAAGGGAACACTCGTTTCTCCCAAGGGAAACCTAATCTTGGCTAAGGGACAACGTAACTGGTTGAGGAACAAACCTTTCTTCCAAGGGAAACCAAATCTTGACTAAGGGACAACGAAACTAGTTAAGGGAACACACATTTCTTCTAAGGGAAACCAAATATTGGCTAAGGGACAACGAAACTGGTTAAGGGAAGACACATTTCTTCCAAGGGAAACCAAATATTGGCTAAGGGACAACGAAACTGGTTAAGGGAAGACACATTTCTTCCAAGGGAAACCAAATATTGGCTAAGGGACAACGAAACTGGTTAACGGAAGACACATTTCTTCCAAGGGAAACCAAATCTTGGCTAAGGGACAACGAAACTGGTTAAGGGAACACACCTTTCTTCCAAGGGAAACCAAATCTTGGCTAAGGGACAACGTAACTGGTTGAGGGAACACACATTTCTTCTAAGGGAAACCAAATCTTGGCTAAGGGACAACGAAACTGGTTATGGAAAGACACATTTCTTCCAAGGGAAACCAAATCTTGGCTAAGGGACAACGAAACTGGTTAAGGGAACACACCTTTCTTCCAAGGGAAACCAAACATTGGCTAAGGGACAACGTAACTAGTTAAGGGAACACTCCTCTCTTCTAAGGGAAACCAAATCTTGGCTAAGGGACAACGTAACTGGTTAAGGGAACACACCTTTCTTCCAAGGGAAACCAAATATTGGCTAAGGGACAACGAAACTAGTTAAGGGAACACTCCTCTCTTCCAAGGGAAGCCAAATCTTATCTAAGGGACAATGAAACTGGTTAAGGGAACACACATTTCTTCCAAGGGAAACCAAATATTGGCTAAGGGACAACGTAACTGGTTGAGGGAACACACATTTCTTCTAAGGGAAACCAAACATTGGCTAAGGGACAACGAAACTAGTTAAGGGAACACTCCTTTCTCCCAAGGGCAACCTAATCTTGGCTAAGGGACAATGAAACTGGTTAAGGGAACACACATTTCTTCTAAGGGAAACCAAATATTGGCTAAGGGACAACGAAACTAGTTAAGGGAACACAGCTTTCTTCCAAGGGAAACCAAATCTTGGCTAAGGGACAACGTAACTGGTTGAGGGAACAAACCTTTCTTCCAAGGGAAACCAAATCTTGACTAAGGGACAACGAAACTAGTTAAGGGAACACACATTTCTTCTAAGGGAAACCGGGAACACACATTTCTTCTAAGGGAAACCAACTTTTGAATAAGGGACAACGTTACTGGTTAAGGGAACACACATTTCTTCTAAGGGAAACCAAATCTTGGCTTAAGGAAAACGTTACTGGTTGAGGGAACACACCTTTCTTCTAAGAGAAACCAAATCTTGGCTAAGGGACAACAAAACTGGTTAAGGGAACACACCTTTCTTCCAAGGGAAACCTAATATTGGCTAAGGGACAACGGAACAAGTTAAGGGAACACTCCTCTCTTCCAAGGGAAACCAAATCTTGGCTAAGGGACAACGTAACTGGTTAAGGGAACACACCTTACTTCCATGGGAAACCAAATATTGGCTAAGGGACAACGAAACTAGTTAAGGGAACACACCTCTCTTCCAAGGGAAACCAAATCTTGGCTAAGGGACAACGACACTGGTTAAGTGAACACAAATTTCTTCCAAGGGAAACCAAATATTGACTAAGGGACAACGTAACTGGTTGAGAGAAAACACATTTCTTCTAAGGGAAACCAAATTTTGGCTAAGGGACTATGTAACTGGTTAAGGGAACACACATTTCTTTTAAGGGAAACCAAATCTTGGCTAAGGGACAACGAAACTGGTTAAGGGAACACACCTTTCTTCCAAGGGAAACCAAATATTGGATAAGGGACAACGAAACTGGTTAAGGGAAGACACATTTCTTCCAAGGGAAACCAAATCTTGGCTAAGGGACAACGAAACTGGTTAAGGGAACACACCTTTCTTCCAAGGGAAACCTAATCTTGTCTAAGGGACAATGAAACTGGTTAAGGGAACACACATTTCTTCCAAGGGAAACCAAATATTGGCTAAGGGACAACGAAACAGGTTAAGGAAAGACACATTTCTTCCAAGGGAAACCAAATCTTGGCTAAGGGACAACGAAACTAGTTAAGGGAACACACCTTTCTTCCAAGGGAAACCATGGCTAAGGGACAACGAAACTAGTTAAGGGAACACTCCTCTCTTCCAAGGGAAACCAAATCTTGGCTAAGGGACAACGTAACTGGTTAAGGGAACACACCTTACTTCCAAGGGAAACCAAATATTGGCTAAGGGACAACGAAACTAGTTAAGGGAACACACCTTTCTTCCAAGGGAAACCAGACATTGGCTAAGAGTCAACGAAACTAGTTAAGGGAACACTCCTCTCTTCTGAGGGAAACCAAATCTTGGCTAAGGGACAACGTAACTTGTTAAGGGAACACACCTTTCTTCCAAGGGAAACCAAACATTGGCTAAGGGACAACGAAACTAGTTAAGGGAACACAAATTTCTTCCAAGGGAAACCAAATATTGACTAAGGGACAACGTAACTGGTTGAGAGAAAACACATTTCTTCTAAGGGAAACCAAATTTTGGCTAAGGGACTATGTAACTGGTTAAGGGAACACACATTTCTTTTAAGGGAAACCAAATCTTGGCTAAGGGACAACGAAACTGGTTAAGGGAACACACCTTTCTTCCAAGGGAAACCAAATATTGGATAAGGGACAATGAAACTGGTTAAGGGAACACACATTTCTTCCAAGGGAAACCAAATATTGGCTAAGGGACAACGTAACTGGTTGAGGGAACACACATTTCTTCCAAGGGAAACCAAATCTTGACTAAGGGACAACGAAACTAGTTAAGGGAACACACATTTCTTCTAAGGGAAACCGGGAACACACATTTCTTCTAAGGGAAACCAACTTTTGAATAAGGGACAACGTTACTGGTTAAGGGAACACACATTTCTTCTAAGGGAAACCAAATCTTGGCTTAAGGAAAACGTTACTGGTTGAGGGAACACACCTTTCTTCTAAGAGAAACCAAATCTTGGCTAAGGGACAACAAAACTGGTTAAGGGAACACACCTTTCTTCCAAGGGAAACCTAATATTGGCTAAGGGACAACGGAACAAGTTAAGGGAACACTCCTCTCTTCCAAGGGAAACCAAATCTTGGCTAAGGGACAACGTAACTGGTTAAGGGAACACACCTTACTTCCATGGGAAACCAAATATTGGCTAAGGGACAACGAAACTAGTTAAGGGAACACACCTCTCTTCCAAGGGAAACCAAATCTTGGCTAAGGGACAACGACACTGGTTAAGTGAACACAAATTTCTTCCAAGGGAAACCAAATATTGACTAAGGGACAACGTAACTGGTTGAGAGAAAACACATTTCTTCTAAGGGAAACCAAATTTTGGCTAAGGGACTATGTAACTGGTTAAGGGAACACACATTTCTTTTAAGGGAAACCAAATCTTGGCTAAGGGACAACGAAACTGGTTAAGGGAACACACCTTTCTTCCAAGGGAAACCAAATATTGGATAAGGGACAACGAAACTGGTTAAGGGAAGACACATTTCTTCCAAGGGAAACCAAATCTTGGCTAAGGGACAACGAAACTGGTTAAGGGAACACACCTTTCTTCCAAGGGAAACCTAATCTTGTCTAAGGGACAATGAAACTGGTTAAGGGAACACACATTTCTTCCAAGGGAAACCAAATATTGGCTAAGGGACAACGAAACAGGTTAAGGAAAGACACATTTCTTCCAAGGGAAACCAAATCTTGGCTAAGGGACAACGAAACTAGTTAAGGGAACACACCTTTCTTCCAAGGGAAACCATGGCTAAGGGACAACGAAACTAGTTAAGGGAACACTCCTCTCTTCCAAGGGAAACCAAATCTTGGCTAAGGGACAACGTAACTGGTTAAGGGAACACACCTTACTTCCAAGGGAAACCAAATATTGGCTAAGGGACAACGAAACTAGTTAAGGGAACACACCTTTCTTCCAAGGGAAACCAGACATTGGCTAAGAGTCAACGAAACTAGTTAAGGGAACACTCCTCTCTTCTGAGGGAAACCAAATCTTGGCTAAGGGACAACGTAACTTGTTAAGGGAACACACCTTTCTTCCAAGGGAAACCAAACATTGGCTAAGGGACAACGAAACTAGTTAAGGGAACACAAATTTCTTCCAAGGGAAACCAAATATTGACTAAGGGACAACGTAACTGGTTGAGAGAAAACACATTTCTTCTAAGGGAAACCAAATTTTGGCTAAGGGACTATGTAACTGGTTAAGGGAACACACATTTCTTTTAAGGGAAACCAAATCTTGGCTAAGGGACAACGAAACTGGTTAAGGGAACACACCTTTCTTCCAAGGGAAACCAAATATTGGATAAGGGACAACGAAACTGGTTAAGGGAAGACACATTTCTTCCAAGGGAAACCAAATCTTGGCTAAGGGACAACGAAACTGGTTAAGGGAACACACCTTTCTTCCAAGGGAAACCTAATCTTGGCTAAGGGACAATGAAACTGGTTAAGGGAACACACATTTCTTCCAAGGGAAACCAAATATTGGCTAAGGGACAACGAAACAGGTTAAGGAAAGACACATTTCTTCCAAGGGAAACCAAATCTTGGCTAAGGGACAACGAAACTAGTTAAGGGAACACACCTTTTTTCCAAGGGAAACCATGGCTAAGGGACAACGAAACTAGTTAAGGGAACACTCCTCTCTTCCAAGGGAAACCAAATCTTGGCTAAGGGACAACGTAACTGGTTGAGGGAACACACTTTCCTTCTATGGGAAACCAAATCTTGGCTAAGGGACTATGTGACTGGTTGAGGGAACACACATTTCTTCTAAGGGAAACCAAATCTTGGCTAAGGGACAACGAAACTGGTTATGGAAAGACACATTTCTTCCAAGGGAAACCAAATCTTGGCTAAGGGACAACGAAACTGGTTAAGGGAACACACCTTTCTTCCAAGGGAAACCAAACATTGGCTAAGGGACAACGTAACTAGTTAAGGGAACACTCCTCTCTTCTAAGGGAAACCAAATCTTGGCTAAGGGACAACGTAACTGGTTAAGGGAACACACCTTTCTTCCAAGGGAAACCAAATATTGGCTAAGGGACAACGAAACTAGTTAAGGGAACACTCCTCTCTTCCAAGGAAAACCATATCTTGGCTAAGGGACAACGAAACTGGTTAATGGAACACACCTTTCTTCCAAGGGAAACCAAATATTGGCTAAGGGACAACGAAACTAGTTAAGGGAACACTCCTCTCATCCAAGGGAAGCCAAATCTTATCTAAGGGACAATGAAACTGGTTAGAACACACATTTCTTCCAAGGGAAACCAAATATTGGCTAAGGGACAACGTAACTGGTTGAGGGAACACACATTTCTTCTAAGGGAAACCAAATCTTGGCTAAGGGACTATGTAACTGGTTGAGGGAACACACATTTCTTCTAAGGGAAACCAAATCTTGGCTAAAGGAAAACGTTACTGGTTGAGGGAACACACCTTTCTTCTAAGAGAAACCAAATCTTGGCTAAGGGACAACAAAACTGGTTAAGGGAACACACCTTTCTTCCAAGGGAAACCTAATATTGGCTAAGGGACAACGGAACAAGTTAAGGGAACACTCCTCTCTTCCAAGGGAAACCAAATCTTGGCTAAGGGACAACGTAACTGGTTAAGGGAACACACCTTACTTCCATGGGAAACCAAATATTGGCTAAGGGACAACGAAACTAGTTAAGGGAACACACCTCTCTTCCAAGGGAAACCAAATCTTGGCTAAGGGACAACGACACTGGTTAAGTGAACACAAATTTCTTCCAAGGGAAACCAAATATTGACTAAGGGACAACGTAACTGGTTGAGAGAAAACACATTTCTTCTAAGGGAAACCAAATTTTGGCTAAGGGACTATGTAACTGGTTAAGGGAACACACATTTCTTTTAAGGGAAACCAAATCTTGGCTAAGGGACAACGAAACTGGTTAAGGGAACACACCTTTCTTCCAAGGGAAACCAAATATTGGATAAGGGACAACGAAACTGGTTAAGGGAAGACACATTTCTTCCAAGGGAAACCAAATCTTGGCTAAGGGACAACGAAACTGGTTAAGGGAACACACCTTTCTTCCAAGGGAAACCTAATCTTGTCTAAGGGACAATGAAACTGGTTAAGGGAACACACATTTCTTCCAAGGGAAACCAAATATTGGCTAAGGGACAACGAAACAGGTTAAGGAAAGACACATTTCTTCCAAGGGAAACCAAATCTTGGCTAAGGGACAACGAAACTAGTTAAGGGAACACACCTTTCTTCCAAGGGAAACCATGGCTAAGGGACAACGAAACTAGTTAAGGGAACACTCCTCTCTTCCAAGGGAAACCAAATCTTGGCTAAGGGACAACGTAACTGGTTAAGGGAACACACCTTACTTCCAAGGGAAACCAAATATTGGCTAAGGGACAACGAAACTAGTTAAGGGAACACACCTTTCTTCCAAGGGAAACCAGACATTGGCTAAGAGTCAACGAAACTAGTTAAGGGAACACTCCTCTCTTCTGAGGGAAACCAAATCTTGGCTAAGGGACAACGTAACTTGTTAAGGGAACACACCTTTCTTCCAAGGGAAACCAAACATTGGCTAAGGGACAACGAAACTAGTTAAGGGAACACAAATTTCTTCCAAGGGAAACCAAATATTGACTAAGGGACAACGTAACTGGTTGAGAGAAAACACATTTCTTCTAAGGGAAACCAAATTTTGGCTAAGGGACTATGTAACTGGTTAAGGGAACACACATTTCTTTTAAGGGAAACCAAATCTTGGCTAAGGGACAACGAAACTGGTTAAGGGAACACACCTTTCTTCCAAGGGAAACCAAATATTGGATAAGGGACAACGAAACTGGTTAAGGGAAGACACATTTCTTCCAAGGGAAACCAAATCTTGGCTAAGGGACAACGAAACTGGTTAAGGGAACACACCTTTCTTCCAAGGGAAACCTAATCTTGGCTAAGGGACAATGAAACTGGTTAAGGGAACACACATTTCTTCCAAGGGAAACCAAATATTGGCTAAGGGACAACGAAACAGGTTAAGGAAAGACACATTTCTTCCAAGGGAAACCAAATCTTGGCTAAGGGACAACGAAACTAGTTAAGGGAACACACCTTTTTTCCAAGGGAAACCATGGCTAAGGGACAACGAAACTAGTTAAGGGAACACTCCTCTCTTCCAAGGGAAACCAAATCTTGGCTAAGGGACAACGTAACTGGTTAAGGGAACACACCTTACTTCCAAGGGAAACCAGACATTGGCTAAGAGACAACGAAACTAGTTAAGGGAACACTCCTCTCTTCTGAGGGAAACCAAATCTTGGCTAAGGGACAACGTAACTTGTTAAGGGAACACACCTTTCTTCCAAGGGAAACCAAACATTGGCTAAGGGACAACGAAACTAGTTAAGGGAACACTCCTTTCTCCCAAGGGAAACCTAATCTTGGCTAAGGGACAATGAAACTGGTTAAGGGAACACACATTTCTTCCAAGGGAAACCAAATATTGGCTAAGGGACAACGAAACTAGTTAAGGGAACACAGCTTTCTTCCAAGGGAAACCAAATCTTGGCTAAGGGACAACGTAACTGGTTGAGGGAACAAACCTTTCTTCCAAGGGAAACCAAATCTTGACTAAGGGACAACGAAACTAGTTGAGGGAACACACATTTCTTCTAAGGGAAACCAACTTTTGGATAAGGGACAACGTTACTGGTTAAGGGAACACACATTTCTTCTAAGGGAAACCAAATCTTGGCTAAAGGAAAACGTTACTGGTTAAGGGAACACACCTTTCTTCTAAGAGAAACCAAATCTTGGCTAAGGGACACCGAAAATGGTTAAGGGAACACACATTTCTTCCAAGGGAAACCAAATATTGGCTAAGGGACAACGAAACTAGTTAAGGGAACACATCTCTCTTTCAAGGGAAACCAAATCTTGGCTAAGGGACAACGAAACTGGTTGAGGGAACACACATTTCTTCCAAGGGAAACCAAATATTGGCTAAGGGACAACGTAACTGGTTGAGGGAACACACATTTCTTCTAAGGGAAACCAAATCTTGGCTAAAGGACAACGAAACAGGTTAAGGAAAGTCTCATTTCTTCCAAGGGAAACCAAATCTTGGCTAAGGGACAACGAAACTGGTTAAGGGAACACACATTTCTTCCAAGGGAAACCAAATATTGGCTAAGGGACAACGAAACTAGTTAAGGGAACACATCTCTCTTTCAAGGGAAACCAAATCTTGGCTAAGGGACAACGAAACTGGTTGAGGGAACACACATTTCTTCTAAGGGAAACAAAATCTTGGCTAAGGGACTATGTAACTGGTTGAGGGAACACACATTTCTTCTAAGGGAAACCAAATCTTGGCTAAGGGACAACGAAACAGGTTAAGGAAAAACACATTTCTTCTAAGGGAAACCAAATCTTGGCTAAGGGACAACGAAACTGGTTAAGGGAACACACCTTTCTTCCAAGGGAAACCAAATATTGGCTAAGGGACAACGAAACTAGTTAAGGGAACACACCTCTCTTCCAAGGGAAACCAAATCTTGGCTAAGGGACAACGACACTGGTTAAGTGAACACAAATTTCTTTCCAGGGAAACCAAATATTGGCTAAGGGACAACGTAACTGGTTGAGGGAACACACATTTCTTCTAGGGAAACCAAATCTTGGCTAAGGGACTATGTAACTGGTTGAGGGAACACACATTTCTTCTAAGGGAAACCAAATCTTGGCTAAGGGACAACGAAACAGGTTAAGGAAAGACACATTTCTTCCAAGGGAAACCAAATATTGGCTAAGGGACAACGGAACAAGTTAAGGGAACACTCCTCTCTTCCAAGGGAAACCAAATCTTGGCTAAGGGACAACGTAACTGGTTAAGGGAACACACCTTACTTCCAAGGGAAACCAAATATTGGCTAAGGGACAACGAAACTAGTTAAGGGAACACACCTCTCTTCCAAGGGAAACCAAATCTTGGCTAAGGGACAACGACACTGGTTAAGTGAACACAAATTTCTTCCAAGGGAAACCAAATATTGACTAAGGGACAACGTAACTGGTTGAGAGAAAACACATTTCTTCTAAGGGAAACCAAATTTTGGCTAAGGGACTATGTAACTGGTTAAGGGAACACACATTTCTTTTAAGGGAAACCAAATCTTCGCTAAGGGACCACGAAACTGGTTAAGGGAACACACCGTTCTTCCAAGGGAAACCAAATATTGGCTAAGGGACAACGAAACTGGTTAAGGGAACACACATTTCTTCCAAAGGAAACCAAATCTTGGCTAAGGGACAACGAAACTAGTTAAGGTAACACACCTTTCTTCTAAGGGAATTCAAATCTTGACTAAGGGACAACGTTATCGGTTAAGGGAACACACATTTCTTCTAAGGGAAACCAAATCTTGGCTAAAGGAAAACGTTACTGGTTAAGGGAACACACCTTTCTTCCAAGGGAAACCAAATCTTGGCTAAGGGATAAATGAAACTGGTTAAGGAAACACACATTTCTTCTAAGGGAAACCAAATATTGGCTAACGGACAACGAAACTAGTTAAGGGAACACACCTCTCTTCCAAGGGAAACCAAATCATGGCTAAGGGACAACGAAACTGGTTAAGTGAAAACAAATTTCTTCCAAGGGAAACCAAATATTGACTAAGGGACAACGTAACTGGTTGAGAGAAAACACAATTCTTCTAAGGAAAACCAAATCTTGGCTAAGGGACTATGTAACTGGTTGAGGGAACACACATTTCTTCTAAGGGAAACCAAATCTTGGCTAAGGGACAACGAAACTGGTTTAGGGAACACACATTTCTTCCAAGGGAAACCAAATATTGGCTAAGGGACAACGAAACTAGTTAAGGGAACACACATTTCTTCTAAGGAAAACCAAATCTTGGCTAAAGGAAAACGTTACTGGTTAAGGGAACACACCTTTCTTCTAAGGGAAACCAAATTTTGGCTAAGGGACAACGAAAATGGTTAAGGGAACACACATTTCTTCCAAGGGAAACCAAATCTTGGCAAAGGGACAATGAAACTGGTTAAGGGAACACACCTTTCTTCCAAGGGAAACCAAATCTAGGCTAAGGGACAATGAAACTGGTTAAGGGAACACACATTTCTTCCAAGGGAAACCAAATCTTGGCTAAGGGACAACGTAACTGGTTGAGGGAACACACATTTCTTCTAAGGGAAACCAAATCTTGGCTAAGGGACTATGTAACTGGTTGAGGGAATACACATTTCTTCTAAGGGAAACCAAATCTTGGCTAAGGGACAACGAAACAGGTTAAGGAAAGACACATTTCTTCCAAGGGAAACCAAATCTTGGCTAAGGGACAACGAAACTGGTTAAGGGAACACACCTTTCTTACAAGGGAAACCAAATATTGGCTAAGGGACAACGAAACTAGTTAAGGGAACACACCTCTCTTCCAAGGGAAACCAAATCTTGGCTAAGGGACAACGAAACTGGTTAAGGGAACACACATTTCTTCTGAGGGAAACTAAATCTTGGCTAAGGGACAACGTTACTGGTTAAGGGAACACACATTTCTTCTAAGGGAAACCAAATCTTGGTTAAGGGAGAACGTTACTGGTTAAGGGAACACACCTTTCTTCTAAGGGAAACCAAATCTTGGCTAAGGGACAACGAAAATGGTTAAGGGAACACACATTTCTCCAAGGGAAACCAAATCTTGGCTAAGGGACAATGAAACTGGTTAAGGGAACACACATTTCTTCTAAGGGAAACCAAATCTTGGCTAAGGGACAACGAAAATGGTTAAGGGAACACACCTTTCTTCCAAGGGAAACCAAATATTGGCTAACGAACAAAGAAACTGGTTAAGGGAACACACATTTCTTCTAAGGGAAACCAAATCTTGGGTAAAGGACAACGAGAATGGTTAAGGGAACACACCTTTCTTCCAAGGGAAACCAAATATTGGCTAAGGGACAACGAAACTAGTTAAGGGAACACTTCTCTCTTTCAAGGGAAACCAAATCTTGGCTAAGGGACAACGAAACTGGTTAAGGGAACACACATTTCTTCCAAGGGAAACCAAATATTGGCTAAGGGACAACGTAACTGGTTGAGGGAACACACATTTCTTCTAAGGGAAACCAAATCTTGGCTAAAGGACAACGAAACAGGTTAAGGAAAGACTCATTTCTTCCAAGGGAAACCAAATCTTGGCTAAGGGACAACGAAACTGGTTAAGGGAACACACCTTTCTTCCAAGGGAAACCAAATATTGGCTAAGGGACAACAAAAATAGTTAAGGGAACACTCCTCTCTTCCAAGGGAAACCAAATCTTGGCTAAGGGACACCGTAACTGGTTAAGGGAACACACCTTACTTCCAAGGGAAACCAAATATTGGCTAAGGGACAACGAAACTAGTTATGGGAACACTCCTCTCTTCCAAGGGAAACCAAATCTTGGCTAAGGGACAACGAAACTGGTTAAGTGAAAACAAATTTCTTCCAAGGGAAACCAAATATTGACTAAGGGACAACGTAACTGGTTGAGAGAAAACACATTTCTTTTAAGGAAAACCAAATCTTGGCTAAGGGACTATGTAACTGGTTGAGGGAACACACATTTCTTCTAAGGGAAACCAAATCTTGGCTAAGGGACAACGAAACTGGTTTAGGGAACACACATTTCTTCCAAGGGAAACCAAATATTGGCTAAGGGACAACGAAACTGGTTAAGGGAACACACATTTCTTCTAAGGAAAACCAAATCTTTGCTAAAGGAAAACGTTACTGGTTAAGGGAACACACCTTTCTTCTAAGGGAAACCAAATTTTGGCTAAGGGACAACGAAAATGGTTAAGGGAACACACATTTCTTCCAAGGGAAACCAAATCTTGGCAAAGGGACAATGAAACTGGTTAAGGGAACACACCTTTCTTTCAAGGGAAACCAAATACTGACTAAGGGACAACGTTACTGGTTAAGGGAACACACATTTCTTCTAAGGGAAACCAAATCTTGGCTAAAGGAAAACGTTACTGGTTAAGGGAACACACCTTTCTTCCAAGGGAAACCAAATCTTGGCCAAGGGATAAATGAAACTGGTTAAGGAAACACACATTTCTTCTAAGGGAAACCAAATCTTTGCTAAAGGAAAACGTAACTGGTTAAGGGAACACACCTTTCTTCCAAGGGAAACCAAATATTGGCTAAGGGACAACGAAACTAGTTAAGGGAACACACCTCTCTTCCAAGGGAAACCAAATCTTGGCTAAGGGACAACGAAACTGGTTAAGTGAAAACAAATTTCTTCCAAGGGAAACCAAATATTGACTAAGGGACAACGTAACTGGTTGAGAGAAAACACATTTCTTCTAAGGAAAACCAAATCTTGGCTAAGGGACTATGTAACTGGTTGAGGGAACACACATTTCTTCTAAGGGAAACCAAATCTTGGCTAAGGGACAACGAAACTGGTTTAGGGAACACACATTTCTTCCAAGGGAAACCAAATATTGGCTAAGGGACAACGAAACTGGTTAAGGGAACACACATTTCTTCTAAGGAAAACCAAATATTTGCTAAAGGAAAACGTTACTGGTTAAGGGAACACACCTTTCTTCTAAGGGAAACCAAATTTTGGCTAAGGGACAACGAAAATGGTTAAGGGAACACACATTTCTTCCAAGGGAAACCAAATCTTGGCAAAGGGACAATGAAACTGGTTAAGGGAACACACCTTTCTCCCAAGGGAAACCAAATCTAGGCTAAGGGACTATGAAACTGGTTAAGGGGACACACATTTCTTCCAAGGGAAACCAAATTTTGGCTAAGGGACAACGTAACTGGTTGAGGTAACACACATTTCTTCTAAGGAAAACCAAATCTTGGCTAAGGGACTATGTAACTGGTTGAGGGAACACACATTTCTTCTAAGGGAAACCAATTCTTGGCTAAGGGACAACGAAACAGGTTAAGGAAAGACACATTTCTTCCAAGGGAAACCAAATCTTGGCTAAGGGACAACGAAACTGGTTAAGGGAACACACCTTTCTTCCAAGGGAAACCAAATATTGGCTAAGGGACAACGAAACTAGTTAAGGGAACACACCTCTCTTCCAAGGGAAACCAAATCTTGGCTAAGGGACAACGAAACTGGTTAAGGGAACACACATTTCTTCTAAGGGAAACCAAATCTTGGCTAAGGGACAACGTTACTGGTTAAGGGAACTCACATTTCTTCTAAGGGAAACCAAATCTTGGTTAAGGGAGAACGTTACTGGTTAAGGGAACACACCTTTCTTCTAAGGGAAACCAAATCTTGGCTAAGGGACAACGAAAATGGTTAAGGGAACACACATTTTTTTAAGGGAAACCAAATCTTGGCTAAGGGACAATGAAACTGGTTAAGGGAACACACATTTCTTCTAAGGGAAACCAAATCTTGGCTAAGGGACAACGAAAATGGTTAAGGGAACACACCTTTCTTCCAAGGGAAACCAAATATTGGCTAAGGAACAAAGAAACTGGTGAAGGGAACACACATTTCTTCTAAGGGAAACCAAATCTTGGCTAAAGGACAACGAGAATGGTTAAGGGAACACACCTTTCTTCCAAGGGAAACCAAATATTGGCTAAGGGACAACGAAACTAGTTAAGGGAACACTTCTCTCTTTCAAGGGAAACCAAATCTTGGCTAAGGGACAACGAAACTTGTTAAGGGAACACACATTTCTTCCAAGGGAAACCAAATATTGGCTAAGGGACAACGTAACTGGTTGAGGGAACACACATTTCTTCTAAGGGAAACCAAATCTTGGCTAAAGGACAACGAAACAGGTTAAGGAAAGACTCATTTCTTCCAAGGGAAACCAAATCTTGGCTAAGGGACAACGAAACTGGTTAAGGGAACACACCTTTCTTCCAAGGGAAACCAAATATTGGCTAAGGGACAACAAAAATAGTTAAGGGAACACTCCTCTCTTCCAAGGGAAACCAAATCTTGGCTAAGGGACAACGTAACTGGTTAAGGGAACACAAATTTCTTTCAAGGGAAACCAAATACTGACTAAGGGACAACGTAACTGGTTGAGAGAAAACACAATTCTTCTAAGGGAAACCAAATCTTGGCTAAGGGACTATGTAACTGGTTAAGGGAACACACATTTCTTTTAAGGGAAACCAAATCTTCGCTAAGGGACAACGAAACTGGTTAAGGGAACACACCTTTCTTCCAAGGGAAACCAAATATTGGCTAAGGGACAACGAAACTAGTTAAGGGAACACTCCTCTCTTCCAAGGGAAACCAAATCTTGGCTAAGGGACAACGAAACTGGTTAAGTGAACACAAATTTCTTTCAAGGGAAACCAAATACTGACTAAGGGACAACGTAACTGGTTGAGAGAAAACACAATTCTTCTAAGGGAAACCAAATCTTGGCTAAGGGACTATGTAACTGGTTAAGGGAACACACATTTCTTTTAAGGGAAACCAAATCTTCGCTAAGGGACAACGAAACTGGTTAAGGGAACACACCTTTCTTCCAAGGGAAACCAAATATTGGCTAAGGAACAACGAAACTGGTTAAGGGAACACACATTTCTTCCAAGGGAAACCAAATCTTGGCTAAGGGACAACGAAACTAGTTAAGGTAACACACCTTTCTTCCAAGGGAAAACAAATCTTGGCTAAGGTACAACGTAACTGGTTAAAGGAACACACATTTCTTCTAAGGGAATTCAAATCTTGACTAAGGGACAACGTTACTGGTTAAGGGAACACACATTTCTTCTAAGGGAAACCAAATCTTGGCTAAAGGAAAACGTTACTGGTTAAGGGAACACACCTTTCTTCCAAGGGAAACCAAATCTTGGCTAAGGGATAAATGAAACTGGTTAAGGAAACACACATTTCTTCCAAGGGAAACCAAATTTTGGCTAAGGGACAACGTAACTGGTTGAGGTAACACACATTTCTTCTAAGGAAAACCAAATCTTGGCTAAGGGACAACGAAAATGGTTAAGGGAACACACCTTTCTTCCAAGGGAAACCAAATATTGGCTAAGGAACAAAGAAACTGGTGAAGGGAACACACATTTCTTCTAAGGGAAACCAAATCTTGGCTAAAGGACAACGAGAATGGTTAAGGGAACACACCTTTCTTCCAAGGGAAACCAAATATTGGCTAAGGGACAACGAAACTAGTTAAGGGAACACTTCTCTCTTTCAAGGGAAACCAAATCTTGGCTAAGGGACAACGAAACTTGTTAAGGGAACACACATTTCTTCCAAGGGAAACCAAATATTGGCTAAGGGACAACGTAACTGGTTGAGGGAACACACATTTCTTCTAAGGGAAACCAAATCTTGGCTAAAGGACAACGAAACAGGTTAAGGAAAGACTCATTTCTTCCAAGGGAAACCAAATCTTGGCTAAGGGACAACGAAACTGGTTAAGGGAACACACCTTTCTTCCAAGGGAAACCAAATATTGGCTAAGGGACAACAAAAATAGTTAAGGGAACACTCCTCTCTTCCAAGGGAAACCAAATCTTGGCTAAGGGACAACGTAACTGGTTAAGGGAACACAAATTTCTTTCAAGGGAAACCAAATACTGACTAAGGGACAACGTAACTGGTTGAGAGAAAACACAATTCTTCTAAGGGAAACCAAATCTTGGCTAAGGGACTATGTAACTGGTTAAGGGAACACACATTTCTTTTAAGGGAAACCAAATCTTCGCTAAGGGACAACGAAACTGGTTAAGGGAACACACCTTTCTTCCAAGGGAAACCAAATATTGGCTAAGGGACAACGAAACTAGTTAAGGGAACACTCCTCTCTTCCAAGGGAAACCAAATCTTGGCTAAGGGACAACGAAACTGGTTAAGTGAACACAAATTTCTTTCAAGGGAAACCAAATACTGACTAAGGGACAACGTAACTGGTTGAGAGAAAACACAATTCTTCTAAGGGAAACCAAATCTTGGCTAAGGGACTATGTAACTGGTTAAGGGAACACACATTTCTTTTAAGGGAAACCAAATCTTCGCTAAGGGACAACGAAACTGGTTAAGGGAACACACCTTTCTTCCAAGGGAAACCAAATATTGGCTAAGGAACAACGAAACTGGTTAAGGGAACACACATTTCTTCCAAGGGAAACCAAATCTTGGCTAAGGGACAACGAAACTAGTTAAGGTAACACACCTTTCTTCCAAGGGAAAACAAATCTTGGCTAAGGTACAACGTAACTGGTTAAAGGAACACACATTTCTTCTAAGGGAATTCAAATCTTGACTAAGGGACAACGTTACTGGTTAAGGGAACACACATTTCTTCTAAGGGAAACCAAATCTTGGCTAAAGGAAAACGTTACTGGTTAAGGGAACACACCTTTCTTCCAAGGGAAACCAAATCTTGGCTAAGGGATAAATGAAACTGGTTAAGGAAACACACATTTCTTCTAAGGGAAACCAAATCTTTGCTAAAGGAAAACGTAACTGGTTAAGGGAACACACCTTTCTTCCAAGGGAAACCAAATATTGGCTAAGGGACAACGAAACTAGTTAAGGGAACAAACCTCTCTTCCAAGGGAAACCAAATCTTGGCTAAGGGACAACGAAACTGGTTAAGTGAAAACAAATTTCTTCCAAGGGAAACCAAATATTGACTAAGGGACAACGTAACTGGTTGAGAGAAAACACATTTCTTTTAAGGAAAACCAAATCTTGGCTAAGGGACTATGTAACTGGTTGAGGGAACACACATTTCTTCTAAGGGAAACCAAATCTTGGCTAAGGGACAACGAAACTGGTTTAGGGAACACACATTTCTTCCAAGGGAAACCAAATATTGGCTAAGGGACAACGAAACTGGTTAAGGGAACACACATTTCTTCTAAGGAAAACCAAATCTTTGCTAAAGGAAAACGTTACTGGTTAAGGGAACACACCTTTCTTCTAAGGGAAACCAAATTTTGGCTAAGGGACAACGAAAATGGTTAAGGGAACACACATTTCTTCCAAGGGAAACCAAATCTTGGCAAAGGGACAATGAAACTGGTTAAGGGAACACACCTTTCTTTCAAGGGAAACCAAATACTGACTAAGGGACAACGTAACTGCTTGAGAGAAAACACAATTCTTCTAAGGGAAACCAAATCTTGGCTAAGGGACTATGTAACTGGTTAAGGGAACACACATTTCTTTTAAGGGAAACCAAATCTTCGCTAAGGGACAACGAAACTGGTTAAGGGAACACACCTTTCTTCCAAGGGAAACCAAATATTGGCTAAGGGACAACGAAACTGGTTAAGGGAACACACATTTCTTCCAAGGGAAACCAAATCTTGGCTAAGGGACAACGAAACTGGTTAAGTGAAAACAAATTTCTTCCAAGGGAAACCAAATATTGACTAAGGGACAACGTAACTGGTTGAGAGAAAACACATTTCTTTTAAGGAAAACCAAATCTTGGCTAAGGGACTATGTAACTGGTTGAGGGAACACACATTTCTTCTAAGGGAAACCAAATCTTGGCTAAGGGACAACGAAACTGGTTTAGGGAACACACATTTCTTCCAAGGGAAACCAAATATTGGCTAAGGGACAACGAAACTGGTTAAGGGAACACACATTTCTTCTAAGGAAAACCAAATCTTTGCTAAAGGAAAACGTTACTGGTTAAGGGAACACACCTTTCTTCTAAGGGAAACCAAATTTTGGCTAAGGGACAACGAAAATGGTTAAGGGAACACACATTTCTTCCAAGGGAAACCAAATCTTGGCAAAGGGACAATGAAACTGGTTAAGGGAACACACCTTTCTTTCAAGGGAAACCAAATACTGACTAAGGGACAACGTAACTGGTTGAGAGAAAACACAATTCTTCTAAGGGAAACCAAATCTTGGCTAAGGGACTATGTAACTGGTTAAGGGAACACACATTTCTTTTAAGGGAAACCAAATCTTCGCTAAGGGACAACGAAACTGGTTAAGGGAACACACCTTTCTTCCAAGGGAAACCAAATATTGGCTAAGGGACAACGAAACTGGTTAAGGGAACACACATTTCTTCCAAGGGAAACCAAATCTTGGCTAAGGGACAACGAAACTGGTTAAGTGAAAACAAATTTCTTCCAAGGGAAACCAAATATTGACTAAGGGACAACGTAACTGGTTGAGAGAAAACACATTTCTTTTAAGGAAAACCAAATCTTGGCTAAGGGACTATGTAACTGGTTGAGGGAACACACATTTCTTCTAAGGGAAACCAAATCTTGGCTAAGGGACAACGAAACTGGTTTAGGGAACACACATTTCTTCCAAGGGAAACCAAATATTGGCTAAGGGACAACGAAACTGGTTAAGGGAACACACATTTCTTCTAAGGAAAACCAAATCTTTGCTAAAGGAAAACGTTACTGGTTAAGGGAACACACCTTTCTTCTAAGGGAAACCAAATTTTGGCTAAGGGACAACGAAAATGGTTAAGGGAACACACATTTCTTCCAAGGGAAACCAAATCTTGGCAAAGGGACAATGAAACTGGTTAAGGGAACACACCTTTCTTTCAAGGGAAACCAAATACTGACTAAGGGACAACGTAACTGGTTGAGAGAAAACACAATTCTTCTAAGGGAAACCAAATCTTGGCTAAGGGACTATGTAACTGGTTAAGGGAACACACATTTCTTTTAAGGGAAACCAAATCTTCGCTAAGGGACAACGAAACTGGTTAAGGGAACACACCTTTCTTCCAAGGGAAACCAAATATTGGCTAAGGGACAACGAAACTGGTTAAGGGAACACACATTTCTTCCAAGGGAAACCAAATCTTGGCTAAGGGACAACGAAACTAGTTAAGGTAACACACCTTTCTTCCAAGGGAAAACAAATCTTGGCTAAGGTACAACGTAACTGGTTAAAGGAACACACATGTCTTCTAAGGGAATTCAAATCTTGACTAAGGGACAACGTTACTGGTTAAGGGAACACACATTTCTTCTAGGGGAAACCAAATCTTGGCTAAAGGAAAACGTTACTGGTTAAGGGAACACACCTTTCTTCCAAGGGAAACCAAATCTTGGCTAAGGGATAAATGAAACTGGTTAAGGAAACACACATTTCTTCTAAGGGAAACCAAATCTTTGCTAAAGGAAAACGTAACTGGTTAAGGGAACACACCTTTCTTCCAAGGGAAACCAAATATTGGCTAAGGGACAACGAAACTAGTTAAGGGAACAAACCTCTCTTCCGAGGGAAACCAAATCTTGGCTAAGGGACAACGAAACTGGTTAAGTGAAAACAAATTTCTTCCAAGGGAAACCAAATATTGACTAAGGGACAACGTAACTGGTTGAGAGAAAACACATTTCTTTTAAGGAAAACCAAATCTTGGCTAAGGGACTTTGTAACTGGTTGAGGGAACACACATTTCTTCTAAGGGAAACCAAATCTTGGCTAAGGGACAACGAAACTGGTTTAGGGAACACACATTTCTTCCAAGGAAACCAAATATTGGCTAAGGGACAACGAAACTGGTTAAGGGAACACACATTTCTTCTGAGGAAAACCAAATCTTTGCTAAAGGAGAACGTTACTGGTTAAGGGAACACACCTTTCTTCTAAGGGAAACCAAATTTTGGCTAAGGGACAACGAAAATGGTTAAGGGAACACACATTTCTTCCAAGGGAAACCAAATCTTGGCAAAGGGACAATGAAACTGGTTAAGGGAACACACCTTTCTTCCAAGGGAAACCAAATCTAGGCTAAGGGACAATGAAACTGGTTAAGGGAACACACATTTCTTCCAAGGGAAACCAAATTTTGACTAAGGGACAACGTAACTGGTTGAGGGAACACACATTTCTTCTAAGGAAAACCAAATCTTGGCTAAGGGACTATGTAACTGGTTGAGGGAACACACATTTCTTCTAAGGGAAACCAAATCTTGGCTAAGGGACAATGAAACTGGTTAAGGGAACACACATTTCTTCTAAGGGAAACCAAATCTTGGCTAAGGGACAACGAAAATGGTTAAGGGAACACACCTTTCTTTCAAGGGAAACCAAATATTGGCTAAGGAACAAAGAAACTGGTTAAGGGAACACACATCTCTTCTAAGGGAAACCAAATCTTGGCTAAAGGACAACGAGAATGGTTAAGGGAACACACCTTTCTTCCAAGGGAAACCAAATATTGGCTAAGGGACAACGAGACTAGTTAAGGGAACACTCCTCTCTTTCAAGGGAAACCAAATCTTGGCTAAGGGACAACGAAACTGGTTAAGGGAACACACATTTCTTCCAAGGGAAACCAAATATTGGCTAAGGGACAACGTAACTGGTTGAGGGAACACACATTTCTTCTAAGGGAAACCAAATCTTGGCTAAGGGACAACGAAACAGGTTAAGGAAAGACTCATTTCTTCCAAGGGAAACCAAATCTTGGCTAAGGGACAACGAAACTGGTTAAGGGAACACACCTTTCTTCCAAGGGAAACCAAATATTGGCTAAGGGACAACAAAAATAGTTAAGGGAACACTCCTCTCTTCCAAGGGAAACCAAATCTTGGCTAAGGGACAACGTAACTACTTAAGGGAACACACCTTACTTCCAAGGGAAACCAAATATTGGCTAAGGGACAACGAAACTAGTTAAGGGAACACTCCTCTCTTCCAAGGGAAACCAAATCTTGGCTAAGCGACAACGAAACTGGTTAAGTGAACACAAATTTCTTCCAAGGGAAACCAAATACTGACTAAGGGACAACGTAACTGGTTGAGAGAAAACACAATTCTTCTAAGGGAAACCATATCTTGGCTAAGGGACTATGTAACTGGTTGATGGAACACACATTCCTTCCAAGGGAAACCAAATATTGGCTAAGGGACAACGAAACTGGTTAAGGGAACACACATTTCTTCCAAGGGAAACCAAATCTTGGCTAAGGGACAACGAAACTAGTTAAGGTAACACACCTTTCTTCCAAGGGAAAACAAATCTTGGCTAAGGTACAACGTAACTGGTTAAAGGAACACACATTTCTTCTAAGGGAATTCAAATCTTGACTAAGGGACAACGTTACTGGTTAAGGGAACACACATTTCTTCTAAGGGAAACCAAATCTTGGCTAAAGGAAAACGTTACTGGTTAAGGGAACACACCTTTCTTCTAAGGGAAACCAAATTTTGGCTAAGGGACAACGAAAATGGTTAAGGGAACAAACCTCTCTTCCGAGGGAAACCAAATCTTGGCTAAGGGACAACGAAACTGGTTAAGTGAAAACAAATTTCTTCCAAGGGAAACCAAATATTGACTAAGGGACAACGTAACTGGTTGAGAGAAAACACATTTCTTTTAAGGAAAACCAAATCTTGGCTAAGGGACTTTGTAACTGGTTGAGGGAACACACATTTCTTCTAAGGGAAACCAAATCTTGGCTAAGGGACAACGAAACTGGTTTAGGGAACACACATTTCTTCCAAGGAAACCAAATATTGGCTAAGGGACAACGAAACTGGTTAAGGGAACACACATTTCTTCTGAGGAAAACCAAATCTTTGCTAAAGGAGAACGTTACTGGTTAAGGGAACACACCTTTCTTCTAAGGGAAACCAAATTTTGGCTAAGGGACAACGAAAATGGTTAAGGGAACACACATTTCTTCCAAGGGAAACCAAATCTTGGCAAAGGGACAATGAAACTGGTTAAGGGAACACACCTTTCTTCCAAGGGAAACCAAATCTAGGCTAAGGGACAATGAAACTGGTTAAGGGAACACACATTTCTTCCAAGGGAAACCAAATTTTGACTAAGGGACAACGTAACTGGTTGAGGGAACACACATTTCTTCTAAGGAAAACCAAATCTTGGCTAAGGGACTATGTAACTGGTTGAGGGAACACACATTTCTTCTAAGGGAAACCAAATCTTGGCTAAGGGACAATGAAACTGGTTAAGGGAACACACATTTCTTCTAAGGGAAACCAAATCTTGGCTAAGGGACAACGAAAATGGTTAAGGGAACACACCTTTCTTTCAAGGGAAACCAAATATTGGCTAAGGAACAAAGAAACTGGTTAAGGGAACACACATCTCTTCTAAGGGAAACCAAATCTTGGCTAAATGACAACGAGAATGGTTAAGGGAACACACCTTTCTTCCAAGGGAAACCAAATATTGGCTAAGGGACAACGAGACTAGTTAAGGGAACACTCCTCTCTTTCAAGGGAAACCAAATCTTGGCTAAGGGACAACGAAACTGGTTAAGGGAACACACATTTCTTCCAAGGGAAACCAAATATTGGCTAAGGGACAACGTAACTGGTTGAGGGAACACACATTTCTTCTAAGGGAAACCAAATCTTGGCTAAGGGACGACGAAACAGGTTAAGGAAAGACTCATTTCTTCCAAGGGAAACCAAATCTTGGCTAAGGGACAACGAAACTGGTTAAGGGAACACACCTTTCTTCCAAGGGAAACCAAATATTGGCTAAGGGACAACAAAAATAGTTAAGGGAACACTCCTCTCTTCCAAGGGAAACCAAATCTTGGCTAAGGGACAACGTAACTACTTAAGGGAACACACCTTACTTCCAAGGGAAACCAAATATTGGCTAAGGGACAACGAAACTAGTTAAGGGAACACTCCTCTCTTCCAAGGGAAACCAAATCTTGGCTAAGCGACAACGAAACTGGTTAAGTGAACACAAATTTCTTCCAAGGGAAACCAAATACTGACTAAGGGACAACGTAACTGGTTGAGAGAAAACACAATTCTTCTAAGGGAAACCATATCTTGGCTAAGGGACTATGTAACTGGTTGATGGAACACACATTCCTTCCAAGGGAAACCAAATATTGGCTAAGGGACAACGAAACTGGTTAAGGGAACACACATTTCTTCCAAGGGAAACCAAATCTTGGCTAAGGGACAACGAAACTAGTTAAGGTAACACACCTTTCTTCCAAGGGAAAACAAATCTTGGCTAAGGTACAACGTAACTGGTTAAAGGAACACACATTTCTTCTAAGGGAATTCAAATCTTGACTAAGGGACAACGTTACTGGTTAAGGGAACACACATTTCTTCTAAGGGAAACCAAATCTTGGCTAAAGGAAAACGTTACTGGTTAAGGGAACACACCTTTCTTCCAAGGGAAACCAAATCTTGGCTAAGGGATAAATGAAACTGGTTAAGGAAACACACATTTCTTCTAAGGGAAACCAAATCTTTGCTAAAGGAAAACGTAACTGGTTAAGGGAACACACCTTTCTTCCAAGGGAAACCAAATATTGGCTAAGGGACAACGAAACTAGTTAAGGGAACAAACCTCTCTTCCAAGGGAAACCAAATCTTGGCTAAGGGACAACGAAACTGGTTAAGTGAAAACAAATTTCTTCCAAGGGAAACCAAATATTGACTAAGGGACAACGTAACTGGTTGAGAGAAAACACATTTCTTTTAAGGAAAACCAAATCTTGGCTAAGGGACTATGTAACTGGTTGAGGGAACACACATTTCTTCTAAGGGAAACCAAATCTTGGCTAAGGGACAACGAAACTGGTTTAGGGAACACACATTTCTTCCAAGGGAAACCAAATATTGGCTAAGGGACAACGAAACTGGTTAAGGGAACACACATTTCTTCTAAGGAAAACCAAATCTTTGCTAAAGGAAAACGTTACTGGTTAAGGGAACACACCTTTCTTCTAAGGGAAACCAAATTTTGGCTAAGGGACAACGAAAATGGTTAAGGGAACACACATTTCTTCCAAGGGAAACCAAATCTTGGCAAAGGGACAATGAAACTGGTTAAGGGAACACACCTTTCTTCCAAGGGAAACCAAATCTAGGCTAAGGGACAATGAAACTGGTTAAGGGAACACACATTTCTTCCAAGGGAAACCAAATTTTGACTAAGGGACAACGTAACTGGTTGAGGGAACACACATTTCTTCTAAGGAAAACCAAATCTTGGCTAAGGGACTATGTAACTGGTTGAGGGAACACACATTTCTTCTAAGGGAAACCAAATCTTGGCTAAGGGACAATGAAACTGGTTAAGGGAACACACATTTCTTCTAAGGGAAACCAAATCTTGGCTAAGGGACAACGAAAATGGTTAAGGGAACACACCTTTCTTTCAAGGGAAACCAAATATTGGCTAAGGAACAAAGAAACTTGTTAAGGGAACACACATCTCTTCTAAGGGAAACCAAATCTTGGCTAAAGGATAACGAGAATGGTTAAGGGAACACACCTTTCTTCCAAGGGAAACCAAATATTGGCTAAGGGACAACGAGACTAGTTAAGGGAACACTCCTCTCTTAACCAAATCTTGGCTAAGGGACAACGAAACTGGTTAAGGGAACACACATTTCTTCCAAGGGAAACCAAATATTGGCTAAGGGACAACGAAACAGGTTAAGGAAAGACTCATTTCTTCCAAGGGAAACCAAATCTTGGCTAAGGGACAACGAAACTGGTTAAGGGAACACACCTTTCTTCCAAGGGAAACCAAATATTGGCTAAGGGACAACAAAAATAGTTAAGGGAACACTCCTCTCTTCCAAGGGAAACCAAATCTTGGCTAAGGGACAACGTAACTGGTTAAGGGAACACACCTTACTTCCAAGGGAAACCAAATATTGGCTAAGGGACAACGAAACTAGTTAAGGGAACACTCCTCTCTTCCAAGGGAAACCAAATCTTGGCTAAGGGAGAACGAAACTGGTTAAGTGAACACAAATTTCTTCCAAGGGAAACCAAATACTGACTAAGGGACAACGTAACTGGTTGAGAGAAAACACAATTCTTCTAAGGGAAACCATATCTTGGCTAAGGGACTATGTAACTGGTTGATGGAACACACATTTCTTCTAAGGGAAACCAAATCTTGGCTAAGGGACAACGAAACTGGTTAAGGGAACACACCCTTCTTCCAAGGGAAACCAAATATTGGCTAAGGGACAACGAAACTGGTTAATGGAGGACACATTTCTTCCAAGGGAAACCAAATCTTGGCTAAGGGACAACGAAACTGGTTAAGGAAACACACCTTAAAGCTTGGCTAAGGGACAACGTAACTGGTTAAGGGAACACTCATTTCTTCTAAGGGAATTCAAATCTTGGCTAAGGACAACGTTACTGGTTAAGGGAACACACATTTCTTCTAAGGGAAACCAAATCTTGGCTAAAGGAAAACGTTACTGGTTAAGGGAACACACCTTTCTTCCAAGAGAAACCAATTCTTGGCTAAGGGATAAATGAAACTGGTTAAGGGAACACACATTTCTTCTAAGGGAAACCAAATCTTGGCTAAGGGACAACGTAACTGGTTAAGGGAACTCACCTTTCTTCCAAGGGAAACCAAATCTTGGCTAAAAGACTATGTAACTGGTTGAGGGAACACACATTTCTTCTAAGGGAAACCAAATCTTGGCTAAGGGACAACGAAACTGGTTAAGGGAACACACCTTTCTTCCAAGGGAAACCAAATATTGGCTAAGGGACAACGAAACTGGTTAAGGCAACACACCTTTCTTCCAAGGAAAACCTTATATTGGTTAAGAGACAACGAAATTAGTTAAGTGAACACTCCTCTCTTCCAAGGGAAACCAAATCTTGGCTAATGGACGTTAAACTGGTAAAGGGAACACACATTTCTTCCAAGGGAAACCAAATATTGGCTAAGGGACAACGTAACTGGTTTAGGGAACACACGTTTCTTCTAAGGGAAACCAAATCTTGGCTAAAAGACTATGTAACTGGTTGAGGGAACACACATTTCTTCTAAGGGAAACCAAATCTTGGCTAAGGGACAACGAAACTGGTTAAGAGAACACACCTTTCTTCCAAGGGAAACCCAATATTGGCTAAGGGACAACGAAACTGGTTAAGGGAAGACCCATTTCTTCCAAGGGAAACCAAATCTTGGCTAAGGGACAACGAAACTGGTTAAGGGAACACACCTTTCATCCAAGGGAAACCTTATATTGGCTAAGGGACAACGAAACTAGTTAAGAGAACACACATTTCTTCCAAGGGAAACCAAATCTTGGCTAAGGGACAACGTAACTGGTTAAGGGAACACACATTTCTTCCAAGGGAAACCAAATCTTGGCTAAGGGACAACGTATGTAACTGGTTAAGGGAACACACATTTATTCTAAGGGAAACCAAATCTTGGCTAAAGGGCAACATAATTGGCTAAAGGGCAACATAATTGGTTAACGGAACACACATTTCTTTCAAGAGAAACGAAATCTTGGTTAAGGGACATCGTAACCGGTTAAGGGAACATACGTTTTGTAACATCTAATACTATAATGAAACAGTGTGCGTCTGTCCGTCCGTAACGCTAGCCCGGTTTACCACAGTTAACGCCAGCCCGGATCAGCGACGAGCACTGTTTTCACGTATGGTGCAGCAAAAATCTGGGAAACGAACCCGGGCCGCTCGCATGCTAGGCAAGCGCTCTTGCGCTGTGCTACTGAGCCGATGCAACTAAGCTGCACAGACCTGACTATAACTGGCTCGCTACGCTCGCATGCTCTCTATAACATAGTGCCTATGCCTGATGTCCCATTTTAAGAAATGGGGACAAAACGCATTTTATTATATTAACGTCAAATGTTTCATACATTAAAGTTATAAATGAGTTAATGTTTCAAGAGTCTAAACGAGCTAATGTTTCAGTCCGATAGTGGGTTGATGTTTCACGAGCTAATGTTTCAGTAGAAAACAGCTGTCCCCATTTTAAGAAATGGGGACAAAATGCAGTTTGTTATATTAACGTCAAAACGAACTAATGTTTCATACATTAAAGTTATATGAGTTAATGTTTCATGAGCCTAAACGAGCTAATGTTTCAGTAGCGACCAGTGGCCTGTTTTCACAACTGTCCCCATTTAAATAAATGGGGACAAAAGCCTGTTTTCACGTATGTCCCCATTTTATGAAATGGGACAAAAGCCTGTTTTAACATCTGTCCCCATTTTAATAAATGGGGACAAAAACCTGTTTAGTTCGGTAATAGATTACTTTCCACGGGAAGCTTCAAAATGGCACAATAGATTATTTCCACAGGATATTCATTGCAACGGCAATAGATTACTTTCCACGGAAGGTTCCTAATGGCTCAATATATTATTTCCACGGGATATTCATTGCAACGGCAATCGATTACTTTCCACGGGAAGTTCCTAATGGCTGAATATATTATTCATATGCTAAATTAATCTGATTTTAGTGTCCACGGGATATATCCAATACTGAAAGTAATACTTTTTTTAAATAATATTTTTACATGCAATGATCAACGCAACGGTAATAGATTACTTTCCACGGGAAGCTTCAAAATGGCTCAATAGATTATTTCCACGGGATATTCATTGCAACGGCAATCGATTACTTTCCACGGGAAGTTCCTAATGGCTCAATAGATTATTCATATGCTAAATTAATCTGATTTTAGTGTCCACGGGATATATCAAATACTGAAAGTAATATTTTTTTAAATAATATTTTTACATGCAATGATCAACGCAACGGTAATAGATTACTTTCCACGGGAAGCTTCAAAATGGCTCAATAGATTATTTCCACGGGATACTCATTGCAACGGCAATAGATTACTTTCCACGGAAGGTTTTTAATGGCTCAATATATTATTTCCACGGGATATTCATTGCAACGGCAATCGATTACTTTCCACGGGAAGTTCCTAATGGCTGAATAGATTATTAATATGCTAAATTAATCTGAGTGGAAGTTCCTAATGGCTAAATAGATTATTCATATGCTAAATTAATCTGATTTTAGTTTAGTGTCCACGGGATATATCCAATACTGAAAGTAATACTTTTTTTAATAATATTTTTACATGCAATGATCAACGCAACGGTAATAGATTACTTTCCACGGGAAGCTTCAAAATGGCTCAATAGATTATTTCCACGGGATATTCATTGCAACGGCAATCGATTACTTTCCACGGGAAGTTCCTAATGGCTCAATAGATTATTCATATGCTAAATTAATCTGATTTTAGTGTCCACGGGATATATCCAATACTGAAAGTAATATTTTTTTAAATAATATTTTTACATGCAATGATCAACGCAACGGTAATAGATTACTTTCCACGGGAAGCTTCAAAATGTCTCAATAGATTATTTCCACGGGATATTCATTGCAACGGCAATAGATTACTTTCCACGGAAGGTTCCTAATGGCTCAATATATTATTTCCACGGGATATTCATTGCAACGGCAATCGATTACTTTCCACGGGAAGTTCCTAATGGCTGAATAGATTATTCATTTGCTAAATTAATCTGATTTTAGTGTCCACGGGATATATCCAATACTGAAAGTAATACTTTTTTAAATAGTATTTTTACATGCAATGATCAACGCAACGGTAATAGATTACTTTCCACGGGAAGCTTCAAAATGGCTCAATAGATTATTTCCACGGGATATTCATTGCAACGGCAATCGATTACTTTCCACGGGAAGTTCCTAATGGCTCAATAGATTATTCATATGCTAAATTAATCTGATTTTAGTGTCCACGGGATATATCCAATACTGAAAGTAATATTTTTTTAAATAATATTTTTACATGCAATGATCAACGCAACGGTAATAGATTACTTTCCACGGGAAGCTTCAAAATGGCTCAATAGATTATTTCCACGGGATATTCATTGCAACGGGATTGTGAATCCGCAAACAATGTTAAAATTAATACCGAGGCAAGTCATCAAAGAAAAAATTGTTTCATTTACAAAGTAAACAACAAAGCACAATCATCCTCAATGTATAACGGGACATGGGCTCAATGTATAACGAGTCAGTTAATAGTTAGTGACTATTGAACACTCAATTTCATTCAGACACATCTCAATCAATGACATGATAACCCTGAACACCGCAACCTGAGTTACAAAGAAATTTTGTAAACTAAAACCCGTAAAACTTTTGAGCGGGTCACTCGTGACAAATATGTAGCATAATAGAGAAAACTGGTAAACTTACCAGCCAAAGTCCTAATGGCTCAATATATTATTTCCACGGGATATTCATTGCAACGGAAATAGATTACTTTCCAAAACGACACTAAATAATAAATTATAAAAATGTAAATTTTTGTTCATTTGTTCACGTTTCACGACTGGTATATTTTAAAATTATGGACATTGCGTGTTGCTCAGTTATGAATACCGTTCTCAATTAGAAGAATCAAAAAATTATAATCCACTACTACATTATAATCCTGTCATTGTGCATACACTTTAAAACTGGCTCGATAGATTACCTTCCACCAAACTAACTGGTTCAATAGAGCAGTGTTTAACAATGTAGTACAACAATCTAATACCCAGATCTCTAATACTCGGCCCTAATTCTCGGCAGAACACCCGATAAAGCGCGCGCAGCGCGCACACAAGCACAACTCGAGCAGAATCCCCGGGCCCAATACCGAGCTGCAGTCCCTAGTAACAGTATAAGGTAACAACAGAGAGAAAAATAAATCTCTAAAGTTTTTTTCAAACCGAGTAGATCGTTTTTCGACGTCCACAGACATGGGTCCACCTGGTCTGCGGTTCGGTGCCAGTGGCCGTAATGTACGTTGGAATACCTGAATTGACTCTTACTCACTCACTCACTCACTCACTCACTGACTCACTCACTCACTCACTCACTCACTCACTCACTCACTCACACACTCACTCACTCACTCACTCACTCGCTCACTCACTCACTCACTCACTCACTCACTCACTCACTCACTCACTCACTCACTCACTCACTCACTCACTCACTCACTCACTCACTCACTCACTCGCTCACTCGCTCACTCACTCACTCACTCACTCACTCACTCACTCACTCACTCACTCACTCACTCACTCACTCACTCACTCACTCACTCACTCACTCACTCACTCACTCACTCACTCACTCACTCACTCACTCACTCACTCACTCACTCACTCACTCACTCACTCACTCACTCACTACCTCACTCACTCACTCAATCACTCACTCACTCACTCACTCACTCACTCACTCACTCACTCACTCACTCACTCACTCACTCACTCACTCACTCACTCACTCACTCACTCACTCACTCACTCACTCACTCACTCACTCACTCACTCACTCACTCACTCACTCACTCACTCACTCACTCACTCACTCACTCACTCACTCACTCACTCACTCACTCACTCACTCACTCACTCACTCACTCACTCACTCACTCACTCACTCACTCACTCACTCACTCACTCACTCACTCACTCACTCACTCACTCACTCACTCACTCACTCACTCACTCACTCACTCACTCACTCACTCACTCCCTCACTCACTCACTCACTCACTCACTCACTCACTCACTAACTAACTCACTCACTCACTCACTCACTCACTCACTCACTCACTCACTCACTCACTGACTCACTCACTCACTCACTCACTCACTCACTCACTCACTCACTCACTGACTCACTCACTGACTCACTCACTCACCTGCGACATGGTATGTCCGGGCGTGGTAGCAAGTGGTGGCATCATACCCAATGGTATTAGTGCCAATGGCACAAAAAATAAGACGTTACCGAAAATCATCCATCCGTTGGCGTACCCGAATGAGCCATACGACCATGGGACATTCCATCCCAGAATGTGTACCACAATATTGTAGATGATTAGTAGCTGAAACATAACATGATATCAAAATAATTGTGTAACTTAACTTTTAACGAATTCAGACATTACAATACAGCTCGTGGTGTAGCGGTTAGCATGTCCGTGTACTGAACGGAAGGTCGCGGGTTCGAATTCTACCAGGATACTTGAAATTTTTCAGTTTCTTGGTAGGACTAGAATTCGTTTACTATTATGCCTACATAGTGCTGTCAAGAGGTCAATTTTAATTTTTTTTACATCTATTAGTTGTCTTTAATTTTTTTCCGAAAATTTTACAATATGTCAGAGACTGATTCAATTTTTTCAAACTGATTTATTTGTTATTGTTGTCCAAAAACTTACTGAGTATAAAGAACATTTTTTCTTAAATAGGGTATACCAACCGATAATATTAAAGGTGAGAAAATCCTGCACATGACATGCCAGTACATCGACCAAACTCTCTTCCCCGTCATCGATTCGACGTGATTCAGCAGGATTTGTAAACCTGGAATATTTCAATTGCATGTAGTAAAAATTGTTGTTTTGAATATCATTATACATTGAAGTCAATAGGAGTTTTAGCATATTTTTTGCGAACTGATGAATTTGAAAAAAAAAATTTCTCTGAATGCATGGAAAAAGTCTTACTAACGTCTTAAATGGCGCTTTCACGTTCAGTCTCCTAGTCGAGACTGCCTTAATTTTTTTCAACTGCTTACTTTTCTGTTTGGAAATAACATGTTTCTATAACCAATATGTTTCCAATAAAAAAATTACCGCACCTAACTGAAAAAAAACAGAAATATTCAGAATTCTAGAAACAGCAAATAGAACAACAAACAACATAAAAAAATAGAACAACAAATAATAATAACAAATATAGCTTGGTCAGGGTATCTTGTTACTCATTATTTTTCTGAAAACCTTATACTGAACAATCAATAAGTTGAGCATGTTTAATATTATGTTATACAAATGAAGTGTGAATAGCTGAAAAAATTTATTAAGTTTGAACGCGCGCCGAAATTTGAATGCGCACCAAAAGGATTACGGTAAAAAATTTGGAGTAACGAGAAACTGTGACCAGACTTTAGAATAACAAATATTAATAACAAGTAACATTAACAAGTCTAACAACAAACAATACTATAAGATTAGAAAACATTTCCAAAGTAAACAACAAACCAAAAGCATAATCAATGGCTATGAGTTCGATGAAAGCAATGACCAAGTAGAGCCATCGACCGTTGTAGTACTCGAGTATCTGCTGGATGTACAGTCCATAAGCGGTGGTCAAGGGTAGACTCAGCACCAGCATCAATATCGTACAAAGTAACAGAACCATCAGACGTACGTACCTGAAACAACCGTAAATTTGTGACTCAAAAATCTCAAGAAATTTGAACGAGTGCCAAACTTGTGTTTAGTACTAAACTGCATGTTGATAAACCTGTTGAATAACAAGAAACCTTGATTAGGTAATATCTCATTGAGCTTTCAAAGGCTGCTTTGAGACACATCGCCCGACGCAATGCTTTGGCCGTCAGTTTATTCGACAATCAAGGCCACTACGAGAACACCATTCTGCTATGGTTTTGGGAATTTGAAAAAAATGAAGAAGGCAGTAATGAAGAAGGCAGTAATGAAGAAGGCAGTAATGAAGAAGGCCGTAATGAAGAAGGCAGTAATGAAGAAGTAGCAGTAATAAAAACTTCCTGACTGACAAGCTACTCTTAAAATGGTATAGCTGGTTGTTTTTTTCACCAACAAAATCCCAGCCGGCAAATGGCGTTTGCCTTGAAGAGTTTGAACGCGCGCCAAAAACATTTGAATTCTTAATAATTAAAAAAGTTAATTAAAGTTCAATATTAAAAAAAAATATTCTAACCAGCGTCTGGAATTCGGTTTGAAGAGATCGACGATGGCACTGATTACGGTATCCAACTGCCAGATAATCGTACTCCAGCAGATGCAGATGGCCAGCAGGTAGAAGAAGATGTTGAACAGTCGACCGTAGTCGAACATGCCCAGTGACTGCGGCACCAGTATGAACGCACCCATGGGACCTGCGAAATCCATACATTCGTTTCCTTCAAAGTATGTTTTACTTGAAATTTCTCAGAAAAAACGGTTTACATACTCACTATCAATGGCGGACTAGCAAATCCTCCTAAGGGAGAGGAAATTCGTCAAAAAAGGTATTTTGCAGTTTTCAGATATTTTTACCTGCACCTCAAGGAACTGAAAGCACTTTTTTGTAATCGCTGAAGAGAGGGGAATTCCACTTTCCCCTCCCCTTCTTGTCCGCTAGTGCACACTATGCATGTTTCCAAACCCCAGTAATTTTCCTAGAGTTTTTCCCATACACGAAATTTTATGAGGTGGGTGACTACTGAAACACCACCGCTGCGCGGGCCAAACACGCTGGTCAGTCAGCCTTACGATAGGTAATCGGGGGTTAACGGACACTAAAACATCATATGGAACATAATTTTGGTGACAGAAATTTTTTGGCGTTTAGTAAAAATTCTAGAATAATAACTGGGGTTTGTAATTTCGCGCACACTATACCTGGCTCCAACAGCGTGAGTGCGTCGACCTGTAGCTGATTGGCCAGGACGCCAGTAAGCACGGCGATGAGTAGAGCGATGTCGAAGGCGATGATCAGAGCCATTAGTGGAGAGACAGTGGCCATCACGTTCAGACTCGTTGATGTTAATCTGATGAAATGATGGAATATATAGTTATAGATCGAGATAATCGCAAAAAAGCTTATCTCTATCGAACCATATTGAGGGAAGGGACTATCGTCCGTCGTTCGATTGAACAGAAAGTGCGGATAGAAACAGAATTGCGCGCCAAAAGCTTCCTGAATAACATGGAACCCTGAATCTACAGTAGCATCTTTGTCATGTTTTCTTGTTATAAAAATTTATTTTTGTGGGTCAATTATGCACGTATGATGTGAATTTAGCGCAGTTTTCGTTTGTTATCTGAATGCTACGTGAAACAGAATTTGTTTCTCGTAAATTTGGAAGCGCGCCAAAAATAGATATGCAATCAAACTACGCGCCAGAAGGTTTTTGACTAACTCTGGATTGGCTTTTCGAGCCCTAACACACATTCCTGTTCATTCCCAACAATTATTATGTGGAGAGCTTCATAGACAATAAGTTTTTGGCAAGAACGCCTGAAAAGGCTATAGAAAAGAAAAAATTTAAGGTTCAAAGCTGTAAATATTCCGAAATAAAAACTCAAAATTTTTTATTAACATTTATTTTATTGAAAATATTATGCATGGTACTGACTTGAAACACAGAACCTGACGCGTTGCTGTGGAAAAACAAAAAAAACACGGTAAAACCTGTTATAGCTGCCGATCGTTGTTACCGTACCCCAACAGGGGAACATCAAGTAGAACACGGCCATCGCCGAATCAGTGAAGAACTGCAAGTATGTATACCATCGACAAATGATTAGGAAACTCAATTCGAATGCGCGCCTTTTTTCGGTGAATTTTAAGATTATTCCGTGTGGTATTTTTTGTAATGTAAATATTTGGAAAGATAAGTTAAGTGTTGGGCTTTATAAAAGACAAAAATTTTGTAAACCATGAAATCTGAGAAATTATGCCAATCTTTCTTATGAAACAAAAAATTGTTTGTATTCAAATCCAATTATTCAATTCAATTATCATGCTGTCCAGACAGTTCACGGAATTTCTGGCTTTTTCCAGGGAACCGTTTCACAATTTTTACCACTGAGAATGTTTCAGATTGTTTCAGAACATCAGTTTTCTTGAAAATTTCAGAACTTCCGGGGCAACCGCGGTTTACTTGCCTGCAATGTGCCGACATTGTGCCATTTGGGCACGAAGAATTCGCTGATACCCAGTCGGGCGCCGGGGAGGGTGAGCGAGTAGATGATCAATGCCGTCCAGAGACCGGCACCACATAGCAACAGTAGTGCGTTGACCTGAGCGAGTAATTCAGTGAGTGAGTGAGTCAGTCAGTCAATCAGCCATTGACCTTAGCAGCACTACGGAAACTGACACTCACAGTCAGCATGATCGCAAGCCCTATTCCCAGTAGGCATGACAGTGAGTCAGTCAGTCAATCATTCGTTTAATCAGACAGTCAGTGAGTCAGTGGGTCAGTGAGTCAGTGAGTCAGTGAGTCAGTCAGTGAGCCAATCAGTCAGTCAGTCCGTCAGTCAGTCATTCAGTCAGTCAGTTAATCAGTTTGTCAGTCAGTCAGTCAGTTAGTCTTTTACCTTGGCAGAACTACGGGCACTAAACCTCAAGGTCAGCACGAATGCCAGCCAAGGAGGCACATTAACACTATCACATTCAGTCAGTCAGTTAATCAATCAATCTGTCAGGCAGTCAGGCAGTCAGGCAGTCAGTGAGTGAGGCAGTCAGTAAGTCATTCATTTACCTTGGCAGCACTACGGGCACTGACACTCACTGTCAGCATGATCGTCAGCCACACTCCAAGTAGGCACAACAGCACGGGCACACTCACCGGCCGACCATCGGTTGGATCACCATCTTGACCAGTCAGGCGAAGTATGTCGTTGCTGGAAATACAGTTTCGTGGTACAGACAGGGTTCGGTTTTATATATTTTTGTGGTGTCAGAATTTTCGGCCACTTAACGAATTTAACGGTATGAGAAGCTGACAAAATTGAATTTCGACAAATTTTTCGTAAGTTATGCAAAATTTATGAAAAAATTGTACTGACGACGCCCGCGTCAATATGGTTTTTTGATGTTTCATGATGAGGCAGAAACGTCAATATGGTTGTCTATTTTTAACTCATCCTATTTTAAAACGCTTACTCTCTAACTTTTTATGTACATAACTTTTCTTATTGATCTACCATGTTTCTACGACTGATTTGTTATAATTCAAAGACTCTATCATTGGCACGAACTGGAAATATGCCTCCGCCGGCAAGTGGGTGCTGCCGGTGACGTTGACGCGTCGAGCGGCCATCTGCTGGAAGAACTGCCATTCGGGCGTGCGCTGCTCGTACTTGTTGGTGGTCAGATTGTGGGCCATGTAGTAGTCGCGCAGCGAGTCCAGACAGCCGCTCGTGCCTGAGGAAAAAAACAGGTACTTTTTCGCAGATACTTTTTTTCAGTAAATTTGATCATGTACCAAGCAGCTTTTTTAGTTCTCTGCCCGCCTTTTTTGTTGTGTGCCTGGTTGGATTCATTTATAAAGAAATTCCAGTAAAATTTGACGAAGACTGATGGACCTGGTTCAAAGCCTGGCTTGAGACACAGAACTGAACTGGCTCAATGAGCAAAACACGATTCTGATATGGTATACTGTGCTTTCATGACTTCAGTAAAAAAGTTAAATCTTGGAGAAAACCCTGAAGCGTTGGGCTCTTTCTAACTCTGGTCACTGTGAAAACACAATTTATTTGGTTTAGTGTGCTTCTTCATATGTGCATAGTTGTTATTTTAGTTTCAATGCAAAAGAGGTGATTTACAAAAATATAATAAAATTTACCATTGTCAGTGAGCGAGCAATTGGCCAGCCGCTCAGCGGGTTCATTGGCTAGGAAAGCGATCAGCATGCGGGTACACCATGCGAGCACCACCGATTGCTGAATGGTGCTGATCACGCAGGTCAATACGGCGAAGCAGCCGATTCCTGAAATGGCGAAATCGCACCTAACGCATGTTGATTTACAAAAGTTAACTAAGAAATCTTAAAGAGTAAGTTACCTTAAACTTTGTCAGAATAAAATAATCGACCCAAAAAATGTCCACTGTGAACTTTCTACTTTGTCGTTACCGTTTGGGTTGAACTGACTACAAATCTCAGCAAACTTTTATGACTTTCATCGGTTGAACTCACTATTGTAAATCTTCATCACTCAAAGTCAACCACTCGTCCGATAGACTTCATAAAAAACTTCTGTATATAAGTCTCTGCGAACAACAATGCAAACAGTCCGTATACATTCGGTGAGTTGACCATTCGTGTGATTGTTGATGAGTTCAATCTCGGGGAATTGATTTTCGGCGATTTCCCACTTAGTGAGATAATTTTCGGTGGCTCGACTTTCAGCGAGTTTCACGGTACCAACCATATAATAGCGGAATATTGCGCCATATGGTGAAGGCGGACTTGGTCGAGTATTGAGCCAGTGCCAGCTGCACGTAGTAGATGGGCACGCAGCAAACCAACAGCACGATCAGACATGGTATCACGAATAGGACTGAAACAATTAATGATGCACAATGTTTTTTTCATTTTCTCAAAATAGTTGAAAATTTTTGATGAGAATACATTTTATCAAAATTATCATCTTATTTTTATCCATTATGGTTTTGGTTACTGACTCTGACTGTGTATTATGACGAAAAACAAAAGTAACGTTCACAACTGATTTTTAGATAAGCAAAAATTTAACAAGAGGTTACGAACATAACTGAAACACAAAGTAATGAAAGAGATAAACGTACAGCATTCTCGCTGAGTAATAGAATACACTTTTCAACACAACCTAGTGAACTGTTCGGTTTCACCAAATTCCTATATTGCTCCAGCTACAGACATAAAAAAATTATTTTCAGTATTTTTTGTTTGAGCCCCTTACTTTAGATTGCTGCAGCTCCGTCAAATATACTTTGAGTATTTCTCTCACCTTTTTAAAACCCACTTGTGATCAAATAAAAACAAAATAATGACAAAAACGAATAAAATTAGAAACCAACTGGCGCCATACTTGATGCAAAGATGCGGCAGGTGTGTGAACGCGTAGGCGTTGATCACATAGCCAAGTACGGCCAACGGACCTTCGATGTCCCACGACCACGGGTACCTGCCCTGTTGGGTGCCATCGGATGTCGTCAGCCGTGCCGTCGAATCGTCCAAGGTGTGACCCGGACCTGACTGAAAAGCAATGGAGGTCAGTTGAGTTTGCCGAAATTATGTAGGTTAGTCGAAATTGACTGACGAATTTGACTTCACCGAAATTGGTTTTGCCCAAACTAATTACGCATTTTTTTAATTGTGTATAACGTTGTCTGCCGGCTTCAACCGTGTCTGACAGTTGACAAGATTTTAAAAAGTTTATTATAATCTTGATGAACTCATTGTGTACGCGAAGGTCATTGATACACGATAAATGTTACATCTCAGTGGGCCCCGCTTAGAAATATCAAACATTTCTCAAAGTATGATTGGCATGCGTGGACTCTTGCACCGAAGTATGACTTGACGCATCCGATGATTAGACACTCATCAGTAGCATATCAAACCAACAAAGCTCGCTAAATTTACTTTATACCACCTATCGCAAGCCGGCATCTCTTCAATAACCAAGGATAAACCTGATCACTGCTTCGTTCATCATCATCAAACGCATTGTCGTCTTCTTCACCCAACGGATCAGCGACTCCGTGCTCCAGCAAGGTCAATGAGTGTCGTCGACTTGCTGCCATATTACCGACATCGGTGGACTCCGACACCCGAAGCAGATTGTGCTTCGACTCCATCTGTCTGCTCAGACTCTTTCGTTTCTCGGAGGCTACGTTCCTCGGAGATCCTTCTATGGTCGGAGTCAGTCTTTTCGGATCGTCGCGAGGATCAGAAGCATCGGATGAGGAGCGTTCAGACAAGATCTCCAACGAGGTGGGCGGCTGCTTTGACCGATGCCGTTGTGGTTGTTGTTGTTGTTGTTGTTGTTGTTGTTGTTGTTGTTGTTGTTGTTGTTGTTGTTGTTGTTGTTTTTGTTGTTGTTGTTGTTGTTGTTGTTGTTGTTGTTGTTGTTGTTGTTGTTGTTGTTGTTGTTGTTGTTGTTGTTGTTGTTGTTGTTGTTGTTGTTGTTGTTGTTGTTGTTGTTGTTGTTGTTCTGGCGGTGGGGATTGATGAGTCAGACAGGCACGCGGACTGAGTGGTGGCAGCGCGGCCATATGTCGTTCATCAAAAGGATTGAGCAGAATGGGCGGTGTTAGAGGTGTCTCTGGGCCCAACTGCGTGTCGACGGTCAGTTGCTTCTGCATCGTGGATTTGTCCAATCTATTTTAGCCCAAATGGCGTTTAGCCTCGTTCAGGCTTCTACAGAGCTGAGCCCCATCACGGTGTTATGGTTATCAAAAGGCGTATGCCATCACTAAGGACGCAGATCCAAGCCTCAGGTTCTGTCAGATTTTTTTTTTCACCGAAACAATTCAGTTCCTTTTAGACACTTCCAACAAGTGCCCGAAACAGTTCAGCTTCTTTCCGACAACTCCAAACAGATGCTTTTTAGCACATTTACGGAAAGGCGGATTTAAGGCAGTCGATATTTATTATGGTATTTCATGAGATATTATGATGTGATTCACACATATGTATGAAGATATCCCGTCAGTTGAAGTAAAGATGCGGTATATCGATAAGCCGGTTTTGATACACCGATTAGCCTTCTCATCTAGCGCTATGACTCGAAGTATTACGGGATTCCCGAATCCACTCACAGAAGACTCCATTTAACAAGCCTGTGTTACTTTCACCGATAGCACAGATATAAACTGAATAAAGCTAATAACTCAGAATTTCAATGAACTGGTCACACAGTTCAAGAACTAGCTCACAGAATTACAACTCGTTTTTCTTATACAGAACTCTGATGACATGATACTTTTTCAAAACTATTTCCGTGAAAATGCGGGTTATACGGATGAAGTTTTTTGGATTTGTTATTACTAAAGATACATACAATGAAAGATGCAAATATCGTTTAATGAACTATGATCAAACTGAGTTCCATAATCCGTGTCACAAGTTCGTGTGAATCCTCCTATCACTCTATTACTATTCTATATGAACATTTACATATCTTCTGTACACCTCATCCACATGTGCATAATTTTGTTTTGGCTCAAGCCTGCCCCAAAAACTAAAACTTGTCTCCACGCCTGAACTCAAAACTACACTTTTAAAATATCTGACTTTTATGCAGTATCACTTACAGGGTTGCATTTTTTGGGGTGTCCATAAATCAATAAAAGAGAAATAACTAACCCCAGTCGACTGTGAACAGCCTGATAGTAATCAAGATAATGAGCTGCATAACAATCAACTTGCTGGCACTAGCGGATGAGAAGGGGTGAGAAAAGTGAAATTCCCCCCTCTTTGGTTATTTCAAAATGTGAAGTTTGTTCCTTAAGGTGTAGGTAAAAAGTCCGAATTTCAACAAAT
>CAXIWR010000053.1:62500-69551 GCA_964036265.1 Daptonema setosum
TTCCTCATTACTATTATGGCGTGGAACTGAAATAAAATCTGAATCTGAAATGCATGTAATGGCAAGCTCTTCTGTAATATTCTTCCACTTTAGCGGACGAGGGAGGAACGGAAAGGGGAAATTCCCTTTTTTTAGAGTTCCAAAAAGTAGGAGTTTTAATAAAGGATGTAGGTAAAATGACCTATTTTCGGTCAATTTACCCTCTTTGAAGAAATTCCCCTCCTTTTGGAGGTTTGGCTCGTACGCCAGTGCACTTCTCAATCAGATTCTGGATTTTAGCATTCTCTAAATAAACAGTTTCACTGACATTTTTGTTGAAACATAAAAAAGACTTATTTTCTCTCCAGTAAACTGATGTAAAAAAATCACCCACACATGAAATGTCACATTTACAGCTGATTTATGGTTAAGATACAAAAAATCACTTATTATTAAAAAATCTGCGCGACGCTTGAAGCTTAAAATTTTTTCCATTCACATACTCATTTCAGAACGATACTATTTACGATAATTCAGAACCTGGTTATAATTAGTTGCTTGGTTTGGTAATTAGTTTTGCATAACATGCGGACTGACTGAGCTTCGATTCCCACTACCCGTTTCCGGTCGGTTCATTATGAATCTTCATTGAAATCATGTAGTCGACACAGACATTACCAACGTACATACATATGTATAACTGAGGTTCGAATATTTCGCCAAAAGCGACAAGTTCACGGTTTTTTTCTATAAGACTTTTGCCACACACCTTAAATAAAAAATTTGAAATTATTGTGCCTGTCAAAAATTTTACAAAGAACAAACAAAAATTAGTGTGTCTGAAATTTTTTTACAAAAAAACTGTTCCGACAATGTCCAGGAAAACTGTCGCGAAATATTCGAACCTCAGTTATAAAATCATATACGGTGAACAGAAATTATGCAGTCAGTAAAGGTGTGTAGTGTAATTCCATTATGCGACAATTTTGTTAAAGTAATGTTTCTACAAAGTTGTCAATTACGTAAGAGTACGTTCATAGTTTTCCCTGGACTTTCCCTGGACTTTCCCGAGAAACGTGATGTTTCACAATTCAACACGCTTTGCTATAGCAGCCACATTGATTGCTGCTTATGACAAACGTTTCCAGGGAAGACTATAAACGTACCTTAAGGGCTCAGACTCACGGGCAACAAAAAAACTTTCTCTTTAATTTTCCTTTCCGACAAAAAATTATGGTATCAAGGAAAACATTTGGAAACGAAATCTCAGGCCTGTTTCCTAGACAATGCCAAAACCTGTAAATGGTTAGTCCTGTGCTATTATATAGTATATCCAGAGTTTCTTGTTACTTGGAATGTTTCTGCCGCATAATTCAAATTCAATACTGATTTTGGCGCGCGTTCAAAATGAATAAAAAATCATTAAAAAAAAATCACAACATACAATTAATATTGTACGATCGTTGCGCCTTTTTTTAATCGTTTGAGCGTAAGTGGTCCGTAAACTTAATTTTTCATAACAAGAAACCCTGAACGAGCTATGCCACCATCAGAATCATGTGCAGACTGGATTCGATGTTTATGAAGCATTCCATCCCGTTTTATGCGGACTTCGGTGAAACTAATCATCGGGTTAAGTTCCAGTTCCCGCGGTAATCGTTCCGACCGACAGGCTGCTTGAATCAGGTTCCTACTTTCACTTTTCAATTACTGCGTTTCCAGTTCAGCAGAAAGTTTTGAGTGTTCAATCGTTAGAATACGAGTTATCAAGCAGACTGATGCGGAACTACACGGATAAATGGAAACATTAATTTTATCGAATGAAAAGACAAAACTTGTCTCATGATAGGCTGAATGCTGAGTTTTGGTTGCCATGGAGTCATCAGCTTCTAACCGCCACCATGACCAGGAGATGGACTGAACTTTGCGATACTTACATCCGGCAGGGAACGTCACAGCTATCGCATTCAAATTTACATACCTTATGACGTTTTCAGAGTTAAAATATCGGCTGTGACCCAATTTTGAAAGCTTCTCTAGCGGACTTTCACCGTTCAGTGTATGGACATTATACCTTGGTCAGGTTTTCTTGTTATTAAAATTTAATTTTGTGGGCCGGTTACGCAGGTTTGCAATGAATCAGGTGCACGTTTTGTATGTTATCTAATTTTGATGTGAAAAAGAATTGATTTCACAAAATTTTAAATGCGCGCCAAAAACTGATTTGAATTCAAACAGCGCGCCAAAAAGTTTTTAGAGTTACGAGAAATCCTGGATAGGCTATATCATCATCATCGCTTTATTGGTCAATTATCGGATGGGATACATGTGAGCACAAAATGAATTGCGATGAGTGCACGCAACGTGGATTCTACAGCGGAATACGTAGGTATAGTCGAATTTTTTGGTTACGCCTTTTTTCGGGAATTTTTTTGTGTGTAAAACCTTTCCCTCACCCAGCAATTTGGGGTCGGAAGCAGCAATTTGGGGTTGATAAAAAGGTATTACACAAAAAAGTACCTAAAGAAGATGATTACGACTCTTTTTAGGAACTTTTGTGTGTAAAACCTTTTTATCAACCCCAAATTGCTGCTTCCAACCGCTAATTTCTGGGTGAGGGAAAGGTTTTACACAAAAAAAATTCTCGAAAAAAGGCGTAACCAAAAAATTCGACTGTAGGTACAAATGTCTACCGCGATGATATAAAATGTGAATCTGGTTTAATAAAAAAAGTTGCCCACAACCCTGGTAATTTCGACTGATCCCGATTATATGATATGAAGAGGATCGTACTATGTTAACAGCATAGCGGTTAGTTAACGGAACATGGTTGCTGAAAGGTTGACTTCTACGAGAAGTGTGTACAAAAACGCACACAATTTCATGTATACTGCTCATGACTGGTTTTGCGAGGAGCCTAACTTGGATTTACAATCAGAAGAAAATGTATAAGGTTTAATTCTCCTTGTTACTTAATAACTAAAAGAATATTATAAATTGAATCAGAAAACCAAAACGCCATCATTTAGGAGCAGTATAAGCAATGCATGTTAAATACGGAACAAGGCACGTGAACGTGAAATATCTTGGATCAACAATGATTAGTGCCATATTAAAGGTGTAAACATGATATCATTGATAAAAAATAAATCGGTAATGGTTTACGTATATCGATAACGATATGAATAATATAGCGGTAATGTAATCATATAAAAAATAAATGTTAAACAAACATCAATAGCGAAATACATAGTTCACATAAGAACCGGCTTGCAAACGGAATTGGTAAAATAATGAACTTACCTATGTATATCGCTTTCGAAACACGCACATAAAAATTGATAACGGAAAACATTAATCAGCAACGACTTCTAGTAATAGTTAACTGCACAAATAAATTGACAAACGGCATTCCTAAGTCGGTGTCGGTATCGGTATTCGAATGTCGGTAACGGCATAAGAACGAACAGTTGCATCCGTAACGAAATACGAAAAACCGAAGAGGGCCGTTAACAGCCGTCTACTTCAATGTATACTTACTAGGGACACACCCGGGGAATTACGCCGACCTTTTAGAGTCGGGGTACTCAGCAGGGGCACAGCCGAGCAGCGCTGCGCGCATTGCGCCGTGGTCAACAACTTTCCAATACACATTCGTACCATTGTGAACTGGAATTTGGAATTTGTTTATTGTGTGCAGGGTTTTATTATAATAATGCCGGATGAGTAACTATAACTATTTTAGTTTCAATGCAGTTGAGTCCCGTGGTCACATAAAAACACCATGAAAAAACACATCCATGAAGAAACACATCCATGAAAAAATTTTGCTTTCAATACAGTTGAGTCCCGTGGGAAAAAATCCAATGCAGTTGAGTCCCGTGGAAAAACAATTTTGCTTTCAATACTACTGAGTCCCGTGGGCAAACTATTTTAGTTTCAATGCAGTTGAGTCCCGTGGTCAAACTATTTTAGTTTCTATACAGTTGAGTCCCATGGGGCTTTCAATGCAGTTGAGTCCCGTGGGCAAAATTTCAGTGCAGTTGAGTCCCGTGGGAAAACAATTTTGCTTTCAATACTATTGGGTCCCGTGGGCAAACTATTTTAGTTTCAATACAGTTGAGTCCCGTGGTCAAACTATTTTAGTTTCTATACAGTTGAGTCCTGTGGGGCTTTAAATACAGTTGAGTCCCGTAGGCAAAATTTCAATGCAGTTGAGTCCCGTGGGAAAACAATTTTGCTTTCAATACTATTGAGTCCCGTGGGCAAACTATTTTAGTTTCAATGCAGTTGAGTCCCGTGGGAAAACAATTTTGCTTTCAATACCATTGAGTCCCGTGGGCAAACTATTTTAGTTTCAATGCAGTTGAGTCCCGTGGTCAAACAATTTTAGTTTCTATACAGTTGAGTCCCGTGGGGCTTTCAATACAGTTGAGTCCCGTGGGCAAAATTTCAATGCAGTTGAGTCCCGTGGGAAAACAATTTTGCTTTCAATACTATTGAGTCCCGTGGGGAAACTATTTTAGTTTCAATGCAGTTGAGTCCCGTGGGCAAACTATTTTAGTTTCTATACAGATGAGTCCCGTGGGGCTTTCAATACAGTTGAGTCCCGTGGGCAAAATTTCAATGCAGTTGAGTCCCGTGGTCAAACTATTTTAGTTTCTATACAGTCGAGTCCCGTGGGCAAAATTTCAGTGCAGTTGAGTCCCGTGGGAAAACAATTTTGCTTTCAATACTATTGGGTCCCGTGGGCAAACTATTTTAGTTTCAATACAGTTGAGTCCCGTGGTCAAACTATTTTTCTTTCTATACAGTTGAGTCCCGTGGGGCTTTCAATACAGTTGAGTCCCGTGGGCAAAATTTCAATGCAGTTGAGTCCCGTGGGAAAACAATTTGCTTTCAATACTTTTCTATACAGTCGAGTCCCGTGGGCAAAATTTCAATGCAGTTGAGTCCCGTGGGAAAATAATTTTGCTTTCAATACTATTGAGTCCCGTGGGCAAACTATTCTAGTTTCAATGCAGTTGAGTCCCGTGGTCAAACTATTTTAGTTTCTATACAGTTGAGTCCCGTGGGGCTTTCAATACAGTTGAGTCCCGTGGGCAAAATTTCAATGCAGTTGAGTCCCGTGGGAAAACAATTTTGCTTTCAATACTATTGAGTCCCGTGGGCAAACTCTTTTAGTTTCAATGCAGTTGAGTCCCGTGGTCAAACTATTTTAGTTTCTATACAGTCGAGTCCCGTGGGCAAACTATTTGAGTTTCAATGCAGTTGAGTCCCGTGGTCAAACTATTTTAGTTTCTATACAGTCGAGTCCCGTGGGCAAAATTTCAATGCAGTTGAGTCCCGTGGGAAAACAATTTTGCTTTCAATACTATTGAGTCCCGTGGGCAAACTATTCCAGTTTCAATGCAGTTGAGTCCCGTAGTCAAACTATTTTAGTTTCTATACAGTTGAGTTGAGTCCCGTGGGGCTTTCAATACAGTTGAGTCCCGTGGGCAAAATTTCAATGCAGTGAGTCCCGTGGGAAAACAATTTTGCTTTCAATACTATTGAGTCCTGTGGGCAAACTATTTTAGTTTCAATGCAGTTGAGTCCCGTGGTCAAACCATTTTAGTTTATATAAAGTTGAGTCCCGTGGGCAAAAATTTGCAATGCACATAAAAACACATCCATGAAAAAACACATCCATGAAGAAACACATCCATGAACAAAAACATCCATGAAAAAAACACGTCCATGAAAAAACACATTCATAAATAACACATTCATGCAAATACACATACATTTTCAACTCAGAGCGGAATCTTAAAATACACTAAAAAAGGTAAACATTGTTGACAACAATAAACTATAAACTATAAACTGTTTGAACTATAAAGGGAGTGGGGGTTGAAACGAAACGGATAATTTTAGTTAGCATTTAATTCCGTTCTCACATTGACTCATTCACTCACTCACTCACTCACTCACTCACTCACTCACTCACTCACTCACTCACTCACTCACTCACTCACTTACTCACTCACTCACTCACTCACTCACTCACTCACTCACTCACTTACTCACTCACTCACTCACTCACTCACTCACTAACTCAAACATTGTTGTGTGTGGGTAAAAGAAATCAATACCACGGATGGATAAGCTGTGGGGTGGGTGTGGACCCAATTTCGTTGTGTATAAAAAGGATAAGCTGTGGGGTGGGTGGGAAAACTTTAATAATGTCGATATTTCCCCAGTGCGACATTAAATAGGACGATTTCGCACAAAACAACCGTTCTAATTCGTTCGTTCTCAAAAACCAACCCGAGGCGATTGTGTAACTGTCCAAAAATAAACCGAGGATGACATCCTCAAGTTTTGATGGGTTAAAACCATCTTATAAAATGTTGCCGGTTTTTGAACTAATAGTGAGCGTGAAACGTGAACAATTTTTCAGCTTTTTTTATTTTTGTAACTGACTGACTGACTGACGGACGGACACTATTTCATTGTATAAAGAGATGTACATATACAATTTATTTTACTGAGAAACAAATGTTAACAAAATGGTTAAACACAATTTGTAGGAACATTATAGTTAGTTTTGCAAACTAAGGATAAGATTGTACTGAACTCTATGTTCTAGAAATATGAATTTTATTATGGTACACCGGTTAGATTGACAATACTATTTAACAGGTTGCGGTAACTTAACATTGTAAGATACGGTACGGTAACGGGGCGGTATTTGAACGCGCTCCATTGCTTTTGCAGGATTTCAATGATAGTTCAACAATATTAAAACAATTTCAGAGACTTACTTATCGATGGATCTGTAGAAACAGCACCAAGAATTCAGCAAACTCTGCCAAACAAGATAAAGAAAAGGGATAACATGAATAACAAAGGGGAGGTTATAAGATGATCAAACAACAGATATTGACACGACCAAGGTCTTGTTGACTGGTTACAGTAATCAAATAATGTGCTTGAGATGTAAATAGTGTACCTGGTTGCATATTTGGAAACTGCACCGGTTTTTTGTCAGAATTCGTGCAACCCAACGACAGCTAGTACCCATTCGATT
>CAXIWR010000054.1:0-12500 GCA_964036265.1 Daptonema setosum
TTATCTACCGATTGGTGTACATGTCGACCGTATTCAACCTCGTGTGAATGAGAAAATATACTTAAAAGTGCCAAAAACTGTCCTTTTCAAGATTTTTTCTTTCGAATTTTCAAAATTTCTACTATAACATGTGATAGGGTTCTTTCAAACTGAATTTTTGAATACCACACAGTTGTCTGACTGTCATGAAGTACTGCTACAATGATAGAACTCAGTTTCATCAATGAAACATGGACAGATCGAACCATTTTGGTGAATTTTAGCGAAAAATCAAAAATGGACACGCGACGCGCGCACTTCAAACGGCCGTACTGAACGATAGCGTTGGCCTATGCTAATGGGAACATGTTATTCTGAAACTAACTTAATTGCGCACATTTTGAGCCCTATAAGTTGTGTTTTGAAGGTTTTTTCAAATAAGTACCAGTTACCTGAAAAAATGAATGTTAATGAAAAAAGTGAAAAAATTGTCGAGTCGTCAACTTTGAGGGCCAAATTTTTTATTTGGCCTCAAAGTTGACGACTCGACGATTTTTTACTTTTTTTCATTAACTATTCATTTTTTTTCGGGTAACTGGTACTTAATTGAAAAAACCTTCAAAACACAACTTCTAGGGCTCAAAATGTGCGCAATTAAGTCTAGTTTCAGAATATCATACTCCCATCTGCATAGGCCAACGCTATCGTTCAGTACGGCCGTTTGAAGTGCGCGCGTCACGTGTCCCATTTTTGATTTTCCGCTAAAACTCACCAAAATGGTTCGATCTGTCCATGTTTCCTTGATGAAACTGAGTTCTATCATTGTAGCAGTACTTAATGACAGTAAGACAACTGTGTGGAATTCAAAAACCCAGTTTGAAAAAACTCTATCACATGTTATAGTGGAAATTTTGAAAATTCGAAAGAAAAAATCTTGAAAAAGGGCAGTTTTTGGCACTTTTCAGTAGATTTTTTCATTCACACGAGGTTGAATACAATCGACATATACACCAATCGGTAGATAAGAACCAGTAGAGTCAAAATATACGCCATAGGTGATGGTTCCACATGTGCTGATACTATTTGGCAAGTGAAATTGGCCAATTTTTGCACTTTTTTTCAAAAAAGCTCATGTATCTCGATTTTGAAGGGGGGGTGTGGGGGGGGGGGGGGGGTAAACATCGATTTTTTCAAAGTTGACTATCTGGGGCATCACGCTACAGGCACGGGTTGAGCTCGCTTTGAGGGCCAAATTTCTTATTTGGCTTCAAAGTTGACGACTCGACGATTTTTCACTTTTTTCATTAACATTCATTTTTTCAGGTAACTGGTACTTAATTGAAAAAACTTTCAAAACACAACTTCTAGGGCTCAAAATGTGCGCAAATAAGTTTAGTTTCAGAATATTAAACTCCCATTAGCATAGGCCAACGCTATCTGAAAGTACGGCCGTTTGAAGTGCGCGCGTCGCATGCTGACATAAAATTTTTGGCCAAAATCTTAAAATCCGGATTTTCCCGGTTTTAAGCGAATTTGAACAAAACGGCAATAGGGTTTTGATACACTCCCATAGTAGGTCCCAAAACACCATAAATCTCAATTTTTGTTATTTGGGCCACGACTTGTAGATTATCTCAGGCAACGCGTTTTAAACTTGGAAACAAAGGGCCATCGGTCCACATAAAACGATAGTTTCAACTGATAGATTTCGTTGCTTAAATATACTTCCGTAAACATATAAGTGAGTTAATCTTTGTTGATACGATGGTTGAGAACTGTCTTTGTGCTTTCTCAAGGTCAAACGCTTCAGAACGCCTAATCGTCCTTATTATGCAACCGTTCTTAACGAGGATCTAACATGGAAAATGAGTAAAAAAATTACGGCGATGCCTGATAGAAGTCATATATCAATCAACGTTATGAGTCACATTATCTTCCTTTGATTGCTATGGGACTTCTGACTTATAACGTTGCAAACACTGAAGATTCATGCACTGGACATGTATAATAAGAGACACCAATGATCTTTGATTCAAAGGGGACTTACGCAGAGGTAAAAAACGTCATCGTAGCAATGTTTGCGATATCACGTTGCTGCAACGGATAAAATGTTTATACGCCGACAAAAACTTTCATGACATTTATCTGGCTTTAAAAGGTAGTTCTAACAAATCTTTACGTTATGCTATATCTATACTCACATCCAACAAACAAGACCATGAGTATAATCTGTTAATTAACGGTTTTTACAACGGTACAAGAAGACAAGCTAATTTAATAAAAAATGCTAGTATCACTAAAAAACCCTGTGTCACACTAAATGTCTGTTATAACACGCGATTGATGGATCGTATATATTTAAATGCGTTTATGAATAAGCAAAAAAATCTTGCAATCCTTCAAGAAAATCCGACATCTACTGTTAAATCAGCCAGAATCCTGTATAAGTTTAACAAACCACTTGAAGTCGTATTTGCAACTACAGGGTGTCCCATCCTTTTGTCCTGATGTTGACGGCTCCGCATTAGAGTTGTACTGAACCAATATGGCTGCAAATATTTTCTGGAGTAGAGGAGACTTTGGCAATTTGTTTGATACCTACCAGAAAAATATTCGACGTCTGTAGCAAATTTTACAAACCATCGAAAAAATTCAATTTTGGCCAAAATTTATTTATTATTTTTAATTTCTCGAGCAAGGCACTTAACAAAATAACATCAATTACAAGGCACCATGAAAAGGAAATCATAGGTAATGATCACATAAAAAGAATAAAAAGAAAATAACACGACTTGTTAACTTCTCGACTTGGGTACCACCGAGATCTCGGCATCGTTCCCATCGATGAGGCACGGCTTTCAGGGCTGCATGGCGTGTGTCCACAGAAATGGCACCAATCTCTTCAGTGATAAAGAGACGTAATTGGTCTGAAATTTTGTGACTTTTCGCTTACACGCACCCCACAACCAGAAGTTCATCGGGTCTAGATCTGGTGACCACCCGAGATTGACTCGACGAGACCTTTCCTGACTCATGAGTCAACAGAGGAGGACTACTCCATTGGCCTGCCTGGTCGCATATTTGAAAACTGTACCGGTTTTTTTGTCAAAATCCCGAATTCGACTTCTTCATTTTGGATTCACGGAGAGGCTAAACTAGGCTATCTCCTTCACTAACGTACAGTCTATGCTCGGAACTAAGCCCTACAAACAATCAAATGGTTATTAGCTGTCGTTGGGTTGCACGAATTCGGACAAAAAGTGGGTGCAGTTTACAAATATGCTGCCTGGTCACCAGATACTGGACTTTTGGTTGTCGATTGATTTGAAGCAGCGCATATACGTGAGATATCCCGAGAACTTGAAAACTTTATCACTTAATTAAGAGATTGGTGCCATTTCTGTGGACACACGCCATGCAGCCCTGAAAGCTTTGCCTCGTTGATGGGAACGATGCCGAGAACTCGGTGGTACCCAAGTCGAGAAGTTAACAAGTCGTTTTTTTTCTTTTACGTGCTTATTACCCATGATTTTCTGTTCACGGTGCCTTGTAATTAATGCTATTTTGTTAAATGCTTTGCTCGAAAAAAATTGGCCAAAATTGATTTTTTTTATGGCTTGTAAATTTTGCTACAGACGTCGAATATTTTTCTGGTAGGTATCAAACAAATTGCCAAAGTCTCCTCTACTCCAGAAAAAATTTGCAGCCATATTGGTTCAGTACAAATCTAATGCGGAGCCGTCAACATCGGGACAAAAGGATGGGACACCCTGTACAATAATTTTTTGAAAAAACTGACATCCGAAGAGTGCACAAAAATTATTAATTCAAGTTGTAACTGAGCTAATTTCCATGATCGGTTTATAGATGTACATCATAATCATGTCATTACTGGTGACTTCAGTATTATCAGCGATAACAAAATTCTTTCCGATATGGTGTCAAGAGGAACTAATTATAGAAAAAACAAAAACTGTATCTCCAATTATGAACTTGAAAAAATTTTAGTCTCTGTCAAAGAATTCGCTCTAAAAACTTGCACTGTTAGAGATCAGACTTCAAAAGAAAATAGATGCAACTATTACACACAACAGATTGAGAATCATATCAGAAAACGCATACCGGTTACTTACGCTAGATATACAAACTCATATGACAGTGATTTACTAAATCAATCAATCTGTGTTCCTATTGATAAAGCTCCTAATAATTTCGCCTTCATTTGTAAGAAATTCTACTTGCTTATGATCTGTAACGAACTTGGCGTTGCTGATTTTAATGCCCTACCTACATACTACTGGTTTTTACATACATAATAATCAAACAATTGAAACGGTCGTAAGCAAACATAGAAGTTTGTTGCATAAGTTTAGTGTTGAATATAGTAATACTAATCCAAAACTTCCAATACTTTACGGTATTCCTAAATTCCATAAAAATCCAGTAAAGTTTCGATTTATAGCAGGGGCCGCTAATGCCACAACAACTCCGTTAGCAATAATTTTACACAACATCTTACATAGTCTACGAAACCATCTAAAAACTATTGCAAAGTGGCTGAACAACGTAGCGGGTATAAACTTTACATTTCGGTTAATAGTAGTAATTCTGTACTCACACAACTACATACTGTTTCTTCTTATGATTACGGTACTACATATGATTTCAGTATTCTATATACAATGCTGCCTCATGATGTTATTTTACAAGAACTTCCAGACATTACCAAGATACTTTTCACACACAGTAAGAAAAAATTTATTGTCACTAGAATAAAAAAATCTATATATGGAAAATCTGCTTACTATTCAAATATACCAATCAATAATAACCAATGGACGTCTTTCACTTATGAAATGACTAACAATTTAATTCGTGCTGAGGTAACCGTAACTCAACCGTAACATAACATTTATAAAAACTTATGCCGCTGCTGTTGTAAACTTCTAAACCCAGTCATATGACATCATTTTGTAGACAAACGTATGCCCAATCGAATGCACTAAACCGCAATCTACCAGCTTCTATACAACTTTCATGATAACTGCTCAAACGCGCAAACTTTTTTTTGGCCCACCCTGATATGTTTGTTTTAGTATACCTTTCGGAATCACTGTTATAAGGTCAAACAGAAAATACGTTCTGAGCTAATGTGCGAAGCGGATGACATGAATTTTTCATAGACATTAAGAAAATATTGATCATAATTTATACTTCATAAACTTTTCATCAATGCACATTTATTTTATCAGTTTCATTATAGCGAGAAATAGCCAGTTATTTTTATTTGTCATCCGTTACAAGTATAAAATTATATGTACATACTGTAAATACGTGTTACGTTCTAAATTGACTCATACCTGATCATGGTCATATTACACGTTCACGCACAAATTACCATGGTTTTTTTTTGGTATGGATTTGTTTTGGGTGGATTTTTTTGGTATGGATTTGTTTTGGGTGGATTTTTTTGGTATAGGCAAATCAGGGATTTTTTTTGGTTTGGATTTTTTTTTTGGTACACCATCCCTAACAAATGACATTGACCAAGTGTGTGCTTGCATTCGCTTCACATCCAAATTGTCATAAAAATACGAATGTTGATCAGTATAGCGCATAATTAATTACCGTGTATAAATGGATTTTGGGTTGCGTAATGTTTCATACTCATATCTTTTCATATTCGCTATTTTTCATACTCGTTACGTTTCCAACTCGTATCTTTTCATACTCGTACTTTTTCATATTCGTTACGGTTCATACTCGCACGGTTCATACCCGTTATGTTTCATACTCGTATCTTTTCATAATCACACGGTTCATACCCGTTATGTTTCATACTGGTATCTTTTCATACTCGTATCTTTTCATACTCGTATCTTTTTATATTCGCTATTTTTCATACCCGAAAAAAGAGAGCGTTACGTTTCACTCACTCACTCACTCACTCACTCACTCACTCACTCACTCACTCACTCACTCACTCACTCACTCACTCACTCACTCACTCACTCATTCACTCACTCACTCACTTACTCACTCACTCACTCACTCACTCACTCACTCACTAATCACTCACTCACTCACTCACTCACTCACTCACTCACTCACTCACTCACTCACTCACTTACTCACTCACTCACTCACTCATTCACTCACTCACTCACTCACTCACTCTCTCACTCTCTCACTCACTCACTCACTCACTCACTAGATCACTCACTCACTCACTCACTCACTCACTCACTCACTCACTCACTCACTCATTACTCACTCTTACTCACATTTTATGACGCAGATATTATGATGCTGAGAAAGTACTGGGAAGAATTTTCCGAGTATGAAAATTAGCGAATATGAAAAGATACGAGTATGAAAAGATACGAGTATAAAAAGATACGAGTATGAAAAGATACGAGTATGAAACGTAACGCAATCTTTTTTGAGTATGAATATTCCGAGTATGAAAAGATACGAGTATGAAAAGTTACGAATATGAAAAGATACGAGTATGAACCGTGTGAGTATGAACCGTGTGAATATTAAAAGATACGAGTATGAAACATAACGGGTATGAACCGTGTGATTATCAAACATAACGAGTATGAAAAAGTACGAGTATGAAAAGATACGAGTATTAACCGTAACGAGTATAAAAAGTGCGAGTATGAAACATTACGCAACCGGATTTTGAGAGCGGTCACATCACAAGTGGGGATGGGACCCGGGACCGCATATTTCCAGAAACTATAAAGTTTTTTTTCACAAGTAAAACTTTTCCTTGAATTAACATGGATGGTTTCAAACAAGTGAACAAATAAAAAAAATTAAAAAAAATTATAAAAATACATATTTTTTTGATAGAATTTTTATTTTCAGAAATTTAAGCTTGCTTTGCTGATTTTTTTCATGTATTCTTCATGGAAATACGTTGATTATTGAATGATTAAAATAGCTTTCAAAGTTTGAATTTAATTTGAAAAATTATTTTAAACCTTTTTTTAATCAACTTTTAATCAACGTATTTCCATAAGAAATACATGTTATGAAAGTACCATTCATGAGTGTTTCACCTCTCAAGTTATGGCTAAGGGTTCGGCTCGTGGTGACATGAAAAACCACGCTGGACACCTCCGCTTCGCGGTGCTAACGGTCCAAGGCGGGGGCATAAAACTTAGGTTGCAGTGTAGGCTTAGGCTTAGGCTTAGCCTTTGTAACAGGGCTCGGGCGCTACGCGCCCAAGCCCTTCCCAAACGCTAAGCCTAATCCTAAGCCTAAACTGAAAACTAACTCTTAGCCTCATACTCGGCGATCTCGCTTAGAACGAACAGTCTGTGATAACGACTAAGCCGAAGCCATACAAACAATGGGAACTTTCAATGTAAATGAAAACGATAACATGGGAAAGTTTCTTCATAACTAAATTTTTATAAAAATAAAAACTTCAACAAGAAAAAAATTTAAAAAAATTAATTTTTATTGAAATTCCTGTGATTCGGTCATTTGTGCGAAACTATGTTTTTGTGAATTCATAATAATTCTGACAAAAGTTTTACTGGTGAAAAAAAAACTTTATAGTTTCTGGAAATATGCGACCCGGGTCCGGGACGCAAGTTTTCTAACTGCACTACTCTGAGAATCCAAAATTCAAAACGTGCAGTGAATGCAACCAACGCGTGCTTCTACCGTCATGTTGACACCAGCATTTATCACATACCAACCAAAGCCAGTATGGCCTGGTGGTTAGGGTGTTGGCCTCGCATGCGAGAGGTTCTGGGTTCAAAACCTTTTGTAAAATTTTGGTAAAATACTGGCCGGAGACGAGTTTTTTCGAAGTTTTACTATGCCCTTTGAAGTTTTACTGTTCGTTAACCCCGATAACCTATCGTGAGGCTGGCTTGCCCGAGCGATAGCGAGGACAAGCGCGTAAGCACCGCGCGGAGCCTGGAGGTGGGATCCGTTTGAAAAAATAAGTAGTGGATCGGAAGTACATACAATTTGAAAATTTCGATTCTCCAAAACACTTTTGTTATAAAAAAAAACTCGCAAATTACAGGTTTGGCAATTTTGGATTCTCAGAATAGTGCAGTTAGTAAACTCGCGACCGGGACGGGTTGCTTATTTACAGAAACTATAAAGTGCTGGTTCGCCCGTGCTATTATATAGCGTGTGTGTGCACACCCTACCATCAGCCAGCGTGACATAGTGGTTTAGCGCGTCACTTTTTTGAACGATGGGGTAATGGTTCGAATCTCACTGAATTATGCTGAGCATACACTGTTGCTATGAAATTCTACTGTTCGTTAACCCCCGATAACCTATTGTAAGGCAAGCGCGTTAGCTACTAATTTCCGTTAGCCCCCCTCTAGGAGCCATATTCCAACGCGTGAAAAAGTAATGAACCTTCATGAAAAATTAACAACTCCTATTGAATTATGTTCTTTATATCCTGAACTTGATGTAGATAGAAAAAAATGTTAGTTGAATGGATTCTCCACAAATGGGAAACAAAACAAAAACTTTAAAGTTTCTGGAAATATGCGGACGGGTCCGGGACTTTGATTTCCGAAATATTTTTCAAACGGATCCCATCTCCGCGCTCCGCTAGGTGCTAACGCACTTGTCCTCGCTATCGCTCGCACCAGCCAGCCTGACGATAGGTTATCGAGGGATTACGAACAGTAACACTTCAAAGGGAATAGTAAATACCAAAAAAACTCGTCTGCAGCCAGTATTTCAAAATTTTTTTTAAAGGTCTTGAACTCAGAATCTTTCGCATGCGAGGCCAACACCTAAAGCACCGGGCAATACCTGCTTTGGTTGCTATGTGATAAACGCTGGTGTCAACACATGACGGTAGAAGCACGTGTTGGTTGCATTGAATGCACGCGTTGAATTTTGGATTCTCAGAATAGTGCAGTTAGTATTAGGGTCCCGGTCGCATATTTGGAAACTGTACCGGTTTTTTGTCAAAATCATAAATTTGACTTTTTCATTTGTCCCAGTCCCGGTTTTTTGTCCCGTTTTTGCTCCATATTTGGTGATTTCGTCAGTGGTGTTTGTCATATATGGTGCTGATTGTGATATTAGCGGCACCTGCTAAGAATCGAAACTTTACTGGGTTTTTATGGAATTTTTTTATACCGTTTAGTATTGGGTGTTTTAAAGCACAGTATTACTATACTCAACGCTAAACTTCTGCAACAAACGTTTATGATTGCATACGACTGTTTCAATTTTTTGATTAATATGTTTGTAAGAACTATTAGTAGGAAGGGTATCAAAGTCTGCTGCGCCAAGTTCCTTACAGATCATAAGTAAGTACACAGAACTTCTCACAGATGAATGCAAAAGTATTAGGAGCTTCATCAAGAGGGACACAGATCAGGGTTTAGCAAATCATTGTCATAGGCATTTGTATATCTAGCTTAAGTAACCGGTATGCGTTTTCAGATGTGATACTCAATCTGTTGAATGTGATAGTTACACACATCTACAGGGTTGTCCAAAAAAATGCTAACACTTTGGTTCGAAATATCTTGATACAAATGTCCGATTAAGATGAAATTTTCAGCGATTAACATCAACAAATTTATTAAGATAAATGTATAATATCAGAGAGATTAGCCTATCATAGCGGTCGTCAAGTCAAGCCTCATGGCGTGGAAAACTGCGCATGGAGGAAAAACCGAGGTCTACATCACTTGTTGCATAAAATCATAAATTTTTTGATAAGGCAGTAAAATGAGGTTTTCAGGCTAGCAGGAGTATTTTACATTCTTAAGCAAAAAAATCTAAATACCACTTAAAATTTACTAAAATGAAAGGTATGCCATAGAAATATGTTTATTTCAATTAATAGCTTTCTGTCAATTCATGTTTCATTTGAAACGTCTTCAACACACTTTGTGTCAGGTCAGCACGCGCATATATGTATGTTTGTATGTACCTCGGTTTTCCCTCCACACGCAGTTTTCCACGCAATCCGGCGTGATTGCCGCTGTGATTGACATACAGGGTGGGCCAAAAAAAACGTACGATTTTGAAAGTTAATAACTCGAGCTATAAACAACCGATTCAATCGTTCTTGTTCTCATTGGAAAGATTATGTTTTAACTTAAAATCCCTCCAAGTTTAATCTTGTTTTATAGAGTTGCCCTCAAGTTACAGAAGAAAACCCCAAAATGTCGTGTTTTTAGATGAAAAAAACTGAATTTTTTGGTTTAACAAAATGTTCATTTTGGGCCACGAATTTCTAAATTTGAAAAAGTCCATAAGGGAAATAGAGTTTTCTGAGCTCAATACTAACTTGGAAACTCTGTAAGACCATATTAAGAGCTTTGAAAAAAAAATCATGGCAAATGTCATAGCCGCCATTGACAAATTTTACACTGAGCACGGGCTTTGGTGGTTCAGGAAAATGATCAAATCAAGTGTGCCATTCGTTTATCTTTAATCAACAAGGCTTAACTAGTTGTTATTTTATGCATTTATTTTATTGATAAACTGAAATATTCCGTTTACAGTTTTTTAATACACAATAACCCATGCATTCGATCACTTTTTCGCTAAAAATACACGATTTTTTTAATTGTATTCTGTAACATTTTCGAGTTACTCCATGAAACACGACTAAAGTTAGAGGGATTTTTAGTTGAAATTTTTGCTTTCAAACGAAAGCAAAAACGTTTGAATCGGTTGTTTATAGATCGAGTTAATAACGTTTAAAATCGTATGGTCTTTATTGGCCCACCCTGTATTTCTTTGATATTATAGAGTTCGCTAAGTTAATATGTTGTTATCCCTGAAAAACGCTAGTTAATTGGTGCTCTTTGTCAAAAGATATTCCTCGCCAAAATGTTGGCATTTTTTTGGACCAACCTGTATATTTTCTTTTAAAGTCTGGTCTCTAATAATGTAACTTTTCAGAGCGAATTCTTTATCAGTAGATTCAAGCTACCAGGTTGTACATTTTCTTGATACTTACAACAATAAACATGAAATCGTTGCAAGCTTTGACTTTTCAACTTTGAATACCGAGTTTGACCTCAAGGTCGTTGAACGCAACTTATTCACGCTCATTGACATCTGTTTTGCAAGTTCCGATATTATGCAAATACCTGTCAAATGTTTGTTAAATGAGTTATATAATTAGGCTCTCAGATTTTTTACGTTTAGCTCTCCGAATATATATGGAGAATGTGATATTCGTGCTAGATTTGGATTCATTTGTGAATTCGGACAATTCGACACGGACACAATTTCGGACGATTCGATGGACGTTTGCACCCCGACTGTCAATCACACACGACCAGTAACACCGGAGGGGTGGAAAGGTGAGTACGGTTGAACATGAAGAAGTGGTATCAGAGTGGTCAATAGTATCGGAAGTATTGTTCATTACAGGTTACATAGTTAATTCTGCCTATTTTTCTCTCCAAAACAATCGGGTGTTCTCACCATATTAGCAAAAGTTTTTCCGTAATGAAAACGTGTTCGTAAATATAGGGTGGACAATTGGTTATTAGAATGGCCACAAAAAGGTAATCAGTGTTTCCCCTATAAATCTGAATCTTGTATTTTGTGCTTAATTTCGAATTTTGATGGAATTTGATGTTTTAGAAGCAAACAAGAAAAAATATTTTCTGTGAATCCAAAATCAATACTCGAATTTTGGATTCACAGAAAATTTAATTTTCATCTTTTTTCTTGTTTTTTACAAAAACGTTGAAACCAAAAATAGACCTCAAATTCCAAGATTCAGTTTTATAGGGGAATTACTGGTTACCTTCTGTGGCCATTCTAATAACCAATTGTCCACCCTATACTCTGTTGCATTGTTAGCTTTTGATCCGAAACCAAACCAAAATAGGGAACAATCGACTTTAGATCAGTGTTGCAGATAAAGGTCAATAAAAAACTAAATCAATATTGTAAGGTCAATAAAAAACTAAATTTTCAATTTATTCTGGTATAGATATACTATGTAGGTTAAACAAAGTGATTTGTAGGTTGTCCGAATAATTGCTGGTCACTTTGACATCCATAAAATTTTTCAAATCTCTTTAATCATATTTCAGCCGCGTTCAACACAAACTACCAAAGTCAGCCGAAAACGGCGGGTCTCGATTTCATATTCCATTCACAGTCTGTGAATGCACCCGGACAATGCACGTTAGTCAATGAGTGAGTGAGTGAGTGAGTGAGTGAGTGAGTGAGTGAGTGAGTGAGAAAATCAATCTCTCAATCAGTGAAATATAGTTGCAGGATACTTTGTGTGAAGACATACGGCTGTGAGGCATGCACCTACTACGGGGACACAGGTTTTTTTATATTAAGTCTTCGTTTTTGGTCTTGTCTTCATTCGAATTGGACAGCAATGTAAGAGTTTCAGATTTTTTTTACATTGGAGTTTTTTTTCAAATAGATACTGAACTGAAGATCCATCTGACAATGATGAAATCTGACAATCCATCGTAGACAATCATAGGATGTTCAGATACTCAATATGTGCTTGTTTT
>CAXIWR010000054.1:17500-20000 GCA_964036265.1 Daptonema setosum
AAAAGTTGCTCGCTCGTTTTTACAACAGCCATACACAGCCATATACGATATATAGTCCCTACGATGAGATTTGTCACTGAAACATGGACTTCTGTTGTTTTTTGGGTATTTTTCAGTACATTTAACCTTTCCCCGCATAAACAGATGAGTTTCATCAAAAAATTTCGGTTTTGAAACGTTTGCGAAAATTTTAAGTGAAAAAGTGCGAAAGTGGCGTTTATTAGAATATGACCTATTTTAAGCGTGTTTTCAAACTTCTTGTCTGAATTAAAACAGGAATAATTCTACCATACACTTAATTTGATTGCTTTGATAGTTTTTTTATGAAAATTATATTCTACAAATTGGTAAAAATCGTAGTTGAGACCAATTATAAGCTGTTGTAAAAATGTGCGAGACGTTTTTTTGGATGCACATGCACAAATTTTGTTAGAGTCAATAAATCATAACGAAAGGTTCAGGAAAACTAAGTTAATATGTTGTTAATATATGTTGAAAACGACAAGCCAAAAGATTGGACACAGCCACCTCTAGGTCAGCTCAAAGTGTAGTCGTTTTTTTTGGCCCACCCTGTAGTTTTCTGAAGTCCGTTTCTTTCATCCTGCGCCAGTGAGCGAGTGAGTGAGTGAGTGAGTGAGTGAGTGAGTGAGTGAGTGAGTGAGTGAGTGAGTGAGTGAGTGAGTGAGTGAGTGAGTGAGTGAGTGAGTGAGTGAGTGAGTGAGTGAGTGTGTGAGTGAGTGAGTGAGTGAGTGAGTGAGTGAGTGAGTGAGTGAGTGAGTGAGTGAGTGAGTGAGTGAGTGAGTGAGTGAGTGAGTGAGTGAGTGAGTGAGTGAGTGTGTGAGTGAGTGAGAGAGTGAGTGAGTGAGTGAGTGAGTGAGTGAGTGAGTGAGTGAGTGAGTGAGTGAGTGAGTGAGTGAGTGAGTGAGTGAGTGAGTGAGTGAGTGAGTGAGTGAGTGAGTGAGTGAGTGAGTGAGTGAGTGAGTGAGTGACTGTGTGAGTGAGTGAGTGAGTGAGTGAGTGAGTGAGTGAGTGAGTGAGTGAGTGAGTGAGTGAGTGAGTGAGTGAGCGAGTGAGTGAGTGAGTGAGTGAAAAAGTGAAAAAGTGAGCTAGCGAACGAAATGGATTACGATACGCGTTCGCACCAGCATAGAACCATCCTAAGAAGCAGTTCACTGTGCCAAGTGAAATAAGACCGAATAAACACCAGCCAGGCAGGCGAATCATTTTGTCGGTTGTTGGGCTGTAAGTGTTTTTCTAATAATACTATTTTTTCTAATATTTTATAAAAAAATTCTATATGTTTATTTTGAAAACCATCGATTGAAAATATAGGGTCTCTCTCTAGTTGGATAATGAAGTTCAAGTGCCCGAAACGATCTGATCCAAGAATGAATACACCCACCACATCATGTAAAGGAATTTTAACTTCAAATGATGAAAGACGAATGCTTTTCTGTTTGCGAATATCGAATGAATTCTTGTTCCATTTTGCAGTGATTCACATAATTCAATCTGTATTTGTACCATCAAAGATTCACCGAATTGAATGACAGTCGAATCAAACATTTGAAGAACGTATTGTTTCCAAACAAAAACACAGTTCCAACAACAGGATTGAACAACGGCGATATGGCGAACGAGCCGCAATTCTCCAAAGGAAGGGAAACTTCTTTATAGAGGGGGGAATTTACAAGTTCTAGGCCATTTTACCTACACGTGAAAAACACCAAAGACGGGGGATTTCCACTTTTCCCAACCCTTCTCGTCCGCTAATGGCGGGAGAGAAGTGCATTTCTAAAATTCCATTGACGATAATCGTCTAAAAATGGTCTAGTTATACCGCCTTTATACAGGGTGGGCCAAAAAAACGACCAAGCTTTGATCTGATATAAAAATGGCTGTGATGAATTTTTACAATTGTCATTTCCACCATATGTTAACAACATATAAACTTAGTTATATTGAGAATTTCGTTAGGATCGGTTAAGATTTGAGAGAAGTAGGCACTTTTGACTGAAAAAGTTGCTCGCTCGTTTTTACAACAGCCATACACAGCCATATACGATATATAGTCCCTACGATGAGATTTGTCACTGAAACATGGACTTCTGTTGTTTTTTGGGTATTTTTCAGTACATTTAACCTTTCCCCGCATAAACAGATGAGTTTCATCAAAAAATTTCGGTTTTGAAACGTTTGCGAAAAATTTTAAGTGAAAAAGTGCGAAAGTGGCGTTTATTAGAATATGACCTATTTTAAGCGTGTTTTCAAACTTCTTGTCTGAATTAAAACAGGAATAATTCTACCATACACTTAATTTGATTGCTTTGATAGTTTTTTTATGAAAATTATATTCTACAAATTGGTAAAAATCGTAGTTGAGACCAATTATAAGCTGTTGTAAAAATGTGCGAGACGTTTTTTTGGATGCACATGCACAAATTTTGTTAGAGTCAATAAATCATAACGAAAGGTTCAGGAAAACTAAGTTAATATGTTG
>CAXIWR010000054.1:22500-25000 GCA_964036265.1 Daptonema setosum
CAAATTTTAAAACATTTATCTCAACTTGTTTCAGGTTAACTTGTTTCTAGTCCATCAATAAATTCCCAAGAGCGTCCGACTTTGATGAATCGCCGGCCACCTAATTCCAGAATATGGTCATAATTCATGTTGGATCATGAAGTTTTTGGCTGATCTTCCATTACTGTAAGTCTTGTTTATTGTTATATGTATTTGAAATGGTAGAATAACGAACCCATATGTGATTCTTAAAAATACCTTTTGCTAAATTTCAAGTCAAAATTTGCTAGAGTTTTTAATTTGTATGTTGTGCGAATGTCATTCATTTGTCTCGAAAATTTGAATGCGCGTCAAAAGTAGATTTGATCTCACAGGGCGCTCCGAAACCTCCCTGATTTTAAGCAGAAACATTGGATATAATATATTATGGTAAAGGACTACGCCGAGCCTGTGGTTGGCGAAATTCATTTTTATGAACCATTACGACACCTGCAATGAAAAAAAACAAAAAAAATATAAAAAAATCCTGAATAAATTCGGTCACAAGAAACCCTGGATATGCTACATACTTATCGGTGTTTCGAGTACATATCAAGGTGACAGATACCAATATTCGGAAACATGGTTGTGCCAGTGTACCAGTGTATACGTCTGACAGACTTTTATTAGAAAATCTGGTCTGTAAAACTATCGGATCACAAGAATCAGATTTTTCCCAATTTTGGATTATGACGGAATAATTCATGAATACGAAACAAACGTGTTTTCAATTGAAAAACTAAGAATCCAAAATTCCAAAATTTTAATTTTGGATTTGTCAAAAAAATGGTTTCTGGGTTTAATCAAAAATTAATTAAGAAAGTATGTTATTATTCATCATATTAAATATTAATTGCCATGATTTTGGTTTTCCAACAGTTATAACACTTGATGCACATATTTTATGTATGTAATAAACCTTTGTTTATCCGTGTTCGTTATCATAATCCAAAATTCAAGAAAATTTGAATCTTGTGTGCCGATAGTTTTACAAATCAGGATTCGAATAGAAGTCTGTCAGACGTATATCATTGCGTATTCAAGGTTTCCTTGATACTCAAAATATTTCAGTGCTCGAAAGTTTTTGAGAAAATTTTTTTTTTTCATTTGACATTCGGACAATAAAAATTTTGAATCTTTTGATAACAAGAAACCCTGGATAGGCTATTATATCCTTATCGGTGTTTTGTGTACGTATCAAGGTGACAGATACCAATATTCGGAAACATGGTTGGGTCAGTGTATCATTGTGTGTGTATACAAGGTTTCCTTGATACTCAAGAAGTTTCGGCGCCCAATTTGCATTCAAAAATTTTTGAGAAAAAATTTTTTTTTTGTTTGACATTCGGACAATTAAAATTATATTTTTTTTGATAACAAGAAACCCTGGATAGGCTACATACTTATCGGTGTGTCGTGTTCGTATCAACGTGACAGATAACAATTATCGGAAACATGGTTGGGTCAGTGTACCAGTGTATCATTGTGTAGTCAAGGTTTCCTTGATAATCAAAAAGTTTCAGCGTCCAATTTGCATTCAAAATTTTTTGAGAAAAAAAAAAACATTTTTTTTTTTCATTTGACACTGGAATAATCAAAATTTTGATAACTTTTTATAACAAGATATCTTGCATAGGCTATACATATATGTAGGTGTTTACTAGGTGTATATGTATTTATATAGGTGTATATTCAAAATGAGGTGACAGATACCAATATTCGGAAACATGACTGTGCCAGTATACCAGTGTATGTATCATTGCGTATCCAGGGTTTCCTTAATACTCGAAAAAAGTTCGGCGCCCAATTCGCATTCAAAAAATTTGGAGAAAAAAAAACGTTTTTTTCTCATTTGACAATAAAAATTTTATTTTTTTTTGAATTCATGGAACTCTGTTTAGGTTAAACATGGTGTTTACTTACGTATTCAAAATGAGGTGAAAGTTACCAATATTAAAAATCTTAATTTTAAATTCAAACTGCGTGGCAAAAATATCATTCGTGACAGGAAACTCTAGAGAGGACTATATCATTATGTATCATTATGATACATGAACCGGATATGTTTATTTCGCGGGCTGTTTTGTGCACCTGACAAGTATAAATAATGACAGAGGGTTGTAAGGAAACTCAAACTTTTCCTCTGTATCATGAAAATCTTTTTTCCTAGTTACGAATAAGAAACCATTTTCTTCTGCATTTCAACTCGCAACCAAAGTACGGTAAAAAACCGTTCATCGGGCAATACGACCTGCGTAATGTACCTTGAACCTCTATACAAGTTTGAAGTTAAGCGTGAAAAAAAGGAAAAAAAATGCTAATGAAGATTTTTTTCAGGAAAGTCCCAATCGAATAAAAGTGTGAATGCTCTTAGGTTCCTTCGAGCGAGTACCGCAAGTATGGGCTTGCGTGTCAACTGAGTCATTGTATTGACACACGCCAGTCGGTTAGGTTCCTCCATCAGTCAGTCAGTCAGTCAGTG
>CAXIWR010000054.1:27500-38326 GCA_964036265.1 Daptonema setosum
CTCACTCAGTCACTCACTCACTCACTCACTCACTCACTCACTTACTCACTCACTCACTCACTCACTCACTCACTCACTCACTCACTCACTCACTCACTCACTCACTCACTCACTATTGCACCCAGTTCATTAATTCATTGAGACTGGTACATATGTATTTAGTTATTCTCCCGTCCACCTTCATTATACGATGAACCACCAGATTTTCACCCAGGTTTTACTTCCTCCTGTTTTCAGATTCACGGCATTCTCCATTGATTAGGAGACAAATATTTGAAAGACCGCAAGTTTTCCGGATTCTAATTTTACCTTACATATACTTTGCATGCACAAACAAAAGCCATGAGTTTAGAGCACAAAGTTCGAATTTAATGTCTTTTTTGTCGAAAAAAAATCTAAAATAAAGCCTATATGTTGTTTCTGTAAGCAAAAGTAACGTCTAAAACGTCTGATAATGAAACATCAGACAATAAGTGTTAACACGCACGTCAATCATCATCACCCCATATTATACTGTGTTAAACTATGGTGTCAACCGAGTTGAGTTGAGACTACTGATGTTTCATTATCAGATGTTTTTGGCAAGATTTTCGTTTGCAGAAACAATATACGGGGTTTAGAAAAATCTACAGCCACAGTTTTCAGGTAATTTCCACCCACTATCAGTTTTTATTCTTCATTAGGAATGATATTTATAACTAACGTAATTAGAAAAGAAATGGCGGACGATTCAAACCACCAAAAGGTAAGGGAATTCCGTCAAAGAGAGGAAATTGGCAGTTGAGACTGTTTTACATACACCTTCGGGAAAAGTGCACTTTCAACACGCCAAATTCCACTTTTCCATCCCCCTCTCGTTCACCAGTGTAGGGAGGAAGTAAAAACGCAGACCACCTGCTCAGTATGATCACGGTTGTACGTGTATAGCTTAATCAGTGTATCTTATTATTAAAAATTATGGCGCGCAATTTGAAATTCAAAACCAACTTTGGTCACAAACTGGCGCGCATTCAAATCTGATGTCCTAATCAGTTGAAAATACTTATATTTTTTAGCATAATGATCTGTACTTGATTATATCGAATACTGATTTGTACTTGGAAATATCAAATAATGATCTGTACTTGATTATATCGAATATTGATTTGTACTTGGAAATATCAAATAATGATCTGTACTTGGAAATATCGAATAATGATCTGTACTTGAAAATATCAAATAATGATTTGTACTTGGAAATATCAAATAATGATTTGTACTTGGAAATATCAAATAATGATTTGTACTTGGAAATATCGAATAATGATTTGTACTTGGAAATATCAAATAATGATTTGTACTTGGAAATATCAAATAATGATTTGTACTTGGAAATATCGAATAATGATCTGTACTTGGAAATATCGAATAATGATCTGTAGTTGGAAAATATCGAATAATGATTTGTACTTGGAAATATCGAATAATGATTTGTACTTGGAAATATCGAATAATGATTTGTACTTGGAAATATCAAATAATGATCTGTACTTGGAAATATCGAATAATGATCTGTAGTTGGAAAATATCGAATAATGATTTGTACTTGGAAATATCGAATAATGATCTGTACTTGGAAATATCGAATAATGATTTGTACTTGGAAATATCGAATAATGATTTGTACTTGGAAATATCAAATAATGATTTGTACTTGGAAATATCAAATAATGATTTGTACTTGGAAATATCGAATAATGATCTGTACTTGGAAATATCGAATAATGATCTGTAGTTGGAAAATATCGAATAATGATTTGTACTTGGAAATATCGAATAATGATTTGTACTTGGAAATATCGAATAATGATTTGTACTTGGAAATATCAAATAATGATCTGTACTTGGAAATATCGAATAATGATCTGTAGTTGGAAAATATCGAATAATGATTTGTACTTGGAAATATCGAATAATGATCTGTACTTGGAAATATCGAATAATGATCTGTACTTGGAAATATCGAATAATGATCTGTACTTGGAAATATCGAATAATGATCTGTAGTTGGAAAATATCGAATAATGATTTGTACTTGGAAATATCGAATAATGATTTGTACTTGGAAATATCGAATAATGATTTGTACTTGGAAATATCAAATAATGATCTGTACTTGGAAATATCGAATAATGATCTGTAGTTGGAAAATATCGAATAATGATTTGTACTTGGAAATATCGAATAATGATCTGTACTTGGAAATATCGAATAATGATCTGTACTTGGAAATATCGAATAATGATCTGTACTTGGAAATATCGAATAATGATCTGTACTTGGAAATATCGAATAATGATCTGTACTTGGAAATATCGAATAATAATCTTTACCTTTAACAATGTCCTCCAATTTGTGCTGTGTTATGTAATCGCAAGGTACATATCGAAAAAATTCCCAAAAGCACTGTAAAATGGGATACGCTCAAATGTATTCGCTTATTTTAAGGCTTCATATTTATGGCTTAACGTTCATTTAATGAGCCTTTAATTATTGTTTTACGACTGGGCTGATTTTATTACCTCGTGACATGAATTGTGGTGTGATTTATATAAAGCACAGTCAGTGGAATGGACAAAAAATCACCTCATAGTACAGTAAATTTTGCCCCTCATTGTTCTCTCCTAATTAATAGCCATAAAAGTTTTTATTTGGTCGGGTTGGGTTTTCTCCTTTTGGACATTAATTGCGGCTTTTTTACCCAAATAAGTTCAGCGTCAAACCGAAGTCAACTACTGTAGTTATAACTGACCCAGTTAAGAACAAACAATTGTCGATAAAAACTCAAAAAATCATTCTAAGCCAATTTTTTTGTATCTAAATCTCAAAAAAAAAGAGATTTAAGAGGCCGGTCGTTTCTATGTATTATTTGTATTGTTTTTTGGTTAAAGAGTCTGGATATATAGAACTTGTAAGACGCACATTTTCGAAAATTTTCAAAGCTTCCAAAGTGGCAAATTGAAATCACCAATTCAGACCATATCACTTTTAACCACTGTTTTTTTCTAATCCATAATCCAAAAAACTTAAGTTCTTGTGTGCCGATAGTTTATTTATTATTTATTTATTTACAGCTCATATTTTCTAATAAAAGTCTATCAAACGTATAACGTGCCCTTTTACGATTGAGAATACGATTATGATAGGAGGTTCTGGCCAATAGCGAACGAGAAAGGGTGGGAAAAGTGGAATTCTTCCCTCTTTGGCATTTCCGAAAAGTTGAATTTGTTCCTTTAAAAGCGTAGGTAAAATGGCCATAAAACTGCTTATTTCCCCTCTTTGACAAAAGTTCCCTCCCTTTGGAGATTCTTCTCGTCCGCCAGTGGTTCTGGTAGTTCCTTAGTTCTGCCAGACACAGGAATCCTGATTCCTTGATACATACATCATCATTACCATGAGTCTTGTATTCCGGTCACATAATGGTATGTTTTTCCGGTACATAGTTTTGTATGCGCATCACGTCATTACCGCTTGATCAGGGTACATACCTTGGTGAACCATAAGTTGACCCCTGAACCGGTTACCATGTTTGAAAAGAAGCTGGCACCGACGTACATATTCTCCTCGTAGTTGGTTATAAGAAAATCCAAAACGTGGCACAGAAAACTCCTTACTTGAGAATCCGGTTCTGGACTTGAGAATCTGGTTCTAAGAAATTTCAAAAATGTGGCTAAAACGTGGCACAGAAAACTCCTTACTTGAGAATCCGGTTCTGGACTTGAGAATCTGGTTCTGGCCATGCCATGGGTTCTCGCAGTTTGAAACCATTTCTTATAATCAGTTATGAGGCCTATATTTACTGGACATGTATCCGAATGTCATGTGAAAAAAAATCTCAAAAAAATTTAACACGCGCCACATTTTTCCGAAGCAGTTCTGCATTTGATGCGCACCATTCGGAACTTTCTGTGTTACAAGAAACCATGGATCGGCTATAACCTGTAGCGGACGAGCGAAGCTTCCTAAAAAACAGTTCTTCGATTTTTTTACTGAAAAATTTGAACGCGCGCCAAAATCAGATTTGAATTTAGACTGCGCGCAGAAAATCTTTCTGAGTACAAGAAACCCTGAATGGGCTATATCAGGAATCAGGATGTGTTCGGCTAACGCATGGAACAGATCATTCCGAGAGTACTATTTTTGTATCAGGTCACGTGTTTGTGACATTTGGGTCTGCTAATGACTTTGGAAAATTTCCGAAAATATCTTACACTGTATGTATGCCCTCTAAGTTTTCAGGAAATTTCAACGCTTGGAAGTCTAAAAAAATCATTATTTTTTTTATAAGTCATTCAGGAATGAATCATGAACAAACTTTATTTATTTATTTTTGTTGTCAGATCATTGACTCACTCACTCACTCACTCACTCACTCCCTCACTCACTCACTCACTCACTCACTCACTCACTCACTCACTCACTCACTCACTCACTCACTCACTCACTCACTCACTCACTCACTCACTCACTCACTCACTCACTCACTGCCTTTAAAAAAATTCAATTTACTAGTTGAAGTTTCGACAGTTTTAAATTTTTTATTTATTTCCTATTACGGAACAAACTTTACTTTTTTTTAAACTTTAAACCAAAGAGGAGGGATTTCCAATTTTCCCTTCCCTCCGTAGTACATATATATGGCTTTGCATGCAATATTGCATGGGTCTCAATGGTATCCATGTAATATGCGTCGGTAAGTACTGGGTTACTGTAAAAATTTTAGACATGCGATATGCAAGTCTTATCGTTGTAAGATATAATCCGTTCATCGGTTTATAACTTGTTTTCTTCAACTGAAAATCAACGTACATTTTTTCAAACTTTCTTAGTTGTGAGGAAATATTCGAGTAGAAAAAGTATATGAATTAGTTAACTGTACTTTTAACTCATCATTCTATGTGGTTCCCAACGTGGCTGTAACAAGTTCGGTCTGAAAGTGATATATTCACTGATTTATCGTCCTTTACAATCCTTCGAATATGTGTTGTAAGTAAATGCATAGACGTCAATCATAACAGTTAATATCATGTTTTCTTTGTCATTCTCACTTTTATGGGAATGTCATGTTTGTAGAACGCCTTTATGTATGTTGAATGGTTTCGGTCACCTTTAACCCGCGACACATACTTCCGATGTTATTTAGTGCTATATCATCGGAACAGTTATTTAGTGCTATATCATCGGAACAGTTATTTAGTGCTATATCATCGGAACAGTTATTTAGTGCTATATCATCGGAACAGTTATTTAGTGCTATATCATCGGAACAGTTATTTAGTGCTATATCATCGGATCAGTTATTTAGTGCTATATCATCGGAACAATTATTTAGTGCTATATCATCGGAACAGTTATTTAGTGCTATATCATCGGAACAATGTTACAAATTTTCTATAGCGAAATCATGAACGCATGTTCGTTCTGAAATTTTTCGAACAAGGTGAAAGTTCGTTCTGAAATAAATCCTTGCCATTATTTTTTGTAGATCTGTTAAAAAATAACTTCAAATTAAGTCGTAGTACAAAACTGTGAGAGAAAATGTTGTCTCGAAATTTTGAAGAACAGATTTGAACTCAAACTGCGCGCCAAATAAAAACTTTTAGAATAACAGGAAACTCTGAAAAGGCTTTAAAATCTCTTTCTTTCTGAAGGGGACTTGAGGCTTGAATGGCCTCAAGAAATACCCCGATGTTGTGTTCAAGTCTTTTGACACGAGTTCCAATCACTGGCGGACGAGAAGGGGTGGGAAAAGTGGAATTCCCCCCTTTTTGGCGTTTTCAAAAAGTAGAATTTGTTCCCTAAAGTGTACCTAAAATGGCCTGATAACGGCCGATTCCTCCTCTTTGATGAAATTCCCCTCCCTTTGGAGGATTAGCTTTGGAGGTCCGCCAGTGGATCCAATGAATTGAATTGAATTGAATTGAATACATTATGTACTGTAACTTGATTGAACTCAATGGATTTCCGATTTTCCCAGGTACCCGATCTATGGGTGCAGTTTTGCAACATTTGCGTTAAAGGGCACGTTTATAGTTTTCGCTGGACTTTCCCGGGAAACGTGATGTTTCACAATTTAGCACGCTTTCCATACACGAAACTTTATGAGTTGGGTGACCACTGAAATACCACCGCTGCGCGGCCCTAACGCGCTTGTCCTCGCTACAGTAAACTTGGAAAATAATTTTGGTGCCAGAAAATTTTGGCGTTTAGTAAAGATTCAAGAAAAAATTCCGGGTTTTGTTATTTTGCGTAACGGGTGCGGTTCAAAAAAGTAATTATTTATAACAAGAAACCCTGATCAAACTAGTTTCGAGCGAACGTTTCATCGGCGCACCATCCAAGTGTTTTGTTTACTTTATAAACGATTATAAAATCTACTGTAAAGCATTTTCGACGGATTACGAGACTTGATTTAAATGCGCGCTATTCTTTGATTTTTTACTGTTTTTATTTATGTCTAAATTAATTAATTAATTATTTTTTAAACTACAGCTGTATTTATCTATTTTGTTTCACTACTTCATTCTTCAAAATTCGAGTACACAATTCGGGACACCCTGTATGCAATGATACAGTGCTACTTCCTCGCAGATTCACAGTTTGCAGAATGGTATCTAGAAAAACAACCAAAGAAAATAAGCTCACAATCAAGTTCAGTCATCAATAGGCCATTCACGGTTTCTAGTCACTGAGCATTTTCTGCGTACTGTTCGAATTCAAAACTGACTCTTCTGGTGTTCACTTGTTTTTAGACAAACCATGTTTTTTTCGCATGAAATTTCGTTTCCTATTGGAAAATTAATTCACTGCGTAAACGACCCAAATTAACCATTTTTGAAGTTGAGATAATCTGATAAGACCAAAAATACTGTGGACAAACAATACAAAGCCGTTAAAACAAAACTGTTAATACAAAACTGTTAATACAAAACTGTTAATACAAAACTGTTAATACAAAACTGTTAATACAAAACTGTTAATACAAAACTGTTAATACAAAACTGTTTTAACAAATACTGTGAATAAACTGTAAATAAAAAAGACACCAAGAAAATTGGGCGCACGATTCAATTCCGTCGTCTGGAATAGCCGATCCACGGTTTCTTGTTAGCAAAAAAGTTTTTGGCGCGCAGTTTAAATTCAAATATGCTTTTGGCGCGCTTTCGAATTTCCGAGAAACAATTAGTATTTTTTATGTTGGCATTCGCATATACATAACTTATTGCAGACGTTTTCAAACGGTTTATCAAAATCAATTTTAGTAACAGGATACCCTGATCAAGCTATATGCCAATTTTTTTCTAAGTTCTTCCTTTGCGGCCACAGTCAATTTGCCTTTGGTGTCCCGTGCGTTAACTAGCGGACGAGCCAAACTTTCAAGTGGAGGGGAATTTCTCTAAAGAGAGGGGAATCGGCTGAAAATAGGTCATTTTACCTTCACCATAAAGAACACTTGTTTTTTTTCGGAATCGCCAAAGAGGGGTGAATTCCCCTTTTCCGTTCTTCCCTAGTCCGCTGGTGCGTGCGTTACATATTCAAGTGGTTCGTATTTACATTGGAATCGATTCGGCACTGTGAATTTCGGTATGCGTGTTCGGAGAGTTTGGAGTGCCCGACGACCAGAGTGGTTCTCTTCTTATTAAATTATATAGATTTTTCAATTAAATTATTTGCATCCACATTTGCTGAATCATTAGTTCATAATTTTTATGTTGCCATCACCATCATTATCTTGTTAATTGCGCACTATTCAAATTCAAATCTACTTTTGGCGCACGATCAAGTTTGACCGAAATTTTATTCACATTACATTCGGACAACCAGAACACGGCACTTAAAGTCGAATTTTTTCGGTTACGACTTCTTGGGGAACTTTTTTTGTGTAAAACCTTTCCCTCACCTCGAAATTGGCGGTCGGAAGCAGCAATTTAGGGTTGATGACAAGATTTTACACACAAAAAATTCCTAAAAAGATGATCATGACTCTTTTTAGGAACTTTCTTGTGTGTAAAACATTTTCATTAACCTCAAATTGCTGCTTTCAACCGCCAATGTCTGGGTGAGAAAAAGGTTTTACACAAAAAAAGTTCCTAAAAAAGTCGTAACCAAAAAATTCGACTATACATACTTCATTGCTCATTTGCGTACCATGTGCATATAATTTTTTTGATAACAAGATACCCCGAGCTCACTAACTTTATAGCTTGGTAAAATTATGTATCCTATTATAAATAATAATTTGTTAGACCTGGCATGACAGACCTGTTACATACTAATGCAAAAAATTAGCATCAGCCGTTCCAGAGAAATGAACTTTATAGCTTGGTGAGGATTTCTAGTTGTCAAAAGTTAATTTTGCCGGTCGTTTACGCATGTATGGAATGAATTAAGCGCAGTTTTCTTACGTTGTCCAAATGTGCTGTAATTTTTTTTCGGAAATTTGAAAGCGCGTCAAAAACAGATTCGAATTCAAACTGCGCGCCAAAAGTTTTTTTGCTTACAAGATACCCTGACATGACAAAGCTATACTTCGCTCCAATAACTATTCAATCAACGTCGAATGTCGTATTTTCACTTTGTTTACATGCTGACCTATGGCGTCGCCGAATTTGTGTGGTTTTACAACAGAAAATTCTAAAAATAATCCCGAATATTGACATTCAAAACACACAGTCGCAGCTTAATCTTATATACTAGGGTAAACCCGTTGCTACGCAACTGTTTCTTATGTTACCAAAAATCAACTATCCTAAAAAACATTGTGTAAACCCGTCGGTTAATTGAATAACTGTAATACAAACATAATGGGAGTAACCTATTTACATTCAAAGACATGTAACTTATTCCATTTATAAAGTTTCTAAAGTTCGAAAAAAGTTTAAAGATTCAAAACATTCGTAAGATTTGGTTATTTTAACCCGTTGAAATCAAACGATTTGATGAAAATTTCAGCTGTTTCTTTATATTACTCAAACACAACTGATAATGAGAAAAATATTCAGAATAATATTACCCGTCTTGTCCGTCATACCACCAGTTCATTGGTTATGTCGAATCCAAAATGCACTCACTTGAATTGAAATTAAGTTTTTCACATAAGTTTACTTGGAAGTTTTTTGGTTGATAAGTTCCGTCACTTTAGGGGTTGATCACTGCAATCTTTGATGGAAATAAATTTTAAGAGATTCAATAAAGTGATAATGAATTGCAATTATCATGACCTAACCACCGGTTGAGGTTAGTGGTGGTCAGTTTGAAGGGTATGTGATGATTTGTGTTCTTCCTGCCATCAAGAGGCTGAAGATGATTTTTCCAAGTTTCCCATCAAACGTAGAAAGGGTTTGAGAGAGTTCTTTGGTTACTTTAAATTTTAAGTGATTCAATAAAGTGTTAATGAATTGCAATTATCATGACCTAACCAACGGTTGAGGTTAGTGTTGGTCAGGTTGAAGGGTATGTGATGATTTGTGTTGTTCTTGCCAGCAAGAGGGTGACGATGATTTTCCCAAGTTTCCCATCAAATGAAGAAAGGGTTTGAGAGAGTTATTTTGTTACTTTTATACTAAAAAAGCGTGACACACATACATTGTCTAATTTATATATAGATTAAAACAAACTTGTCGGTGGCTATGTCCGCCCGATGAATCGATATAAATATCAAAAGTGAAACGCTGAAAAACTCTTTATGTCATTTTCATGCAGAATCAAGAAATTTATAATCATCATCACCTTCTCTCATAAAAGTTGAGGAGATATTGTCATCGACACCCTCAAAGAAGATTCCCTCTATTCACTGAAAATATCAAAGGTCTTAACTAAAATTACCGCTAATTAAGGTCACGGATGCAAATGTTTCCATTTTAATCTTGGAAAAAGCTTTGTGATTCTTTTCATCCACCTCGGGAATCATCAACACCATCCATCGCAGAAAAAATCGGTCAACTACTAAACGTGATCCACCTCAACTGAGATATCTTTGATCAAAAAAAACAGTACAAGTAGTTTGGGCGATCTTCACTTCATCTACGTGCTTCTCGGGTCGGGTCAAGAGTTAAAAATATCCTGTAGGTTTCCAACGGGACGGGTTTCCTGTAGGTTTCCAAAGGGGCGGGTTAAAAAATTACAATTCTAATAGAAAAAAATAAGTGAGTCAATCAATCGTTTTTTCACGGGTTCTTTTCAGTGTAATGCTAAACTTAAACTAACTTTACCATAATTATTTTTTAGAAAATTAAAGCAGGATTTAACGGGTCGGGTGAGTTCAACGTTTATAATAACATATTGGGTCGGATACTCCTATGTATGTATAACATTACATATGAGTTTTCAACTGGTCGGGGTATACTTTATGAATAAAAGTAAGATGAGTTGGGATCTTCACGGGTGACAAACTTTTTTTTCCACGGGTTTTTCTCACTGTAAACTATGTTAAAATAAATTTATCTCGAACAATTTTTTACAGTCAACGGGTCGGGTTCGGGTGGATTAAACCGTGTAATTTAAACGGGTGATAAAATTAGTTGTTAAAAAGACTAAAACTTATGTTAGAACTGTGTCGACTTGAGTTGCATAACACAGGTTAGGTTCATGGTACAAGCTAATTTTGAATATCGACGGGTTTGTACGAATAACATCTTTGTAAACTTAACTCTCAGTTGCGTAGCAACGGGTTTACCCCTAGTTTAATTATAAAATTATCAATTGATTAGGGCACTCAATTCGAATGCGTGTGTCATTTTTCTCCGTGACTTTTCTTGAAAATTTCAAATTTCAAATTTCATGTGATA
>CAXIWR010000054.1:38526-66026 GCA_964036265.1 Daptonema setosum
TGCAGTCTCTGTTTCGGTTGTTGTTTCGGTGTGATTACGAACGGGGCTTAATAGTGGGTTTCCAACAGAGGTGAGAAGATTTCAGATTTTTTTCAGACGTCAGAAAGTCTCAAATTACCCGATACAGGAATTTAGAGAAAAGATAAGGCTCGAAAGCCATTATAAATGTGTGTGCTTGAACCTAAAAGGTTGATATATTGGGATTCCCCGCTTAGTTTGCGTTTTGGGGCTAAATCTATATTCGTTATTATGTCAGTTGAGTCAATTTACCTATTTTAATAGTTTTTGATTATTGTGACTACTATGACGGTGTCATATTTTAACATGTTTATTGACAACCGAAGCGATTTCTTTGAATTTCCATGTAAATGTGGTCATTTCGTCGAAAGGGAAAAAATGGTGCATGGTACACGTTTTGGTTGAAAATGGGGTCGCTTTTGTAAATCTGCGTCAGTCAGTTAATCAGTCAGTCAGTCAGTCAGTCAGTCAGTCAGTCAGTCAGTCAGTCAGTCAGCCAGTCAGTCAGTCAGTCAGTTAGTCAGTCAGTCAGTCAGTCAGTCAGTCAGTCAGTCAGTCAGTCAGTCAGTCAGTCAGTCAGTCAGTCAGTCAGTCAGTCAGTCAGTCTGTCAGTCTGTCAGTTACTCAGTCAGTCAGTCAGACAGTCAGTCAGTCAGACAGTCAGTCAGTCAGTCAGTCAGTCAGTCAGTCAGTCAGTCAGTCAGTCATTCAGTCAGTCAGTCAGTCAGTCAGTCAGTCAGTCAGTCAGTCAGTCAGTCAGTCAGTCAGTCAGTCAGTCAGTCAGTCAGTCTGTCAGTCAGCAAGCCATCATGCCACTGCTACCTGGCCCATTGTATTGAACCCACGCGAGAACGTTTTTGTGTTTCTTTCCGTGTCACTGGCAACTGAATATCGACATCCATCGATCATAGAACACTTTTGTTTTGAATTCATGTGGTTAAAACTGATTCTATGGCACCAGAAAGTGGTTGAATACCTTGTCTAAAATTCTATAGGATACCCTGCTGCACATTTAAAGCCCGTATGTTGTTCCTGCGAGCGAAAATATTGCCTAAATTGTCTGATAATGAAACATCAGAAAATCAGTGTTGACACGCACAATAATCATCATCACCCCATGCTATACTGTGTTAAACTATGGGGTCAACCGAGGTGAGTTGAGGCTTGTGATGTGATGTTTCATTATCCGACGTGCTGGGTTATATTTTTGCTTGCCGAAACAACATACGTACTGGCTTTATTTATACTAAACGCTGAATTACTTTTGAGTGGGATTTGTTCCATACTTCCTGGCAGTAATCATACTTCCTATCATGCTTTTCATTTTAAAATGTTCTCTTGTGGACCAGGAAGTTGATGTTACATACTGTACGTATACTCCGTTTATTTGAGTACGAATCTCTTTCTGATACACTTTTTCGTAACACTTTTCCCTCACTCCCAAATCTAAGCCATTTAAATATCCATAAGAATGTTCTTTATGACCAAAGAAGTTAGTTGTGTTGTGATCCTACCGAATGGGATGGGTTTTTGTGTTAAGTCAATTAATTCACCCTATCGAACGGACAGACGTGCACACTATTTGGGCGTGAGAATTTTTTTTTTAGGAAATGTCCCAGAAAAATATGTGGCCCGATAATTGCACTGTATACAGGGTGGCTGTCAAGTAAAGTTTTGGCATGTAAAAGTTAATCGTTCAAATCGATAGTTTTAAAAGAAATGGACGGCCGAAAAACGCGTCGTTACTGTACAGCCACCCTGTATTGGGATGCGGTTCCGGAATTTCAATGTCACTGTTGAAAATGAGAACATCACTTTTCTCTTCCCTTCTCGTCGGCTAGTGAGCCAGGATTTATAATTAAAATTTAATATAAATAAAACTGTCTCTGCAAATATACAGTAGTTTACAGGTGTTCAATCACACGTCACTTGTGTTGAAATCTATGATAAAAATAATTAAAATTCCATTCACTGACTACATTCTTGTGTTCAATTGAACACATCCGTCTGTCTTGGATTGAAATAAACTAACTAACTAATCCATTGATGTCTCTCACTCACTCACTCACTCACTCACTCACTCACTCATTCACTCACTCACTCACCCACTCACTCACTCACTCACTCACTCACTCACTCACTCACTCACTCACTCACTCACTCACTCACTCACTCACTCACTCACTCACTCACTCACTCACTCACTCACTCACTCACTCACTCACTCACTCACTCACTCACTCACTCACTCACTCACTCACTCACTCACTCACTCACTCACTCACTCACTCACTCACTCACTCACTATTGCACCCAGTTCATTAAATCATTGAGACTGGTAAGTAGTTTTTCTCCCGTCCACCTTCATTATAAGCTGTACCACCAGATTTTCACCCGGGTTTTACTTCCTCCTTTTTTCAGATTCGTGGCATTCTCCATTGATTAGGAGACTGAAATTTGAAAGCCCGCCAGTTTTCCGGATTCTAGTCTAAACTTACTTTGCATTCACAGACAAAAGCCAAGAGTTTACAGCACAAAGTTCGAATTTATTGTTTTTTTTTGTCGAAAAACAATCGAAATTAGAAAGATTCCAGCTGGAGATTTTAGGTATTTTCCACCCACCAATAGTCTTTATTCTTCATTATAAATGGTATTTATAACTAACGTAATTAGGAAGGAACTGGCGGACGAATCAAACTACCAAAAGGGATGGGAATTCCGTCAAAAAGGGGGAATTGGCAGTTTGAGACTGTTTTACCCACACCTTAGGGAAAAGTGCATTTTCAACTCGCCAAAGAGGGGAAATTCCACTTTTCCGTTCCCTTCTCGTTCGCCAGTGTAGGGAGGAAGTAAAAACGCAGACCGCCTGCTCATTATGATCACGGTTGTACGTGTATAGCTTAATCAGTGTATCTTATTATAAAAAATTATGGCGCGCAATTTGAAATTCAAAACAAAAGTTGCTCTCAAAAATGGCGCGCATTCAAATCCGATGTATTAATTAATTAATTAATTAATTATTATTAATTAATTATTATTACGATATTAATCAATTGAGAATGCTCATATTTTTTAGCATAATGATCTGTACTTGGAAATATTGAATTATAATCTTTACTTTTAACAATGTGCCCAATTTGTGCTTTTCGTAGTCTCAAGTATAAATGTCATCGCAAGGTAAATATCGAAAAAATTCCGAAAAGCACTGTAATTTGGGACACGCTCAAATGTATTCGCTTATTTTAAGGCTTCATATTTATGGTTTAACGTTCATTTAATGAGCCTTTAATTATTGTTTTACGACTGGGCTGATTTTATTACCTCGTGACATGAATTATGGTCTGATTTATATAAAGCAAAGTCAGTGGAATGGAAAAAAAATCTCCCAACAGTACTATAAAATTTTGGCTCGCATTGTTCTCTCCTAATTAATAGCCATAAAAGTTTTTATTCGGTCGGGTTGGGTTTTCGTCATTTCTCATTTTGAAAATTCAGCTCTAATGACCAAATTTGCGTCAAACCGAAGTCAACTAGTTATAACGGACCCAGTTAAGTACAAACACTTGTCGAAAGAAACTCAAAAACTAGTTCTAAGGCAATTTTTTACGTACTGTATCTAAATCTCCAAACAAAGCGTCTTAAGAGGCCGGTCGTTTCTATGTATTATTTTTATTGTTATTTGGTCAAAGAGTCTATATATATTAATAGAACTTGTAAGACGCACATTTTCAAAAAAATTTAAAGCTTCCAAAGTGGCAAATTGAAATCACCAATTTAGACTGATCAAAAGTCAGAACCGGAGAAACCTATTGAGATTTTTTCAACTCTTGACATGATAGTTTTTACGAAAAAGTTTTAACTTGATTAATTTTATGAATTTTGTCTTTTTGCTTTCATTATTGCTTGGCTTCCTTTCAAACTCTAAAAACCCATTCCCGGTCAAAAATGCAAATTTTCAAACCCCAAAAAATTCCGGTCACCAAAATTGTATTCCATATGAAGTTTTACCCTTCGTTAATCCCCGATAACGTACGTGACTCGTCGTGACGCTGTGTTAGGCCCGCGCGGCGGTGGTATTTCAGTGGTTCATCCACCTCAGTTGCACGCAAGATTTTCGTGTTTGGGAAAAATTCTAGGAAAACTTTTGGGGTTTGAACGTTTGCGTCGGAAATACATAACATGAATAGTCTTAAAAGAGCGAGAGAAATGGTACGATAGCGATTGAGAATACGATTATGATAGATGGTTCTGGCAGTTCAGAGAACAGTTCTGGCAGTTCTCGCAGTTCTCACAGTTTTCACAGTTCTCACAGTTCTCGCAGTTCTGGCAGTTCTGGTAGTTCTGAGAACAGTTCTGGCAGTTCTGGTAGTTCTGAGAACAGTTCTGGCAGTTCTGGTAGTTCTGAGAACAGTTCTGGCAGTTCTGGCAGTTCTGACATTGACACGATTAACGTGCCATTTTAACGTTAAAAAGAATACGATTATGATAGATAGTTCTGGAAGTTCCTTAGTCCTGCAGACACCGGAATCCTGATTCCTCGATACATCATCTTTACCATGTATTCCGGTCACATAATGATATGTTTTTCCGGTACCGGTACATAGTTTTGTATGCGCTTCACGTCATTACAGCTTGATCAGGGTACATACCTTGGTGAACCATACATAAGTTGACCCCCTGAACCGGTTACCAATGTTTGCGAAGAGTCTGGCGTAGACGTACATATTTACTATACATGCAATCCAAATGTCATGTGAAAAGAAAGGTTTTTTCACAACAATTTAACGCACTTAAATTTTTCAAAGCAGTTCTGCATTTGATGCGCACCATTCGGAACTTTCTGTGTAACAAGAAACCATGGATCGGCTTTAACCAGTAGCGGACGTGCGAAGCTTCCTAAAAAAGAAGCAGTTCTTCCATTTTTTTATTCTAAAATTTGAATGCGCGCCAAAACCAGATTTGAATTCAGAATGCGCGCAGAAAATCTTTATTTAGTAACAAGAAACCCTGAATAGGCTATATCAGGAATCAGGATGTGTTCGGCTAACGCATGGAACAGATCAGTCCGAGGGTACTATTTTTGTATCAGGTCACGTGTTTGTGACATTTGGGTCTGCTAATGACTTTGGAAAATTTCCGAAAATATCTTACACTGTATGTATGCCCTGCCCTCTAAGTTTTCAGGAAATTCCAACGGTTGGAAGTCTAAAAAAATCAACATTTTTTTAATAAGTCATTCAGGAATGAAACATGAACAAACTTTATTTATTTATTTTTGTTGTCAGATCATTCACTCACTCACTCACTCACTCACTCACTCACTCACTCACTCACTCACTCACTCACTCACTCACTCACTCACTCACTCACTCACTCACTCACTCACTCACTCACTCACTCACTCACTCACTCACTCACTCACTCACTCACTCACTCACTCACTCACTCACTCACTCACTCACTCACTCACTCACTCACTCACTCACTCACTCACTCACTCACTCACTCACTCACTTACTCACTCACTCACTCACTCACTCACTCACTCACTCACTCACTCACTCACTCACTCACTCACTCAATCACTCAATCACTCACTCACTCACTGCCTTTAAAAAAATTCATAGTTAAAAAATTCAATTTACTTGTTGGAGTTTCGAAAATTTTTCATTTTGTTTTTTTTTTGTTTCCTATTACGGAAAAAACTTTAAACCAAAGAGTATGGAATTCCAAGTTTCCCTTCCCTCCGTAGTATATATGGCTTTGCATGCAATATTGCATGGGTCTCAATGGTATCTATAGGGTGGCTCAAAAAAAAGTTGCGCGTTTGAGGAATTACAGATAAAGTTCTAGAAAAGCTGTGTGACAGCGGTATAGCGCATTCGAAAGAGTATGTTTTTGCCTACAAAATTATGTGTGACTCAAGTTTCATTCGATTTTTTTCTGATTTTACAAGTCAATTCAAGAAAAGTTCTAATTTTCGCTAAATTTTTTCTGAATGCGTGATGAATACATGTTTTATAACTTAAGGAATTGCATATAAACCCAGAAACAAAACCATCATATGTGATACAACAAAATTTCAAATATTATAGTGATGTTTAAGGTTAATTAAGCTCGCAATTATTGTTAAGGGACCATTCATGGCTACAGACTAGAAAAAACAACCATGTGGGTTAAATTCATTGAAACGGTCTTTTGGTTACAAATAATTCTTTGAAGTGGAGTTTCATGAACGAAAAACAATGCTTCTTTATCACTAAAACCCCAATAAAGTTTCTAAAATGGAAAAACGTGCAAGCAGTGAGCGAAACAGGACCCACAAACACGAGTTGACTCTATTCACGTGTGCATAATCCGTTGGGCGCGCATTTTAAATAAAGGTATGCCGCCGCTGCTGTAAACTTCTAAACCTGATCATATGACATAATTTTGTAGACAAAAACAGGCCCAATCGAATGCGCTATACCACAATCCCACAGCTTTTCAACAACTATCAATATATCTGCTCAAACGCGCAACCTTTTTTTTGAGCCACCCTGTATGTAATAGGGTATCTAAGTACTGGCTTACTGTAGAAATCTTAGACATGCAATAAGTCTTATCTTTGTAAGATATAATCCGTTTATCGGTTAATAACTTTTTTTCTTCAACTGAAAATCTATGTGAATTTGTCAAACTTTCTTAGTTGTGAGGAAATATTCGCATTCGAGTAGAAAAAGTAAATGAATTATGTAGGTGACACTACTTTTAACTCAACATTCTATGTGGTTCCTTCCCAACGTGGTTGTAACAAGTTCGGTCTGAAAGTGATATATTCACTGATTTATCAAGTGATTTATCGTTCTTTATAAATTACAATCCATCGAAAACGTGTTGTAAGTAAATGAATAGACGTCAATCATAACATTCAGTATCGTGTTTTCTTTGTCATTCTCACTTTTATGGGAATGTCATTGTTTGTAGAACGCCTTTATGTATGTTGGATGAGTTTGGTTACCCTAAACCCGCGACACCTATTTCCGATGTTATGTACCGTACAGGAAACTCGAAAAGGCTATAAATCTCTTTCTTTAAAAAGGGGACTTGAGGCTTGAATGGCCTCAAGAAATACCCCGATGTTGTGTTCAAGTCTTTTGACACCGAGTTCCAATCGCTAGCGGACCAGAAGGGGTGGGAAAAGTGGAATTCCCCCCTCTTTGGCGTTTTCAAAAAGTAGAATTTGTTCCTTAAGGTGTACCTAAAATGGCCTGATAACTGCCGATTCCCCCTCTTTGATGAAATTCCCCTCCCTTTTGAGGATTAGCTGGTCCGCCAGTGGTTCCAATGAATTGAATTGAATTGAATTGAATACATTATGTACCGTACTTTGATTGAACTCAATCACTAACGGACCAGAAGGGGTGGGAAAAGTGGAATTCCCCATTCTTTGGCGTTTTCGAAAGATAAAATGTGTTCCTTAAGGTGTATGTAAAAAGTCAAAATTTTGTCAATTCCCCTCTCTTTGGGAAAATGCCCTCGTCCGCCAGTGAACTCAATGGATTTCCGATTTTCCCAGGTACCCGATCTATGGGTGCAGTTTTGCAACATTTGCGTTAAGGGCACGTTTATAGTTTTCCCCGGACTTTCCCGGGACACGTGATGTTTCACAATTTAACACGCTTTGCTATAGCAGCCACATTGGTCGCTGCTTATGACAACTGTTTCCTGGGAAAGTCCAGGGAAGACTATAAACATACCCTTAGCAAACCGGTGCTATTTGACAACGTTTTCGCGTCTTTGAGGAAGCTCGCAAATGGTTTTCCACAGTTACAATGGTTTTGGAGGAAAAATTGATGTAGAAGAAAATGTTTCATTATCGGACGTTTTAAGCAATATGTATGTTTTGGGCAATATGTATGTTTTGGGCAATATGTATGTTTTGGGCAATATGTATGTTTGGGCAATATGTATGTTTTGGGCAATATGTATGTTTTGGGCAATATGTATGTTTTGGGCAATATGTATGTTTTGGGCAATATGTACATATGTTCTGGGCAGTATGCGTAACGGGTGCGGTTCAAAAAAGTATTTTTATAACAAGAAACCCTGATTAAACTAGTTTTGAGCGAACGTTTCATCGGCGCACCATCCAAGTGTTTTGTTTACTTTATAAACGATTATAAAATCTACTGTATAGCATTTTCAACGGATTACCTTGATTTAAATGCGCGCTCTTCTTTGATTCTTTTACTGTTTTAGTTTTTTTACTAATTAACTATTTACTTTCTTAACTAAACTATTTATCTATTTTGTTTAACTACTTTATTCTTCGAAATTGAGTATACGATTTTTTATTCAATAAAAAAACAGTGCGACATCCTTCATCGCTGAATCACAAATCGAAAAATGGTATTAAAAAATCACCGAGGAAAAAAAGCTCACAATCAAGTTCAGTCATCTATGGGCCATCCCGGGTTTCTAGTCATTAAGCAAATTTTTTCGTATTACTGTTCGATTTCAAAACTGACTTTTCTGATGTTCAAATGTTTTTAGACAAAAAGTGTTTTTTTCGCATGAAATTTCGTTGCGTATTGAAAAAATAATTCATTGCGTAAACGACCCAAATAAACCATTTTTGAAGTTGAGATAATCTGATAACACCAAATTTACAGTTGACAAATGATACAAAGCTGTTAATACAAATCAGTTAAAACAAAGCTTTTAATACGAAACTGTAAATAAATACTGTTAACAAAAATTGTTAATAAAACTGTTAATACAAAACTGTTAATACAAAACTGTTTTAACAAATACTGTACTGTTAATAAACTGTAAATAAAAAAGACACCAAGAAAATTGAGCGCACGATCCAATTCCGTCGTCTGGAATAGCCGATCCGGGGTTTCTTGTTAGCCAACAAGTTTTTGGCGCGCAGTTTGAATTCAAATATGCTTTTGACGCGTTTTAGAATTTCTTAGAAACAAATAGTTTTTTCTGATTGGCACTTGCATAACAAACGATCGGTGCGCAAAAATTATTGCAAACGTTTCAAAAAACAGTTTATCAAAATCAATTCCAGTAACAGAATACCCTGGCCAAGCTATATGCCAAATTTTTTCTAAGTTATGCAGCCACGGTCAATTTGCCTTTGGTGTCACGTGCGTTAACTAGCGGACGAGCCAAACTTCCAAGTGGAGGGGAATTTCTCTAAAGAGGGGGGAATCGGCAGAAAATAGGTCATTTTACCTACACGTTATGGAACAAATTCTTCTTTTTGAAACTGCCAAAGAGGGGGAAATCGACTTTTCCGTTCTACCCTAGTCCGCTGGTGCGTGCGTTACATATTCAAGTGGTTCGTATTTACATTGGAATCGATTCAGGGGCACTGTGAATTTCGGTATGCGTGTTCGGAGAGTTTGGAGTGCCCGACGACCAGAGTGGTTCGCTTCTTATTAAAATATTTAGATTTTTCAATTAAATTATTCGCATCCACATTTGCTAAATCATTAGTTCATAATTTTTATGTTGCCATCACCATCATTATCTTGTTAATTATCTTGTTAATTCAAATTCAAATCTTCTTTTGGCGCGTGTTCAAGTTTGACCGAAATTTTTTTTCCCATTCCATTCGGACAACCAACAAACACGGCATTTAAAGTCGAATTTTTCGGTTACGACTTTTTTGGGAACTTTTTTTGTGTAAAACCTTTTTCTCACCTCGAAATTGGCGGTCGGAAGCAGCAATTCGGGGGTGATGAAAAGGTTTTACACACAAAAAGTTCCTAAAAAAAGATGATTATGACTCTTTTTAGGAACTCTCTTGTGTGTAACACCTTTTCATTAACCTTCAAATTGCTGCTTTCAACCGCCAATGTCTGGGTGAGGGAAAGGTTTACACAAAAAAATCCTAAGAAAAGTCGTAACCAAAAAATTCGACTTTACATACTTCATTGCTCATGTGCGTACCATGTGCATATAATTTTTTTGATAACAAGGTACCCCGAGCTCACTAACTTGTTAAAAGTACATATGCATCTTGATTCTTGTTATAAATAATAATTTAAATAGACCTGTTACATATGCTAAAAATTAAGCAAACTATATAGCTTGGTCAGGGTTTCTTGTTAGTAAAAAAACTTGTTGGCGCGCAATTTGAATTCATTTGAAATCTGTTTTGGTGCATTTTCAAAATTTCGAGGATTAAAATTTTTTCACATACTGTAGCATTTGGGCAAACATACCGAAATTGCGATTAATTCGTTGCATACTTGCGTAACAGGCCCATAATTTTAATTTCTGATAACAATATACCATGACCAAGCTATAGCGTATCCGCGCCGTCTGTGTGTGCGCGTGCAGCAGTAAAATGTCGTTCATGAAGCATTAGTTGTCACCGTTAGCGGATGAAAAGGAAAAGAACAAGTGGATTTTCCTTTTCTTGAAAGGAAAAAATTTGATTATTTCATTAGGCGTGTGTAAAATGATGTGAAGATTGCGGATTCTCTTATTTTGAAAAAAAATCTATCCCTTCGGTGGGTTGGCTCATCCGCGCGTGTGAAAAGTAATGTTTCACGAGCGACATTTTTTTGCTGCACGCGCTTACACAGACGGCGCGAATACGCTATATACAGTACCTTCACTCCAATAACATTTCAATCAACGTCGAATGTCGTATTTTACATTGTTTACATGCTGACCTTTGGCGTCGCCGAATTTGTGTGGTTTTACAACAGAAAATTTTTATGAAAATAATCCCGAACATTGGCATTCAAAACACACAGACGCAGCTTAATTTAATTATAAAATTATTAATTGATTAGGTCACTCAACTCAGTTCGAACGCGCGTGCCATTTTTCTCGGTGACTTTTATTATAAATTAAATTAAAGTTATACTTTTACTACGTGACACATCGCAAATTTGGGTGCCGATTATGAGAAATATCCGAAAAAGGCGTATCAGAAGACGTGTTTCTTGTTTTGGTAACAGAAAACAATTTGAATGAACATCTTTTTTCTCGGTGAATTTGTATGCCATTTCCACAGTTGTGAATCTTTGTTAAGGCACAGAGCCCATATGTTAGTGCATAAAAACTCTTATTGAAATTCAAAGAATGGATGACTGTCATAATGTAATAACCTCTTAGTTAGCTGCTATGTATAACTCTATACATATGTCTGTTTCTAAAATCTAATAAATGTATGTCAAATCAATTCCGATATCATCCATCATCAATGAAAAGCTTCCCCTGAACACAAAGGTTTCGTCATGAATAGTTAACAAAAATGTACAAAAATTGACCTTTACGTCCGTCGCACTAATTTGCATTCAACATACTTGCATTGTCAACTAGTTATGAGACTGAATTCGAAAGAGCGTACTTTCTCTCGGTGAGTTATTCCGTGAGTTATTATTGGCAGATTCAGATTGGGAGACCTCATTGTGTCACTTCTCTTTGTCTATTGGTTTTAAGGCGCCGGACGCAAATTTCCAAAACCCCAAATAAACTTCTAGAATTTTTTTTCGAACACGAAATTTACGCGTGCATACTAAGAAGGGTTCTAGACGAACCAAGAACGCAGGTTCTAATCCCAGGTTGCAACACCGCGTATTTCATTTCAAGACATCATAGAGGATCAGTCATCAACGAAAACCCTCCATTCTGATATGGTATTAGTGTGCCTTGATTGTTTCAGAAATGAAAATGTCGCGGTAAAAAGCTTTTTCCTATCTATCTCATTAACCTTCAAATATGAATTGCATTCAATGGGTGGTTTATGGTTCGGAACACGCGACGGCTTCATTTGGCATTGTTTAAATGCTGAACAATAAATGAAGAAATTCATTGTCGTATATGTAATCATAAAGATTCACGTTTGTCTACTCAGTTAGAATTAACCAGTTAATGCGGATACTTTGGCTTTTATGTAGCTGGTCTTTCAGTTATTATTCAGTTTTTTTTCGGTTATAAGCGGGTTATTTCGGTTATTAGCCGGTTATTTTGGTTCGGAACACGCGACGGCTCCATTTGGCATTGTTTAAATGGTGAACAATGAAATGAGTGAATAAAATCATTGTCGTAAATAATCATGGAAATTCCCGTTTCTCTATTCAGAACTGAACTACAGTAACCGGTTGTTGCGGACATGTCAGTTAAAGACGCTTTTGAGATTCTAGTGAAAATCACACACACTACTTTGCTCAGACCGTGAAACATCAACTTAACTTTTTTTCCACACACTTGACTAACGCGCACTGAACTACATAGCTTGTGGCCCAACATCTGAGTTCGGCGTAAAAGGTGTTTTTTCACGGGCTATGATGTTTTTTATCAATTGGAATTGGTATATTGTCTTTGTAAGCTCATGTTTACAAATTTTTTCAAACAAAATTAGCGTTTATTTTATCTTACAAGTTTCAACCTGATGTTTCATTGGCTGAGCAAAACTTGTGTTTCACAAATCACAATTCACTAGAATCTCGAAAGCGTCTTTATTTGGTTTTCAGTCTGTCATTTCGATTAGTAGACTTTTTATTACTTTGATTCTAGCATTGTTTAATTGTGAGCAATGAATAATTTTTAGTAACTCTTGGGTTGAAGTTGCTCGATTCAGTTTGAGCTATGTAACCGATTGTTGCGAATATTTCAGCTAATATTGGGTTTTCCGGTTGTTCGCCAGTTATTTTGATTATTAGCCAGAATATTCTGGTTATCAGTAAGTTATTTTGGTTATAAGCCAGTTATCTTTGGTTATTAGCCAGTTATTTCGGTTATTAGCCAAATATTTCTTTTATTAGCCAAATATTTCGGTTATTAGCCAAATATTTCGGTTACAAGCGCGTTTTTTGGTTATTAGCCCGTTTTTTGGTTATTAGCCAGCTATTTCGGTTATTAGCCAGGTATTTTGGTTGTTAGCCGGTAACCTCAGTCAACTACTGATCATTTCGGTTAATGATCAAAAGTTTCTTTCATAGATCGAGAAATATATGCGACTTTTCTGTTTTTTACTTAAGAAAACGAACGGGAACCAAACGAACGGAAACCAAACGAAAGGGAACCAAACGAACGGGAACCAAACAAGCTGGAACCAAACAAACGGGAACCAAACAAACGGGAACCAAACAAACGGGAACCAAACATACGGGAACCAAACGAACGGGACCCAAACAAACGGAACCGAACGAACGGGAACCAAACGAACATCTGCCCCTAAAATCCCGCGAAATCTGTTCACGTGAAAAAGATTTCACTGTAGGATGTTTACGTAGCTGTCGAGCACTGGCGGACGAGCTAAACCCCAAAGGGAGGGGAATTTCGTAAAAGAGGGGGGAATTGACAGTTTTCAGGTCATTTTACCTACACCTTAGGGAACAAATTCATCTTTTTGAAAATGCCAAAGAGGGGGGAATTCCACTTTTCCTACCCCTTCTCGTCCGCTAGTGCTGTCGAGCATTATCGTACGAGAAGGTGAGGGGGAGTGGAATTCCCCCCATCTTCGGCGTTTTCAAAATGTAGAATTTGTTCCCTAAGGTGTAAAATAACCTGATTTATGCCAATTCCACCCTTTTTGGGAAGATCCCTCTCCCTTTGGAGGAATTGCTTGTCCGGTATTGCTGTCGTTTTCCTACATACATAGACTGTTCAATAGCGTTAGAATGTAATCAATTGAGAATGGAATAAAATGGCTTCAACTCAATCTTTTCCCCTTCTATGGGGTATCCCCACTCTCTTTGGAACAATCCCCTACCTTCATGATTAGCCGCCTCCTTGGGATAATCCTCTTTCTTCTGTGGATCCGCTCATTCCGGATCGGGTGATAAAAGTTTGTTTATAATTCATGTGAGCTTCCTGACTTGATTCGACAAGTACGGGTTCGTTATTCATGCCCATTTTCCATGACCATTTCGACAGTCGGATACGTACATACATTGGAATCGTGAAACAGTCATTTTTTCAATTCGGAGTTTTTCGTAGACCTTAAATAAAAAATTTTAAGTTTCAGATCAGGTATATTTTGTGAGCTTCCTGAGTCCTGACTTGATTCGACAAGTACGGGTTCGTTATTCATGCTCATTTTCCATGACCAGTTCGACAGTCGGTTATGTACAATGGATTTTAAACATTAATTGTAATTTTTTTATTTGGGATCCTTGGTTTAACGTAGATTTTTTATAATACAAAGTTTTCAAGTTTTAGATTAGGTATAATTTATGAGCTTTCTGACTTGATTCGGCAAGTACTGGGATGCCTTTTTATTGCAATTTTTATGACCATGTTTGAAATCGTGAGCAGACATGGTCATTTATTCGGGATACAGAATTTTTGTAGGATTTTTCAGTGCATTCCAATAGTTGGATGTTTACATCTAATGTTAAGCAGTAATTTTGATTTAATTGGGAATCTTATTAGATTTTTTTGTGTAAAAAAAGTTTTTCAAGTCTAATATGAGACTGAGAGTATAATTCATGAGCTTCCTGGACTTGATTCGGCAAGTACTGGGTCGTTGTTCATGAGCACTTTCCATGACTATCTTGAGAGTCGATATGTACATTAGATTCGTAAAACAGTCATTGTTATTTGTTTTAGATTCCGATTTTTCCGTATATATAGATTTCGTTTTATAACCTGTTTTTTTCAAGTCTCTAGATCAGGTATAATTCATGAGTTTCCTGACTTGATTCGGCATGTAAGGGATCGTTATTTATGACAACTTTTATAACCATTTCGAGAGTTGGATATGTACATTGGATTCGTATAACAGTCATTGTCATTTATTTGGGATTCTTGGCTTATCGTAGATTTTTTTTATAATGCAAGATTATAAAGTCTAGTATGATTAATGAGCTTCCTGACTTGATTCTGCAAGTACTGGAATCGTTATTCATGCCCATTTTCCATGACCATTTCGACAGTCGGTTATGTACATTGGATCAGGAAACGATTGTCGTTATTAGTTTAGATTCAGAATTTTTAAGAAAGTTTTAGGTCACAATAGTTGTGGTGAACTACTTGATTTGATTCAGCAGTACCAGGTAGGTTTTTTCATGCCCATTTGCGATTACCACTTTGTTTGGAGTTGATTATGTACATGAGTGATTTGAGTTAGGAGACCTAATTTGGAAATTCTATGAGCTTTTTCCACCATGTTGCAGACATGTTAATATACCGTCTTGCATGTACCAACCTAAAGCCCGTATGTTGTTTCTGCAAACAAAATCATTGGCCAAAACTTCTGATATTGAAACATCAGACAATCAGTGTCAACACGCACATCAATTATCATCACCCCATGCTACACTGTGTTAAACTATGGTGTCAACCGATTTGAGTTGAGGCTAGTGATGTTTCATTATCAGACGTTTTGGGCAATACTTTGCTTGCAGAAACATTATACGGGATTTACATAATAGCTTGCTCATTGATTATTGTTATAGCATTATCAATTGATTACGAGACTAAATTTGAATGCGCACCTTTGTTGTACAACTTTTCCATGCACATGAAAATGCTGAATTTCGGGAAAAAATTATTCGCTGGTAACCGAGATCGTCCCTAAGAAAGTTTCACAAGAATTCTGTCTTGTGAATAGTGCATGTCTTATTCGCACAAGCTTAATTTTAGTCTCGTATGTCAAATTAATTTATTTACCCATAACCGTTAATACTGTCCGTCGCAGCTCACGTTTCCTGAGGCCAGCCAATTTGGTCAATTTGGTCAATTTGGTCAATTTGGTCACTTCTGAGGTGGTCTCTTTTTGTCATCACTGATTGATGTTCGTTACGGGTTGCGTGACCAGTGGTTATTCCCATCACAAGCGGACGATAAGGGCAGGGAAAGGTGAGTTCCCCCTTCTTTGACCGCTTCAAAAAGTATATTTTGTTCTTTAAAGTGTAGATAAAATGGCTCAATAACTGCCGATTCCCCCTTCTCTGGGGAAATTCCCCTCTCTTTGGAGGATTGGCTCGTCCGCCAGTGATTCCTATAAGTAGCCTCCAGCACTGGCGGACGAGCTAATCCTCCAGAGGGAGGGGAATTTAGCCAAAGAGGGGGTAAATGGCAGTTTTTAGGTTTTTTACCCACATCTTACGGAAAAAATTGTACTGTTTGAAAACGCCAAAAAGGGGGGAATTCCACTATTCCCACCCCTTCTCGTCCGCTAGTGGCCTCCGGTACATAGTCCGTCTTTGGAAAGTTAATTAGACGATATATTAAACTTTTCTTTGTTCGCCCAATTAACAAGAGATTGCCTTGATTGGGTTGTACTGCTCCGCACCAGGCTCTTTAAGGCAGACGACTTGACTTGACTTGACTTGACTTGACTTGACTTCGCCGAATGTGACTTTGCCGAATGTGACTTTGCCGAATGTGACTCTGCCGAATGTGACTTTGCCGAATGTGACTTTGCCGAATGTGGCTTTGCCGAATGTGACTTTGCCGAAAGTTACTTTGCCGAATGTGACTTTGTCGAATGTGACTTTGCCGAAAGTGACTTTGCCGAATGTGACTTTGCCGAATGTGGCTTTGCCGAATGTGACTTTGCCGAAAGTGACTTTGCCGAATGTGACTTTGTCGAATGTGACTTTGCCGAAAGTGACTTTGCCGAATGTGACTTTGCCGATTGTTACTTTGCCGAATGTGAATTTGCCGACTTCGATTTTGCTAGTTTTGAATATGCCAAAGAAATTTTTCGCCAAAATTCCAAATTGACTTCGAATGAAATGGGTTTCTTGGAAAGTTTTTCCTTCTCACTTTTCCAATACCATTTTGAGAGTTGGATATGTACAGGGTGGGGCAAAAGTAACTATACACTTGTTGGAGGCTAATTTCTCCAAAAAATTATATAGAGTGCATATGATGTTATGAGCAATATATACGTTATTATACCTGAAAAAACCGATTCTGATGTTTATTTGACCGTATCTTGAGTTATTTTCAATTTAAAACAGGATTTTCAGTATTTTCATGGTTTTTCCTTTTTTAACGTCTTTAAGTGACCTCATGGTCTAATCAAAATCCTCAATAAAGGATAAGAAGTGTATAAAACGTTTCACTTGATGTATCTGAATGAGAATCAAATGATTTCAACTTCAGAATATCCCTATGGTTCAAGTTGATACGGATAATATGGTAAGGCCCGTGTTGAAGATGCCTGAACCAATTTTCGCGGTTTTTGGGTTATTGACAAAACAATTCAAGTTAAATGTTTTAATGAACCCTATGGTACTAAAATAAGTCAATAAACATGAAATATATTGTTTTTAGTTGTTTTAAGCTGAAAAATAAGATTTTTGAAGTTTACCATTTTCTGGTTGAAATCAGTTATTTTCGTGGAAAAAGAAGCAATTATACTATTTATTATGCATGAATGTAAACTTACTCTCCTGTTAAACGTTTAAGAATATTTTTCTACATTCTATATTACATACCAACATCAATTTTCGTCAAATAACAGTTGATATTGCGAGATAACTGACAAAAATCACTGAAAAAAAACCGAAAATATGGCGAATTTCGAGAAAAAGACGCATAACTCATGAAATAAATTGTTGTAAGTTAAAATGAATAGCAGAATCAAAATTTTCAGGTGTTTTAGCATCTGTTTGAAATGTTTAATCATATTGATGCAATATAATTTTTTGGAGAAATTTTGCGTCAACAAGTGTATAGTTACTTTTGCCCCACCCTGTATAATCGTTGATATTTCGAGAACAGTAAGTATTGTAATGTACATATGCTGTATTTATTTTGCTTCAGACTCTATTTCGAGTTCAAAATGCTTCTTCTATAACACACAAAACTGCGTTTTTTCATTAAACGAGGTTCTTGAACAAGTTTGACATGTACAAAACATAAGTCTCTGGACGTCAATCAGCATCAACCGTTTCGTTACTCCTTCTCCTTTCTATTACCATTTTGACAGTTGGATGTTAACCAGTGAATTAAATATATACTTCTATTATCCATTTACAAAAACTGTTTCTTTTCATTAAACGAGATTCTTGACAAATTTGTGATTTTTATATATTTTCCAGATTTCATGTAAAAATAAGTCAATCAGCAGCCCCGTTTCGTTATTCCTTCACACTTTTATTACCATTTTGAGAGTTGGGTATTAACCAGTGACTTTCATATTCAGTATAAATTATTCATATCCAAATCAAGTTCCGATAGCATAACATACAGGGTGGCTAGAAAAACATGGCACTTTTGAACAGAAATTGTGAAAGTTGTAGAGAAGCTATGACAATGTGGTATATCACATTCGAATAAGCATATATTGACTTGAAAAATGATGTCATATTATTAAGTTTAGAAGGTTACAGCAACATCGTTCTTTCAAAATTTCGAAAAACAAAAACTTTTTCACATAAAATTTGGAAAACATAAAATTTCTTTGCATATGTATGTACGTAACCGAACCGGCCTGCAAGATTAGTTTTTGATAACAAGAAACCCTAGATCGGCTATATTCATACCAAAGTTCAAACTTTCTCAATAACTTATGTACGACAAGGTTATTGGGACGACGTACTTAAACGAGGTTCTTGAAAACTTTTAGACTCGTAAAACGTATGTCACCGGACGTCAATCAGCAGCAACAGTTTCGTTACTCCTGACTTTTATTACCATTTTGAAAGTTGGATGTTACATATACTTATATTATCCATATAAAAATCAAGTTCAGGTATGCTTCCTCGATAAGATAAATTGAACGAGATTCTTAAAAAAAATTTGACGTAAATTTTTTTCTGAATTGTTTGTAAAACATACGTTACCAGACGTCAATCAGCAGCAACAGTTTCGTTACTCCTCCCATTTTATTACCATTTTGAGTGTGGCATATGCGTGGTAACTTGACATATCGAACAGTCAGTAACACAGACTATATTTATTAAACTTCCTATAACCATATCAAGCTCAAACTGACTCAATTTAGAAAGTTTTCTAAACCTAAGCAAAAATTATAGATGTTTTCATTTCACAGCGATGTCTCCAGCTTCATTACTCCTAACTTTTCCATCATCATTTTGAGAGTTTGGTATGCATAACACTTCAGTCATACTACCGTATTCATACCAAAGTTCAAACTTCTCAATAACATATGTTAGTTTCATTAAAAGAGGTTCTTGGAAACTTTAAGACTTGTGAAAAACATAAGTTTCCCGACGTCAATCAGCAGCAACAGTTTCCGTTCTTTTTCTCCCTTTTATTAAAATTTCGAGAGTTGGATATGCGTAGTTACTTGACATATCGAACAGTCAGTTCCACAGACTATATTTATTTAACTTCCTAACCCATATCAGGTTCTAACTTTTTCAATAACGTATGACACAGTAATTCATTAAACGACGTTCTTGACACAAAAATGTTAGACAAGTTCACAGGTTCGTTCTTTCTGATCTCTTTTTATTACCATTTTGAGAGTTGAATACTTTTAATATGTAAGCGGACATATCTAGAACAGTCAGTTACAGATACTGTATTTATTAAACTTCCGTACTCATATCAAGTTCAACGTTTTCTCGCTAAACTACTGTAATTTTTCAGTGGAGTTTCAAAGTTGTTTTGTGGATTTTATTTTTGAGACTTACATAAGTAATCTAACAAACGATTCTCGCCCACTTTATCAATTAAATAACACGGTTCACAAAAAATCACTTCGAGAAACAGGAAACTCGGACCAAAACTTTCTTGCATTATTTATCACGTTATGTTGGCCGGCTTTTACCACTCATGTTTTACTTATGCAATATTCCAAATGGCATGTATTATAAATATTCTTAGAGAGTTTTCTCTTAGAATATATTATAGTGAATGGTCTTCGTACTAGCGGACGAGAAGGGGTGGGAAAAGTGGAATTCCCCCCTCTTTGTCACTTTCAAAAAGTAGAAGTTGTTTCCTGAGGTGTAGGTAAAATTGCCTGAAAACTGCCGATTCCCCCTCTTTGAGAAATTTTCCCTCCCTTTGGAGATTGAGCTCGTCCGACAGTGGGTCTTCGTCACGTGAACTTTTCATTCAGTGCAGTACCAGAAGCCGATTCTTTAGAAATACCGAGTCATAGAGGTATGAAAAGGTAAAGCCGCGAAGGTAAAAATAATTCCCAAAAAAGCTGAATTATCTCCATCGCGTTAAGTTTCGAGCACACAATTGACTATAAAATTTCAGTAACACATTATCATGGCCAGACTATAAGCCGATTATTATGCTTCTTATTTATCACTTCATTTTTCTTCAATTCACCTCAATTCATTTTTAACAGTTATTCTTAGAGTGGTTTTTAAAGCGTGTTCAGAAACATTTAGAAAACACAAAAAATATTGTGTGAACGGATTTTCCTTTTATGTAAGGAAAATAATGAACTTTTTCCTTATTTTCCAATTATGTATTTTGTTGTACCCTATCCAGAATTTCTTGAACTCGGAAACGTTTGTTATCGTGCAAAGAGAAGTGAAAAATGTTTTGATTCACTGGAAACTTAAGCAATTTAACCTTTTTCGTTTTCCGAGATTTTTCAAAAAAAGTTCCAGACGGTCTCAGAACGATTTTTGATGAGTCCTATAAACCTGAAATAGATCTTAAAAATGACTGTCCCAGTCCCAATTTCCGCTGTCTCTCCCTGGTCGCCCTCAAAAGAGGGCTCAAAAGAAAGAACCATCCAATTTCCTTTGATTTTTTATTAAATGTTATATTATATTAATACCTTGGTGAAGTTACTTGGTTATCAAAAAAATATTCAATGGGCCCGGTTTCACATGTTTTCTTAGTTTTCTTCTTCCCTTTTTCTCAATGACATCAAGCCCATTAAAAACAGAATTTGAATTCACATTGCCCGCCAAAACTTTTTGAGTAACAAAAAAACGGATAAGCCACTTTCTAGAGCCCGCTGCTACGCTAAATAAGAAGAAAAATCAGGAGACCATTTTGAGAATCTAACCACTAATTTGCTTTCTAATCTGTTTTGGCGCGCATGGAATTTTCAAAACTAATTTTTTTATTATCACATTCCACTTGAAATCATGGCGAATCGGAAACATACCGAACGAATGTTTTCGCCGAAAGTATGTTTTCGCCGAACGTATGTTTTCGCCGAACGTATGTTTTCGCCGAACGTATGTTTTCGCCGAATGTATGTTTTCGCCGAATGTATGTTTTCGCCGAACGTAACCTTCAAATGCGTGCCATCGAAACGCGTGACCATTTCGATAACCTATAGGTGCGCGTTCACAGTGGTCTTGGGAAAAAAACTCGAAATTTCTTCACCAACTGAAAATAACAGAAATTAATTTCTGCGGAGAAGTTATTTTGTGATCCAAAATTTTCACAGCAAAAAAGTGCAAGTATCTGATTATGATTTTTTGTCACATTTTTGACATTTTTGATTTTTTTGTGATTTGGTCAACCTTCGAACATTGCGCGTACATAATTCATTACAATTTTTGATAACAAGATATGTATCTTGACCGAGCTAAAGCCGAACCAGGGCTTCTTGTTAGGCCAAAGCTTTTTGGCGCGCAGTTTGAATTCGAATCGGTTTTTTGGTGCGCTTTAAACTTTCCAAATTGAATTATTTTTGACTGAGCCAAACCCGGGTTTCTTGGTTATCAAAAACTTTTTGGTGCGCAGTTCGAATTCGATTTTTCGATGCGCTTTAAAATTTTCCAAAATGAATTATTTTTCACATCACATATGAACATATGAACTGCACTTAATTCATTTCATAGTTGCGTAACCGACCAGCAAAGTTAATTTTTGATAACAAGAAACCTTGACCAAGCTATGAACATAAACAACTTGACGGAATTTCTGGTTATTTCCGAACGGATCGCGTGCATTTACTGGGACATCATGATCCACTATAATATAGGCCTCATATTTTATTATAAGAAATGGTTTAAAACTGCGAGAACCCAGAACCAGATTTTCAGGTCCAGAACTGAATTCTCAAATAATGAATTTCCTGTGCCACGTTTTAAAAATTCTTAGAACCGCAGATTCTCAAGTCCCGAACCGGATTCTCATGTGAGGAATTTTCTGTGCCACGTTTTGGATTTTTGTATAACCAATTACGAGGCCTATATGTAGCAAATGACAAGGAGAGGAAAATAGTTTATAATAACAAAGAAACCCGGACAAAGAATACGATTCATTTACTTGAACGTTGAATTTTTATCATCTGCTCAACCTACATAAAAGCTATAATGTCAATCTTAATAGTTTAGAAAGCTTTATCAAATTATCGTGCGTTGTCAGGAAGTGATACTTCTAAACAACTTCAGCTCAGCACAATGTTTGCATAAAAGAGTTAATTATAAAGTTTAAAAGCGTGGATGAAACGAATATATCAGTCAGTCAGTCAGTCAGTCAGTCAGTCAGTCAGTCAGTCAGTCAGTCAGTCAGTCAGTCAGTCAGTCAGTCAGTCAGTCAGTCAGACGAAACCATGAACAAGCTGTACATGTAAAGTATTTACAGAAGTAGTTTTGCGTAACTTGATATTTTCAGTCCGGCTATGTTATGTACATAAACACACTTGTACCAGAACTGTTTGCAGAAATTAACTACACGACCGTATGTGTACAAACAACTTGAACATGTGATGTGTTAGTCAGTCAGGCAGAGCGTCAGTCAGTCAGTCAGTCAGTCAGTCAGTCATTCGGTCAGTCATTCACATTCAGTCAGTCAGTCAGTAAGTCAGTCAGTAAGTCAGTCATTAACAGGAAATAAGAGTTATAAACAACATCAATAGTATACATAACTGAGTTGTTTTTATGTTTATCTGTCTGCGTAAGCAAAACCAACCTCCACACAGATAGCCATGTTGACAGATAAATATTTAGTCAGTCAAGGCACTGAAACCCATACAGTAAGCCAGTCATTCAGTCAGTGAGGCGATCAGTCAGGCGATCAGTCAGTCAGTCAGCCAGCCAGTCAGTCATTCAGTCAGTCAGTAAGTCAGTCATTCAGTCAGACAGTCAGTCAGTCAGTCAGTCAGTCAGTCAGTCAGTCAGTCAGTCAGTCAGTCAGTCAGTCAGTCAGTCAGTCAGTCAGTCAGTCAGTCAGTCAGTCAGTCAGTCAGTCAGTCAGTCAGTCAGTCAGTCAGTCAGTCAGTCAGTCAGTCAGTCAGTCAGTCAGTCAGTCAGTCAGTCAGTCAGTCAGTCAGTCAGTCAGTCAGTCAGTCAGTCAGTCAGTCAGTCAGTCAGTCAGTCAGTCAGTCAGTCAGTCAGTCAGTCAGTCAGTCAGTCAGTCAGTCAGTCAGTCAGTCAGTCAGTCAGTCAGTCAGTCAGTCAGTCAGTCAGTCAGTCAGTCAGTCAGTCAGTCAGTCAGTCAGTCAGTCAGTCAGTTAGTCATTAAGTAGGCAAATTACGTAACTGAGTTGTTTGCATGTTTATCTGTCTGTCCGGGCCGACCAAACAAACTAAGATTGTCTACATGACAGTTAATTAGTTCGTCAGTCAATCCATTTTAGACAGTCAGACAGTCGTGTAAGAAGTCCTTTTTCAAATGTGTAAGTAACGTCGTTCTGAATACTGTTTACGGTTTGTTCTGTTTTTTTTTCACGAATCATTCTTTTTTCTGAACAGTTTTACTTTAAAATTTTCATCATTCTCTATCCAATTCTTTCACACTGGCGAAAGTGACGAATGACTGGAAGGGAAGTATTTTTTTAATCACAAAAGTTCAATTTCATGGAATTCAACTCACCGAAAATTGTCTCACTCATTTTGAAATCAGAAAATCACTTGAGTTTTTTTCTCTACCATGAATTGAACTGCCCGAATGGTCAACTCACCGAAAACGGAGAAGACTGAGTAATTTGAGGAGCGAGTGCTGTTCTCAAAATAATAAAAACTAGTTAAAAAGTATATATTGAAAAAAAGCTAAAAACCATATAATGAAGAAAAAACAGTCATTTACTAAAAAAATCGTATTCCGGTACTGGCAAAAATCTATCAAATATGATTATTTCAGGCAACTTGCGCAAAATGTAGCTTCGGGGTTAATTAAGGATTAAAACTGATTGGTACTGAAAAGGATTGGACTGAATAGAGAATCGGCAGATGATTAAGATGCCTTCTTAAAGGAGAATATCTAATTGTGTTACAGTACCTTAGATACTATGCCATGTACTCAAAACTCTGATTTCGGTGCTAGCAAAACACTATCGAGTATGATTATTTTAGGCAACTTGCGCAAATTGTAGCTTCGGGGTTAATTAAGGATTAAAACTGATTTGTACTAAAGAGGATTGGACTGAACAGAAAATCGGCAGATGATTAAGATGCCTTCTTAAAGGAGAATAACTAATTGTGTTACTGTACCTTAGATATTATGCAACTTACGTACATGCAGTACATACGTCAATGGTTCTTTATTAAGTTTTTCTGAAAAACTTACCCTTCGCACTTTATTAGGAAACTGAGTCTGCTTTGGCCCCTTTATCTTTTCACTGAGTCTTCTTTATTACTGTAGTCCGCAAGGCAGCCTAATAACCTTCAGAATGGCCTGAAAGATCGCATAAACGGATGCACTAGCGGATGAAAAGGGTTGGGGAAGTGGAATTCACCCCTCTTTGGGATTTTCAAAAAATTGAATTTGTTCCCGAAGGTGTAGGCAAAATGGCCTGAAAACTGCCAGTGTCCCCTCTTTAACGAAATTCCCCTCCTTTTGAACACTAGCGGAGGAGAAGGGGTGGGAAAAGTGGAATTTCCCCTCTTTGGCAGTTCCAAAAAGTATAAAATGTTCCTCAAGGTGTAGGTAAAATTGCCCCAAAACTAGTTATTCTCCCTCTTTGAAGTAAATTCCCCTTCCTTTGGAGGGTTAGCTCGTCCGCCAGTGAATGGACGGGCCATGACGGAAACCCCCCCCAGAGCAACGCGTGTGGTTCTGCGTTTCAGGCCAGGCCTGGTTTCGAACCAGGACCACCAGTTTTCGAGGCTGGCACCCTAAGCACTAGACTAGGCGGGCAAGTCTTGAAGACTTTTCTAAACGACTACATAGGAAGATTGACGATCTTCGAAATTTAGTCTCCTCAAAAAATTTGGCAAAATTGACCGTTTATTCGATGGTTTGTAAAATTAGCTACAGACATCGAATAAACTTCTGGTGCGTATAGCTAGCGTATCCGCGCCGCCTGTGTAAGCGCGTGCAGCAGTAAAATGTCGTTCATGAAACATTATTTGTCACCGATAGCGGATGAAAAGGAAAAGAGCAAGTGGAATTTCCTTCTCTTTCAAAAGAAAAAAGTTTATTCATTTCCTCAGGCGTGTGTAAAATTATCTGAAGACTGCGGATTCTGTTTCTATGAAAGATATGTATTTCTCTCCCTCCGGTGGGTTGGCTCATCCGCGCGTGTGCAAAGTAATGTTTCAGGAGCAACAATTTTTCTGCTGCACGCGCTAACACAGACGGCGCGGGTACGCTATATCAATCAAAGTGTCAAAGTCTCCTGTATACCAGGAAAAAATGCCAGCCCTATTGGTTCTGCACAACTCAAATGCGGAGTCAGAAACATAGGGACAAAAGGTTGGGGCACCCTGTACACAAATTTTTTAAACTGAGCGCCAGAAACGTTCTAAGTGACAAGAAGACCATGGAAGACCTAGGAGCAGGAGCAGGAGCAGGAGCAAGAGCAGGAGCCTAGGAAGAATTTGCAGAAAACTTCCGTCTCGGGTTCTGAAAAAAAACAAAGAGCTTGTCGGAAATAATTCAAAATCCTAATTGAATCACAATGTTAGAAGTAGAAATTTTTGGTTATCAAATTGTGCTGTCGAGGATACGAATTGACCAAGAAAATTCAGTTTTCAATAAAGTCAATTTAACCATGTTTACATCTGCGACTAAATGTCACTTTAACCAGAAGTAATTGCTAATGAAATTCATCATGTACACAATGGTTAGAATAGGTTGAGTATAGTTTCATTGGGTGCTTTCAAAGTTAAAAAAAAAACGGGATAAAAATGGGTCAAATATCAATTTTTAGGTAAAATAAGTATTTTTTTCAAGATTTAATTGTGGAATTTTAGCCACAAATTTACCATTTTTTGTTTTCACTTTCCATTCAACTTCTAAAAAAATACCGGCACGGATTTCTAATTTAGTTATTTATTTAGTCTGCATGCTATATGTAGCTTTTCTCAAACTTCTTGTTATTCAGAGGAAAATTTTGGCGCGCATTTTGAATTCATGTACGTTTTTGTCGCTAGATTTCGGGAGACATATTTTTATTTACATAATTTACTTTACTTACATTTTGCTTGTTAAGTCAACCCACGTATATTAGTGTTGCACAACGGCTCCATACTCCATGATATGATTTTTTATATCAAAAATCGATGAACCAGCTAGAAATATTAATCAATTGGTTATTAACAACTAACAATTATCATCCATAAATCAAACCACCTGATATTCCGCCCACTGGAAAACTTTGATTTCATGATTATCAGATCAATTACTTTTTCATTAGAAACACCTGTTCCATACTGATTGTCAATTAGAGGGAAATTAGGAAACAAGTTCTACTTTTCTGTAGAGGAAACCCACTTATCCACCTCTTCTCGTCCGCATATTACAGTATCTGAGTACCAAGATACCCTACCCATTATGACAGGATCACACGTACCATGAATGATTGACGGTCGAAAAATCAAACTTGTCGGGTACAGTTATACTTGTTGGGTACAGTTATATTTTTTGGGTACAGTTATACTTGTTGGGTACAGTTATAATTATTGGGTACAGTTATACTTGTTGGGTACAGTTATATTTGTTGGGTACAGTTGTACTTGTTGGGTACAGTTATACTTTATATCTTTCTATTCTGACAAACACGTTATAAACCTTTCTATTTTCAGATTTTCATTACAATTAAGATCAACGAAAACCCAGTCGACGGAAAATACATAGTGAAAATGACGATCTCTGACGCGACGACGATCGTCTTTGCCATATTATTTGGTCTGGTACTAATCATTGGAGTGGTGGGAAATGCCCTACTAATTCTGTCCGTCGTTACCTCCAGGAAGATGCGAGCTGTCGTTATGAACTTGTTGCTGGTGAGTGAGTGAGTGAGTGAGTGAGTGAGTGAGTGAGTGAGTGAGTGAGTGAGTGAGTGAGTGAGTGAGTGAGTGAGTGAGTGAGTGAGTGAATGAGTGAGTGAGTGAGTGGGTGAGTGAGTGAGTGAGTGAGTGAGGGAGTGAGTGAGTGAGTGAGTGAGTGAGTGAGTGAGTGAGTGAGTGAGTGAGTGAGTGAGTGAGTGAGTGAGTGAGTGAGTGAGAAATATTTTCAGGTGAATCTATCGTTATCTGATCTGGCCAACGTAGCCATTGGCTCCAGCGACTGGTTCCAGATGGTATGGTTTCGGTTAGACACTCACTCACTCACTCACTCACTCACTCACTCACTCACTCACTCACTCACTCACTCACTCACTCACTCACTCACTCACTCACTCACTCACTCACTCACTCACTCACTCACTCACTCACTCACTCACTCACTCA
>CAXIWR010000055.1:0-53000 GCA_964036265.1 Daptonema setosum
AGAAACATGTTCAAATCACCGATAAGTTTTTTTAATGGAACCCATATAAAGGCACATGCATGTTTTAGGGTACAAAATACCGTAGTTTTCAGTCGTCTGCAGGGCACGAGCCTGGAAATGTTTTTTCGGTAAAATCTATTACATCCTAGTCGCAAACCACCAACTGGACCCAACTAGCATGAATTTTCGACCCTAAGTCATTCGTGGCACCTGTGGTACACTGGTCATGGGTTCCACGGAAATGGCTCAAATTTAGCCAAAAACAGACTTTATCGGCTTATATCTCGCGATAGGAAACTCCGATCGTCGAAACTCAAGTCCATCGTGTAGAGCGTGGTTGAATTGACCTAGAAACATGTTCAAATCACCGATAAGTTTTTTTAATGGAACCCATATAATGGCACATGCATGTTTTAGGGTTCAAAATACCGTAATTTTCAGTCGTCTGCAGGGGACGAGCCTGGAAATGTTTTTTCGGTAAAATCTATTACATCCTAGTCGCAAACCACCAACTGGACCCAACTAGCATGAATTTTCGACCCTAAGTCATTCGTGGCACCTGTGGTACACTGGTCATGGGTTCCACGGAAATGGCTCAAATTTAGCCAAAAACAGACTTTATTGGCTTATATCTCGGGATAGGAAACTCGGATCGTCGAAAACTCAAGTCCATCGTGTAGAGCGTGGTCGAATTGACCTAGAAACATGTTCAAATCACCGATAAGTTTTTTTAATGGAACCCATATAATGGCACATGCATGTTTTAGGGTACAAAATACCGTAATTTTCAGTCGTCTGCAGGGCACGAGCCTGGAAATGTTTTTTCGGTAAAATCTATTACATCCTAGTCGCAAACCACCAACTGGACCCAACTAGCATGAATTTTCGACCCTAAGTCATTCGTGGCACCTGTGGTACACTGGTCATGGGTTCCACGGAAATGGCTCAAATTTAGCCAAAAACAGACTTTATTGGCTTATATCTCGGGATAGGAAACTCGTATCGTCAAAAACTCAAGTCCATCGTGTAGAGCGTGGTCGAATTGACCTAGAAACATGTTCAAATCACCGATAAGTTTTTTTAATGGAACCCATATAATGGCACATGCATGTTTTAGGGTACAAAATACCGTAATTTTCAGTCGTCTGCAGGGCACGAGCCTGAAAATGTTTTTTCGGTAAAATCTATTACATCCTAGTCGCAAACCACCAACTGGACCCAACTAGCATGAATTTTCGACCCTAAGTCATTCGTGGCACCTGTGGTACACTGGTCATGGGTTCCACGGAAATGGCTCAATTTTAGCCAAAAACAGACTTTATCGGCTTATATCTCGCGATAGGAAACTCGGATCGTCGAAAACTCAAGTCCATCGTGTAGAGCGTGGTCGAATTGACCTAGAAACATGTTCAAATCACCGATAAGTTTTTTTAATGGAACCCATATAATGGCACATGCATGTTTTAGGGTACAAAATACCGTAGTTTTCAGTCGTCTGCAGGGCACGAGCCTGGAAATGTTTTTTCGGTAAAATCTATTACATCCTAGTCGCAAACCACCAACTGGACCCAACTAGCATGAATTTTCGACCCTAAGTCATTCATGGCACCTGTGGTACACTGGTCATGGGTTCCACGGAAATGGCTCAAATTTAGCCAAAAACAGACTTTATCGGCTTATATCTCGCGATAGGAAACTCCGATCGTCGAAAACTCAAGTCCATCGTGTAGAGCGTGGTTGAATTGACCTAGAAACATGTTCAAATCACCGATAAGTTTTTTTAATGGAACCCATATAATGGCACATGCATGTTTTAGGGTTCAAAATACCGTAATTTTCAGTCGTCTGCAGGGCACGAGCCTGGAAATGTTTTTTCGGTAAAATCTATTACATCCTAGTCGCAAACCACCAACTGGACCCAACTAGCATGAATTTTCGACCCTAAGTCATTCGTGGCACCTGTGGTACACTGGTCATGGGTTCCACGGAAATGGCTCAAATTTAGCCAAAAACAGACTTTATTGGCTTATATCTCGGGATAGGAAACTCGGATCGTCGAAAACTCAAGTCCATCGTGTAGAGCGTGGTCGAATTGACCTAGAAACATGTTCAAATCACCGATAAGTTTTTTTAATGGAACCCATATAATGGCACATGCATGTTTTAGGGTACAAAATACCGTAATTTTCAGTCGTCTGCAGGGCACGAGCCTGGAAATGTTTTTTCGGTAAAATCTATTACATCCTAGTCGCAAACCACCAACTGGACCCAACTAGCATGAATTTTCGACCCTAAGTCATTCGTGGCACCTGTGGTACACTGGTCATGGGTTCCACGGAAATGGCTCAAATTTAGCCAAAAACAGACTTTATTGGCTTATATCTCGGGATAGGAACTCGGATCGTCAAAAACTCAAGTCCATCGTGTAGAGCGTGGTCGAATTGACCTAGAAACATGTTCAAATCACCGATAAGTTTTTTTAATGGAACCCATATAATGGCACATGCATGTTTTAGGGTACAAAATACCGTAATTTTCAGTCGTCTGCAGGGCACGAGCCTGAAAATGTTTTTTCGGTAAAATCTATTACATCCTATTCGCAAACCACCAACTGGACCCAACTAGCATGAATTTTCGACCCTAAGTCATTCGTGGCACCTGTGGTACACTGGTCATGAGTTCCACGGAAATGGCTCAATTTTAGCCAAAAACAGACTTTATCGGCTTATATCTCGCGATAGGAAACTCGGATCGTCGAAAACTCATGTCCATCGTGTAGAGCGTGGTTGAATTGACCTAGAAACATGTTCAAATCACCGATACGTTTTTTTAATGGAACCCATATAATGGCACATGCATGTTTTAGGGTACAAAATACCGTAATTTTCAGTCGTCTGCAGGGCACGAGCCTGGAAATGTTTTTTCGGTAAAATCTATTACATCCTAGTCGCAAACCACCAACTGGACCCAACTAGCATGAATTTTCGACCCTAAGTCATTCGTGGCACCTGTGGTACACTGGTCATGGGTTCCACGGAAATGGCTCAATTTTAGCCAAAAACAGACTTTATCGGCTTATATCTCGCGATAGGAAACTCGGATCGTCGAAAACTCAAGTCCATCGTGTAGAGCGTGGTTGAATTTGACCTAGAAACATGTTCAAATCACCGATAAGTTTTTTAATGGAACCCATATAATGGCACATGCATGTTTTAGGGTTCAAAATACCGTAATTTTCAGTCGTCTGCAGGGCACGAGCCTGGAAATGTTTTTTCGGTAAAATCTATTACATCCTAGTCGCAAACCACCAACTGGACCCAACTAGCATGAATTTGCGACCCTAAGTCATTCGTGGCACCTGTGGTACACTGGTCATGGGTTCCACGGAAATGGCTCAAATTTAGCCAAAAATAGACTTTATCGGCTTATATCTCGCGATAGGAAACTCGGATCGTCGAAAACTCAAGTCCATCGTGTAGAGCGTGGTCGAATTGACCTAGAAACATGTTCAAATCACCGATAAGTTTTTTTAATGGAACCCATATAATGGCACATGCATGTTTTAGGTTACAAAATACCGTAATTTTCAGTCGTCTGCAGGGCACGAGCCTGGAAATGTTTTTTCGGTAAAATCTATTACATCCTAGTCGCAAACCACCAACTGGACCCAACTAGCATGAATTTTCGACCCTAAGTCATTCGTGGCACCTGTGGTACACTGGTCATGGGTTCCACGGAAATGGCTCAAATTTAGCCAAAAACAGAATTTATCGGCTTATATCTCGCGATAGGAAACTCGGATCGTCGAAAACTCAAGTCCATCGTGTAGAGCGTGGTTGAATTGACCTAGAAACATGTTCAAATCACCGATACGTTTTTTTAATGGAACCCATATAATGGCACATGCATGTTTTAGGGTACAAAATACCGTAATTTTCAGTCGTCTGCAGGGCACGAGCCTGGAAATGTTTTTTCGGTAAAATCTATTACATCCTAGTCGCAAACCACCAACTGGACCCAACTAGCATGAATTTTCGACCCTAAGTCATTCGTGGCACCTGTGGTACACTGGTCATGGGTTCCACGGAAATGGCTCAATTTTAGCCAAAAACAGACTTTATCGGCTTATATCTCGCGATAGGAAACTCGGATCGTCGAAAACTCAAGTCCATCGTGTAGAGCGTGGTTGAATTGACCTAGAAACATGTTCAAATCACCGATAAGTTTTTTTAATGGAACCCATATAATGGCACATGCATGTTTTAGGGTTCAAAATACCGTAATTTTCAGTCGTCTGCAGGGCACGAGCCTGGAAATGTTTTTTCGGTAAAATCTATTACATCCTAGTCGCAAACCACCAACTGGACCCAACTAGCATGAATTTGCGACCCTAAGTCATTCGTGGCACCTGTGGTACACTGGTCATGGGTTCCACGGAAATGGCTCAAATTTAGCCAAAAATAGACTTTATCGGCTTATATCTCGCGATAGGAAACTCGGATCGTCGAAAACTCAAGTCCATCGTGTAGAGCGTGGTCGAATTGACCTAGAAACATGTTCAAATCACCGATAAGTTTTTTTAATGGAACCCATATAATGGCACATGCATGTTTTAGGTTACAAAATACCGTAATTTTCAGTCGTCTGCAGGGCACGAGCCTGGAAATGTTTTTTCGGTAAAATCTATTACATCCTAGTCGCAAACCACCAACTGGACCCAACTAGCATGAATTTTCGACCCTAAGTCATTCGTGGCACCTGTGGTACACTGGTCATGGGTTCCACGGAAATGGCTCAAATTTAGCCAAAAACAGACTTTATCGGCTTATATCTCGCGATAGGAAACTCGGATCGTCGAAAACTCAAGTCCATCGTGTAGAGCGTGGTCGAATTGACCTAGAAACATGTTCAAATCACCGATAAGTTTTTTTTTAATGGAACCCTTTAAATGGCACATGCATGTTTTAGGGTACAAAATACCGTAATTTTCAGTCGTCTGCAGGGCACGAGCCTGGAAATGTTTTTTCGGTAAAATCTATTACATCCTAGTCGCAAACCACCAACTGGACCCAACTAGCATGAATTTTCGACCCTAAGTCATTCGTGGCACCTGTGGTACACTGGTCATGGGTTCCACGGAAATGGCTCAAATTTAGCCAAAAACAGACTCTATCGGTTTATATCTCGCGATAGGAAACTCGGATCGTCGAAAACTCAAGTCCATCGTGTAGAGCGTGGTCGAATTGACCTAGAAACATGTTCAAATCACCGATAAGTTTTTTCAATGGAACCCATATAATGGCACATGCATGTTTTAGGGTTCAAAATACCGTAATTTTCAGTCGTCTGCAGGGCACGAGCCTGGAAATGTTTTTTCGGTAAAATCTATTACATCCTAGTCGCAAACCACCAACTGGACCCAACTAGCATGAATTTTCTACCCTTAGTCATTCGTGGCACCTGTGGTACACTGGTCATGGGTTCCACGGAAATGGCTCAAATTTAGCCAAAAACAGACTTTATCGGCATATATCTCGCGATAGGAAACTCGGATCGTCGAAAACTCAAGTCCATCGTGTAGAGCGTGGTCGAATTGACCTGGAAACATGTTCAAATCACCGATACGTTTTTTTAATGGAACCCATATAATGGCACATGCATGTTTTAGGGTACAAAATACCGTAATTTTCAGTCGTCTGCAGGGCACGAGCCTGGAAATGTTTTTTCGGTAAAATCTATTACATCCTAGTCGCAAACCACCAACTGGACCCAACTAACATGAATTTTCGACCCTAAGTCATTCGTGGCACCTGTGGTACACTGGTCATTGGTTCCACGGAAATGGCTCAATTTTAGCCAAAAACAGACTTTATCGGCTTATATCTCGCGATAGGAAACTCGGATCGTCGAAAACTCAAGTCCATCGTGTAGAGCGTGGTTGAATTGACCTAGAAACATGTTCAAATCACCGATAAGTTTTTTTAATGGAACCCATATAATGGCACATGCATGTTTTAGGGTTCAAAATACCGTAATTTTCAGTCGTCTGCAGGGCACGAGCCTGTAAATGTTTTTTTCGGTAAAATCTATTACATCCTAGTCGCAAACCACCAACTGGACCCAACTAGCATGAATTTTCGACCCTAAGTCATTCGTGGCACCTGTGGTACACTGGTCATGGGTTCCACGGAAATGGCTCAAATTTAGCCAAAAATAGATTTTATCGGCTTATATCTCGCGATAGGAAACTCGGATCGTCGAAAACTCAAGTCCATCGTGTAGAGCGTGGTCGAATTGACCTAGAAACATGTTTAAATCACCGATAAGTTTTTTTAATGGAACCCATATAATGGCACATGCATGTTTTAGGGTTCAAAATACCGTAATTTTCAGTCGTCTGCAGGGCACGAGCCTGGAAATGTTTTTTCGGTAAAATCTATTACATCCTAGTCGCAAACCACCAACTGGACCCAACTAGCATGAATTTTCGACCCTAAGTCATTCGTGGCACCTGTGGTACACTGGTCATGGGTTCCACGGAAATGGCTCAAATTTAGCCAAAAATAGACTTTATCGGCTTATATCTCGCGATAGGAAACTCGGATCGTCGAAAACTCAAGTCCATCGTGTAGAGCGTGGTCGAATTGACCTAGAAACATGTTCAAATCACCGATAAGTTTTTTTTAATGGAACCCATATAATGGCACATGCATGTTTTAGGGTTCAAAATACCGTAATTTTCAGTCGTCTGCAGGGCACGAGCCTGGAAATGTTTTTTCGGTAAAATCTATTACATCCTAGTCGCAAACCACCAACTGGACCCAACTAGCATGAATTTGCGACCCTAAGTCATTCGTGGCACCTGTGGTACACTGGTCATGGGTTCCACGGAAATGGCTCAAATTTAGCCAAAAATAGACTTTATCGGCTTATATCTCGCGATAGGGAACTCGGATCGCCGAAAACTCAAGTCCATCGTGTAGAGCGTGGTCGAATTGACCTAGAAACATGTTCAAATCACCGATAAGTTTTTTTAATGGAACCCATATAATGGCACATGCATGTTTTAGGGTTCAAAATACCGTAATTTTCAGTCGTCTGCAGGGCACGAGCCTGGAAATGTTTTTTCGGTAAAATCTATTACATCCTAGTCGCAAACCACCAACTGGACCCAACTAGCATGAATTTTCGACCCTAAGTCATTCGTGGCACCTGTGGTACACTGGTCATGGGTTCCACGGAAATGGCTCAAATTTAGCCAAAAACAGACTTTATCGGCTTATATCTCGCGATAGGAAACTCGGATCGTCGAAAACTCAAGTCCATCGTGTAGAGCGTGGTCGAATTGACCTAGAAACATGTTCAAATCACCGATAAGTTTTTTTTTTAATGGAACCCTTTAAATGGCACATGCATGTTTTAGGGTACAAAATACCGTAATTTTCAGTCGTCTGCAGGGCACGAGCCTGGAAATGTTTTTTCGGTAAAATCTATTACATCCTAGTCGCAAACCACCAACTGGACCCAACTAGCATGAATTTTCGACCCTAAGTCATTCGTGGCACCTGTGGTACACTGGTCATGGGTTCCACGGAAATGGCTGAAATTTAGCCAAAAACAGACTCTATCGGCTTATATCTCGCGATAGGAAACTCGGATCGTCGAAAACTCAAGTCCATCGTGTAGAGCGTGGTCGAATTGACCTAGAAACATGTTCAAATCACCGATAAGTTTTTTCAATGGAACCCATATAATGGCACATGCATGTTTTAGGGTTCAAAATACCGTAATTTTCAGTCGTCTGCAGGGCACGAGCCTGGAAATGTTTTTTCGGTAAAATCTATTACATCCTAGTCGCAAACCACCAACTGGACCCAACTAGCATGAATTTTCTACCCTTAGTCATTCGTGGCACCTGTGGTACACTGGTCATGGGTTCCACGGAAATGGCTCAAATTTAGCCAAAAACAGACTTTATCGGCATATATCTCGCGATAGGAATCTCGGATCGTCGAAAACTCAAGTCCATCGTGTAGAGCGTGGTCGAATTGACCTGGAAACATGTTCAAATCACCGATACGTTTTTTTAATGGAACCCATATAATGGCACATGCATGTTTTAGGGTACAAAATACCGTAATTTTCAGTCGTCTGCAGGGCACGAGCCTGGAAATGTTTTTTCGGTAAAATCTATTACATCCTAGTCGCAAACCACCAACTGGACCCAACTAGCATGAATTTTCGACCCTAAGTCATTCGTGGCACCTGTGGTACACTGGTCATTGGTTCCACGGAAATGGCTCAATTTTAGCCAAAAACAGACTTTATCGGCTTATATCTCGCGATAGGAAACTCGGATCGTCGAAAACTCAAGTCCATCGTGTAGAGCGTGGTTGAATTAACCTAGAAACATGTTCAAATCACCGATAAGTTTTTTTAATGGAACCCATATAATGGCACATGCATGTTTTAGGGTTCAAAATACCGTAATTTTCAGTCGTCTGCAGGGCACGAGCCTGTAAATGTTTTTTTCGGTAAAATCTATTACATCCTAGTCGCAAACCACCAATCGGACCCAACTAGCATGAATTTTCGACCCTAAGTCATTCGTGGCACCTGTGGTACACTGGTCATGGGTTCCACGGAAATGGCTCAAATTTAGCCAAAAATAGACTTTATCGGCTTATATCTCGCGATAGGAAACTCGGATCGTCGAAAACTCAAGTCCATCGTGTAGAGCGTGGTCGAATTGACCTAGAAACATGTTTAAATCACCGATAAGTTTTTTTAATGGAACCCATATAATGGCACATGCATGTTTTAGGGTTCAAAATACCGTAATTTTCAGTCGTCTGCAGGGCACGAGCCTGGAAATGTTTTTTCGGTAAAATCTATTACATCCTAGTCGCAAACCACCAACTGGACCCAACTAGCATGAATTTTCGACCCTAAGTCATTCGTGGCACCTGTGGTACACTGGTCATGGGTTCCACGGAAATGGCTCAAATTTAGCCAAAAATAGACTTTATCGGATTATATCTCGCGATAGGAAACTCGGATCGTCGAAAACTCAAGTCCATCGTGTAGATCGTGGTCGAATTGACCTAGAAACATGTTCAAATCACCGATAAGTTTTTTTAATGGAACCCATATAATGGCACATGCATGTTTTAAGGTACAAAATACCGTAATTTTCAGTCGTCTGCAGAGCACGAGCCTGGAAATGTTTTTTCGGTAAAATCTATTACATCCTAGTCGCAAACCACCAACTGGACCCAACTAGCATGAATTTTCGACCCTAAGTCATTCGTGGCACCTGTGGTACACTGGTCATGGGTTCCACGGAAATGGCTCAAATTTAGCCAAAAATAGACTTTATCGGCTTATATCTCGCGATAGGAAACTCGGATCGTCGAAAACTCAAGTTCATCGTGTAGAGCGTGGTCGAATTGACCTAGAAACATGTTCAAATCACCGATAAGTTTTTTTAATGGAACCCATATAATGGCACATGCATGTTTTAGGGTACAAAATACCGTAATTTTCAGTCGTCTGCAGGGCACGAGCCTGGAAATGTTTTTTCGGTAAAATCTATTACATCCTAGTCGCAAACCACCAACTGGACCCAACTAGCATGAATTTTTGACCCTAAGTCATTCGTGGCACCTGTGGTACACTGGTCATGGGTTCCACGGAAATGGCTCAAATTTAGCCAAAAACAGACTTTATCGGCTTATATCTCGCGATAGGAAACTCGGATCGTCGAAAACTCAAGTCCATCGTGTAGAGCGTGGTTGAATTGACCTAGAAACATGTTTAAATCACCGATAAGTTTTTTTAATGGAACCCATATAATGGCACATGCATGTTTTAGGGTACAAAATACCGTAATTTCCAGTCGTCTGCAGGGCACGAGCCTGGAAATGTTTTTTTCGGTAAAATCTATTACATCCTAGTCGCAAACCACCAACTGGACCCAACTAGCATGAATTTTCGACCCTAAGTCATTCGTGGCACCTGTGGTACACTGGTCATGGGTTCCACGGAAATGGCTCAATTTTAGCCAAAAACAGACTTTATCGGCTTATATCTCGCGATAGGAAACTCGGATCGTCGAAAACTCAAGTCCATCGTGTAGAGCGTGGTTGAATTGACCTAGAAACTTGTTCAAATCACCGATAAGTTTTTTTAATGGAACCCATATAATGGCACATGCATGTTTTAGGGTTCAAAATACCGTAATTTTCAGTCGTCTGCAGGGCACGAGCCTGGAAATGTTTTTTCGGTAAAATCTATTACATCCTAGTCGCAAACCACCAACTGGCCCCAACTAGCATGAATTTGCGACCCTAAGTCATTCGTGGCACCTGTGGTACACTGGTCATTGGGTTCCACGGAAATGGCTCAAATTTAGCCAAAAATAGACTTTATCGGATTATATCTCGCGATAGGAAACTCGGATCGTCGAAAACTCAAGTCCATCGTGTAGAGCGTGGTTGAATTGACCTAGAAACATGTTCAAATCACCGATAAGTTTTTTTAATAGAACCCATATAATGGCACATGCATGTTTTAGGGTTCAAAATACCGTAATTTTCGGTCGTCTGCAGGGCACGAGCCTGGAAATGTTTTTTCGGTAAAATCTATTACATCCTAGTCGCAAACCACCAACTGGACCCAACTAGCATGAATTTGCGACCCTAAGTCATTCGTGGCACCTGTGGTACACTGGTCATGGGTTCCACGGAAATGGCTCAAATTTAGCCAAAAATAGACTTTATCGGCTTATATCTCGCGATAGGGAACTCGGATCGCCGAAAACTCAAGTCCATCGTGTAGAGCGTGGTCGAATTGACCTAGAAACATGTTCAAATCACCGATAAGTTTTTTTAATGGAACCCATATAATGGCACATGCATGTTTTAGGGTTCAAAATACCGTAATTTTCAGTCGTCTGCAGGGCACGAGCCTGGAAATGTTTTTTCGGTAAAATCTATTACATCCTAGTCGCAAACCACCAACTGGACCCAACTAGCATGAATTTTCGACCCTAAGTCATTCATGGCACCTGTGGTACACTGGTCATGGGTTCCACGGAAATGGCTCAAATTTAGCCAAAAACAGACTTTATCGGCTTATATCTCGCGATAGGAAACTCGGATCGTCGAAAACTTAAGTCCATCGTGTAGAGCGTGGTCGAATTGACCTAGAAACATGTTCAAATCACCGATAAGTTTTTTTAATGGAACCCATATAATGGCACATGCATGTTTTAGGGTACAAAATACCGTAATTTTCAGTCGTCTGCAGGGCACGAGCCTGGAAATGTTTTTTCGGTAAAATCTATTACATCCTAGTCGCAAACCACCAACTGGACCCAACTAGCATGAATTTTCGACCCTAAGTCATTCGTGGCACCTGTGGTACACTGGTCATGGGTTCCACGGAAATGGCTCAAATTTAGCCAAAAATAGACTTTATCGGCTTATATCTCGCGATAGGGAACTCGGATCGCCGAAAACTCAAGTCCATCGTGTAGAGCGTGGTCGAATTGACCTAGAAACATGTTCAAATCACCGATAAGTTTTTTTAATGGAACCCATATAATGGCACATGCATGTTTTAGGGTTCAAAATACCGTAATTTTCAGTCGTCTGCAGGGCACGAGCCTGGAAATGTTTTTTCGGTAAAATCTATTACATCCTAGTCGCAAACCACCAACTGGACCCAACTAGCATGAATTTTCGACCCTAAGTCATTCGTGGCACCTGTGGTACACTGGTCATGGGTTCCACGGAAATGGCTCAAATTTAGCCAAAAACAGACTTTATCGGCTTATATCTCGCGATAGGAAACTCGGATCGTCGAAAACTCAAGTCCATCGTGTAGAGCGTGGTCGAATTGACCTAGAAACATGTTCAAATCACCGATAAGTTTTTTTAATGGAACCCATATAATGGCACATGCATGTTTTAGGGTACAAAATACCGTAATTTTCAGTCGTCTGCAGGGCACGAGCCTGGAAATGTTTTTTCGGTAAAATCTATTACATCCTAGTCGCAAACCACCAACTGGACCCAACTAGCATGAATTTTCGACCCTAAGTCATTCGTGGCACCTGTGGTACACTGGTCATGGGTTCCACGGAAATGGCTCAAATTTAGCCAAAAATAGACTTTATCGGCTTATATCTCGCGATAGGGAACTCGGATCGCCGAAAACTCAAGTCCATCGTGTAGAGCGTGGTCGAATTGACCTAGAAACATGTTCAAATCACCGATAAGTTTTTTTAATGGAACCCATATAATGGCACATGCATGTTTTAGGGTTCAAAATACCGTAATTTTCAGTCGTCTGCAGGGCACGAGCCTGGAAATGTTTTTTCGGTAAAATCTATTACATCCTAGTCGCAAACCACCAACTGGACCCAACTAGCATGAATTTTCGACCCTAAGTCATTCGTGGCACCTGTGGTACACTGGTCATGGGTTCCACGGAAATGGCTCAAATTTAGCCAAAAACAGACTTTATCGGCTTATATCTCGCGATAGGAAACTCGGATCGTCGAAAACTCAAGTCCATCGTGTAGAGCGTGGTCGAATTGACCTAGAAACATGTTCAAATCACCGATAAGTTTTTTTAATGGAACCCATATAATGGCACATGCATGTTTTAGGGTACAAAATACCGTAATTTTCAGTCGTCTGCAGGGCACGAGCCTGGAAATGTTTTTTCGGTAAAATCTATTACATCCTAGTCGCAAACCACCAACTGGACCCAACTAGCATGAATTTTCGACCCTAAGTCATTCGTGGCACCTGTGGTAGACTGGTCATGGGTTCCACGGAAATGGCTCAATTTTAGCCAAAAACAGACTTTATCGGCTTATATCTCGCGATAGGAAACTCGGATCGTCGAAAACTCAAGTCCATCGTGTAGAGCGTGGTTGAATTGACCTAGAAACATGTTCAAATCACCGATAAGTTTTTTTAATGGAACCCATATAATGGCACATGCATGTTTTAGGGTTCAAAATACCGTAATTTTCAGTCGTCTGCAGGGCACGAGCCTGGAAATGTTTTTTCGGTAAAATCTATTACATCCTAGTCGCAAACCACCAACTGGACCCAACTAGCATGAATTTGCGACCCTAAGTCATTCGTGGCACCTGTGGTACACTGATCATGGGTTCCACGGAAATGGCTCAAATTTAGCCAAAAATAGACTTTATCGGCTTATATCTCGCGATAGGAAACTCAGATCGTCGAAAACTCAAGTCCATCGTGTAGAGCGTGGTCGAATTGACCTAGAAACATGTTCAAATCACCGATAAGTTTTTTTAATGGAACCCATATAATGGCACATGCATGTTTTAGGGTACAAAATACCGTAATTTTCAGTCGTCTGCAGGGCACGAGCCTGGAAATGTTTTTTCGGTAAAATCTATTACATCCTAGTCGCAAACCACCAACTGGACCCAACTAGCATGAATTTTCGACCCTAAGTCATTCGTGGCACCTGTGGTACACTGGTCATGGGTTCCACGGAAATGGCTCAAATTGAGCCAAAAACAGACTTTATTGGCTTATATCTCGGGATAGGAAACTCGGATCGTCAAAAACTCAAGTCCATCGTGTAGAGCGTGGTCGAATTGACCTAGAAACATGTTCAAATCACCGATAAGTTTTTTTAATGGAACCCATATAATGGCACATGCATGTTTTAGGGTACAAAATACCGTAATTTTCAGTCGTCTGCAGGGCACGAGCCTGGAAATGTTTTTTCGGTAAAATCTATTACATCCTAGTCGCAAACCACCAACTGGACCCAACTAGCATGAATTTTCGACCCTAAGTCATTCGTGGCACCTGTGGTACACTGGTCATGGGTTCCACGGAAATGGCTCAATTTTAGCCAAAAACAGACTTTATCGGCTTATATCTCGCGATAGGAAACTCGGATCGTCGAAAACTCAAGTCCATCGTGTAGAGCGTGGTTGAATTGACCTAGAAACATGTTCAAATCACCGATAAGTTTTTTTAATGGAACCCATATAATGGCACATGCATGTTTTAGGGTACAAAATACCGTAATTTTCAGTCGTCTGCAGGGCACGAGCCTGGAAATGTTTTTTCGGTAAAATCTATTACATCCTAGTCGCAAACCACCAACTGGACCCAACTAGCATGAATTTTCGACCCTAAGTCATTCGTGGCACCTGTGGTACACTGGTCATGGGTTCCACGGAAATGGCTCAATTTTAGCCAAAAACAGACTTTATCGGCTTATATCTCGCGATAGGAAACTCGGATCGTCGAAAACTCAAGTCCATCGTGTAGAGCGTGGTTGAATTGACCTAGAAACATGTTCAAATCACCGATAAGTTTTTTTAATGGAACCCATATAATGGCACATGCATGTTTTAGGGTTCAAAATACCGTAATTTTCAGTCGTCGGCAGGGCACGAGCCTGGAAATGTTTTTTCGGTAAAATCTATTACATCCTAGTCGCAAACCACCAACTGGACCCAACTAGCATGAATTTTCGACCCTAAGTCAATCGTGGCACCTGTGGTACACTGGTCATGGGTTCCACGGAAATGGCTCAAATTTAGCCAAAAACAGACTTTATCGGCTTATATCTCGCGATAGGAAACTCGGATCGTCGAAAACTCAAGTCCATCGTGTAGAGCGTGGTCGAATTGACCTAGAAACATGTTCAAATCACCGATAAGTTTTTTTAATGGAACCCATATAATGGCACATGCATGTTTTAGAGTACAAAATACCGTAATTTTCAGTCGTCTGCAGGGCACGAGCCTGGAAATGTTTTTTCGGTAAAATCTATTACATCCTAGTCGCAAACCACCAACTGGACCCAACTAGCATGAATTTTCGACCCTAAGTCATTCGTGGCACCTGTGGTACACTGGTCATGGGTTCCACGGAAATGGCTCAATTTTAGCCAAAAACAGACTTTATCGGCTTATATCTCGCGATAGGAAACTCGGATCGTCGAAAACTTAAGTCCATCGTGTAGAGCGTGGTCGAATTGACCTGGAAACATGTTCAAATCACCGATACGTTTTTTTAATGGAACCCATATAATGGCACATGCATGTTTTAGGGTTCAAAATACCGTAATTTTCAGTCGTCGGCAGGGCACGAGCCTGGAAATGTTTTTTCGGTAAAATCTATTACATCCTAGTCGCAAACCACCAACTGGACCCAACTAGCATGAATTTTCGACCCTAAGTCAATCGTGGCACCTGTGGTACACTGGTCATGGGTTCCACGGAAATGGCTCAAATTTAGCCAAAAACAGACTTTATCGGCTTATATCTCGCGATAGGAAACTCGGATCGTCGAAAACTCAAGTCCATCGTGTAGAGCGTGGTCGAATTGACCTAGAAACATGTTCAAATCACCGATAAGTTTTTTTAATGGAACCCATATAATGGCACATGCATGTTTTAGAGTACAAAATACCGTAATTTTCAGTCGTCTGCAGGGCACGAGCCTGGAAATGTTTTTTCGGTAAAATCTATTACATCCTAGTCGCAAACCACCAACTGGACCCAACTAGCATGAATTTTCGACCCTAAGTCATTCGTGGCACCTGTGGTACACTGGTCATGGGTTCCACGGAAATGGCTCAAATTTAGCCAAAAATAGACTTTATCGGATTATATCTCGCGATAGGAAACTCGGATCGTCGAAAACTCAAGTCCATCGTGTAGAGCGTGGTCGAATTGACCTAGAAACATGTTCAAATCACCGATAATTTTTTTTAATGGAACCCATATAATGGCACATGCATGTTTTAGGGTACAAAATACCGTAATTTTCAGTCGTCTGCAGGGCACGAGCCTGGAAATGTTTTTTCGGTAAAATCTATTACATCCTAGTCGCAAACCACCAACTGGACCCAACTAGCATGAATTTTCGACCCTAAGTCATTCGTGGCACCTGTGGTACACTGGTCATGGGTTCCACGGAAATGGCTCAAATTTAGCCAAAAACAGACTTTATCGGCTTATATCTCGCGATAGGAAACTCCGATCGTCGAAAACTCAAGTCCATCGTGTAGAGCGTGGTTGAATTGACCTAGAAACATGTTCAAATCACCGATAAGTTTTTTTAATGGAACCCATATAATGGCACATGCATGTTTTAGGGTTCAAAATACCGTAATTTTCAGTCGTCTGCAGGGCACGAGCCTGGAAATGTTTTTTCGGTAAAATCTATTACATCCTAGTCGCAAACCACCAACTGGACCCAACTAGCATGAATTTTCGACCCTAAGTCATTCGTGGCACCTGTGGTACACTGGTCATGGGTTCCACGGAAATGGCTCAAATTTAGCCAAAAACAGACTTTATTGGCTTATATCTCGGGATAGGAAACTCGGATCGTCGAAAACTCAAGTCCATCGTGTAGAGCGTGGTCGAATTGACCTAGAAACATGTTCAAATCACCGATAAGTTTTTTTAATGGAACCCATATAATGGCACATGCATGTTTTAGGGTACAAAATACCGTAATTTTCAGTCGTCTGCAGGGCACGAGCCTGGAAATGTTTTTTCGGTAAAATCTATTACATCCTAGTCGCAAACCACCAACTGGACCCAACTAGCATGAATTTTCGACCCTAAGTCATTCGTGGCACCTGTGGTACACTGGTCATGGGTTCCACGGAAATGGCTCAAATTTAGCCAAAAACAGACTTTATTGGCTTATATCTCGGGATAGGAAACTCGGATCGTCAAAAACTCAAGTCCATCGTGTAGAGCGTGGTCGAATTGACCTAGAAACATGTTCAAATCACCGATAAGTTTTTTTAATGGAACCCATATAATGGCACATGCATGTTTTAGGGTACAAAATACCGTAATTTTCAGTCGTCTGCAGGGCACGAGCCTGGAAATGTTTTTTCGGTAAAATCTATTACATCCTAGTCGCAAACCACCAACTGGACCCAACTAGCATGAATTTTCGACCCTAAGTCATTCGTGGCACCTGTGGTACACTGGTCATGGGTTCCACGGAAATGGCTCAATTTTAGCCAAAAACAGACTTTATCGGCTTATATCTCGCGATAGGAAACTCGGATCGTCGAAAACTCAAGTCCATCGTGTAGAGCGTGGTTGAATTGACCTAGAAACATGTTCAAATCACCGATAAGTTTTTTTAATGGAACCCATATAATGGCACATGCATGTTTTAGGGTACAAAATACCGTAATTTTCAGTCGTCTGCAGGGCACGAGCCTGGAAATGTTTTTTCGGTAAAATCTATTACATCCTAGTCGCAAACCACCAACTGGACCCAACTAGCATGAATTTTCGACCCTAAGTCATTCGTGGCACCTGTGGTACACTGGTCATGGGTTCCACGGAAATGGCTCAATTTTAGCCAAAAACAGACTTTATCGGCTTATATCTCGCGATAGGAAACTCGGATCGTCGAAAACTCAAGTCCATCGTGTAGAGCGTGGTCGAATTGACCTAGAAACTTGTTCAAATCACCTATAAGTTTTTTTAATGGAACCCATATAATGGCACATGCATGTATTAGGGTACAAAATACCGTAATTTTCAGTCGTCTGCAGGGCACGAGCCTGGAAATGTTTTTTTCGGTAAAATCTATTACATCCTAGTCGCAAACCACCAACTGGACCCAACTAGCATGAATTTTCGACCCTAAGTCATTCGTGGCACCTGTGGTACACTGGTCATGGGTTCCACGGAAATGGCTCAAATTTAGCCAAAAACAGACTTTATTGGCTTATATCTCGGGATAGGAAACTCGGATCGTCGAAAACTCAAGTCCATCGTGTAGAGCGTGGTCGAATTGACCTAGAAACATGTTCAAATCACCGATAAGTTTTTTTAATGGAACCCATATAATGGCACATGCATGTTTTAGGGTACAAAATACCGTAATTTTCAGTCGTCTGCAGGGCACGAGCCTGGAAATGTTTTTTCGGTAAAATCTATTACATCCTAGTCGCAAATCACCAACTGGACCCAACTAGCATGAATTTTCGACCCTAAGTCATTCGTGGCACCTGTGGTACACTGGTCATGGGTTCCACGGAAATGGCTCAAATTTAGCCAAAAACAGACTTTATCGGCTTATATCTCGCGATAGGAAACTCGGATCGTCGAAAACTCAAGTCCATCGTGTAGAGCGTGGTTGAATTGACCTAGAAACATGTTCAAATCACCGATAAGTTTTTTTAATGGAACCCATATAATGGCACATGCATGTTTTAGGGTACAAAATACCGTAATTTTCAGTCGTCTGCAGGGCACGAGCCTGGAAATGTTTTTTCGGTAAAATCTATTACATCCTAGTCGCAAACCACCAACTGGACCCAACTAGCATGAATTTTCGACCCTAAGTCATTCGTGGCACCTGTGGTACACTGGTCATGGGTTCCACGGAAATGGCTCAATTTTAGCCAAAAACAGACTTTATCGGCTTATATCTCGCGATAGGAAACTCGGATCGTCGAAAACTCAAGTCCATCGTGTAGAGCGTGGTTGAATTGACCTAGAAACATGTTCAAATCACCGATAAGTTTTTTTAATGGAACCCATATAATGGCACATGCATGTTTTAGGGTTCAAAATACCGTAATTTTCAGTCGTCTGCAGGGCACGAGCCTGGAAATGTTTTTTCGGTAAAATCTATTACATCCTAGTCGCAAACCACCAACTGGACCCAACTAGCATGAATTTGCGACCCTAAGTCATTCGTGGCACCTGTGGTACACTGGTCATGGGTTCCTCGGAAATGGCTCAAATTTAGCCAAAAATAGACTTTATCGGCTTATATCTCGCGATAGGAAACTCGGATCGTCGAAAACTCAAGTCCATCGTGTAGAGCGTGGTCGAATTGACCTAGAAACATGTTCAAATCACCGATAAGTTTTTTTTAATGGAACCCATATAATGGCACATGCATGTTTTAGGGTTCAAAATACCGTAATTTTCAGTCGTCTGCAGGGCACGAGCCTGGAAATGTTTTTTCGGTAAAATCTATTACATCCTAGTCGCAAACCACCAACTGGACCCAACTAGCATGAATTTTCGACCCTAAGTCATTCGTGGCACCTGTGGTACACTGGTCATGGGTTCCACGGAAATGGCTCAAATTTAGCCAAAAATAGACTTTATCGGATTATATCTCGCGATAGGAAACTCGGATCGTCGAAAACTCAAGTCCATCGTGTAGAGCGTGGTCGAATTGACCTAGAAACATGTTCAAATCACCGATAAGTGTTTTTAATGGAACCCATATAATGGCACATGCATGTTTTAGGGTACAAAATACCGTAATTTTCAGTCGTCTGCAGGGCACGAGCCTGGAAATGTTTTTTCGGTAAAATCTATTACATCCTAGTCGCAAACCACCAACTGGACCCAACTAGCATGAATTTTCGACCCTAAGTCATTCGTGGCACCTGTGGTACACTGGTCATGGGTTCCACGGAAATGGCTCAAATTTAGCCAAAAACAGACTTTATCGGCTTATATCTCGCGATAGGAAACTCCGATCGTCGAAAACTCAAGTCCATCGTGTAGAGCGTGGTTGAATTGACCTAGAAACATGTTCAAATCACCGATAAGTTTTTTTAATGGAACCCATATAATGGCACATGCATGTTTTAGGGTTCAAAATACCGTAATTTTCAGTCGTCTGCAGGGCACGAGCCTGGAAATGTTTTTTTCGGTAACATCTATTACATCCTAGTCGCAAACCACCAACTGGACCCAACTAGCATGAATTTTCGACCCTAAGTCATTCGTGGCACCTGTGGTACACTGGTCATGGGTTCCACGGAAATGGCTCAAATTTAGCCAAAAACAGACTTTATTGGCTTATATCTCGGGATAGGAAACTCGGATCGTCGAAAACTCAAGTCCATCGTGTAGAGCGTGGTCGAATTGACCTAGAAACATGTTCAAATCACCGATAAGTTTTTTTAATGGAACCCATATAATGGCACATGCATGTTTTAGGGTACAAAATACCGTAATTTTCAGTCGTCTGCAGGGCACGAGCCTGGAAATGTTTTTTCGGTAAAATCTATTACATCCTAGTCGCAAACCACCAACTGGACCCAACTAGCATGAATTTTCGACCCTAAGTCATTCGTGGCACCTGTGGTACACTGGTCATGGGTTCCACGGAAATGGCTCAATTTTAGCCAAAAACAGACTTTATCGGCTTATATCTCGCGATAGGAAACTCGGATCGTCGAAAACTTAAGTCCATCGTGTAGAGCGTGTTCGAATTGACCTGGAAACATGTTCAAATCACCGATACGTTTTTTTAATGGAACCCATATAATGGCACATGCATGTTTTAGGGTTCAAAATACCGTAATTTTCAGTCGTCGGCAGGGCACGAGCCTGGAAATGTTTTTTCGGTAAAATCTATTACATCCTAGTCGCAAACCACCAACTGGACCCAACTAGCATGAATTTTCGACCCTAAGTCAATCGTGGCACCTGTGGTACACTGGTCATGGGTTCCACGGAAATGGCTCAAATTTAGCCAAAAACAGACTTTATCGGCTTATATCTCGCGATAGGAAACTCGGATCGTCGAAAACTCAAGTCCATCGTGTAGAGCGTGGTCGAATTGACCTAGAAACATGTTCAAATCACCGATAAGTTTTTTTAATGGAACCCATATAATGGCACATGCATGTTTTAGAGTACAAAATACCGTAATTTTCAGTCGTCTGCAGGGCACGAGCCTGGAAATGTTTTTTCGGTAAAATCTATTACATCCTAGTCGCAAACCACCAACTGGACCCAACTAGCATGAATTTTCGACCCTAAGTCATTCGTGGCACCTGTGGTACACTGGTCATGGGTTCCACGGAAATGGCTCAAATTTAGCCAAAAATAGACTGAAGTCCATCGTGTAGAGCGTGGTCGAATTGACCTTGAAACATGTTCAAATCACCGATACGTTTTTTTAATGGAACCCATATAATGGCACATGCATGTTTTAGGGTTCAAAATACCGTAATTTTCAGTCGTCTGCAGGGCACGAGCCTGGAAATGTTTTTTCGGTAAAATCTATTACATCCTAGTCGCAAACCACCAACTGGACCCAACTAGCATGAATTTTCGACCCTAAGTCATTCGTGGCACCTGTGGTACACTGGTCATGGGTTCCACGAAAATGGCTCAAATTTAGCTAAAAATAGACTTTATCGGCTTATATCTCGCGATAGGAAACTCGGATCGTCGAAAACTCAAGTCCATCGTGTAGAGCGTGGTCGAATTGACCTAGAAACATGTTCAAATCACCGATAAGTTTTTTTAATGGAACCCATATAATGGCACATGCATGTTTTAGGGTACAAAATACCGTAATTTTCAGTCGTCTGCAGGGCACGAGCCTGGAAATGTTTTTTCGGTAAAATCTATTACATCCTAGTCGCAAACCACCAACTGGACCCAACTAGCATGAATTTTCGACCCTAAGTCATTCGTGGCACCTGTGGTACACTGGTCATGGGTTCCACGGAAATGGCTCAAATTTAGCCAAAAACAGACTTTATCGGCTTATATCTCGCGATAGGAAACTCCGATCGTCGAAAACTCAAGTCCATCGTGTAGAGCGTGGTTGAATTGACCTAGAAACATGTTCAAATCACCGATAAGTTTTTTTAATGGAACCCATATAATGGCACATGCATGTTTTAGGGTTCAAAATACCGTAATTTTCAGTCGTCTGCAGGGCACGAGCCTGGAAATGTTTTTTCGGTAAAATCTATTACATCCTAGTCGCAAACCACCAACTGGACCCAACTAGCATGAATTTTCGACCCTAAGTCATTCGTGGCACCTGTGGTACACTGGTCATGGGTTCCACGGAAATGGCTCAAATTTAGCCAAAAACAGACTTTATTGGCTTATATCTCGGGATAGGAAACTCGGATCGTCGAAAACTCAAGTCCATCGTGTAGAGCGTGGTCGAATTGACCTAGAAACATGTTCAAATCACCGATAAGTTTTTTTAATGGAACCCATATAATGGCACATGCATGTTTTAGGGTACAAAATACCGTAATTTTCAGTCGTCTGCAGGGCACGAGCCTGGAAATGTTTTTTCGGTAAAATCTATTACATCCTAGTCGCAAACCACCAACTGGACCCAACTAGCATGAATTTTCGACCCTAAGTCATTCGTGGCACCTGTGGTACACTGGTCATGGGTTCCACGGAAATGGCTCAAATTTAGCCAAAAACAGATTTTATTGGCTTATATCTCGGGATAGGAAACTCGGATCGTCAAAAACTCAAGTCCATCGTGTAGAGCGTGGTCGAATTGACCTAGAAACATGTTCAAATCACCGATAAGTTTTTTTAATGGAACCCATATAATGGCACATGCATGTTTTAGGGTACAAAATACCGTAATTTTCAGTCGTCTGCAGGGCACGAGCCTGGAAATGTTTTTTCGGTAAAATCTATTACATCCTAGTCGCAAACCACCAACTGGACCCAACTAGCATGAATTTTCGACCCTAAGTCATTCGTGGCACCTGTGGTACACTGGTCATGGGTTCCACGGAAATGGCTCAATTTTAGCCAAAAACAGACTTTATCGGCTTATATCTCGCGATAGGAAACTCGGATCGTCGAAAACTCAAGTCCATCGTGTAGAGCGTGGTTGAATTGACCTAGAAACATGTTCAAATCACCGATAAGTTTTTTTAATGGAACCCATATAATGGCACATGCATGTTTTAGGGTACAAAATACCGTAATTTTCAGTCGTCTGCAGGGCACGAGCCTGGAAATGTTTTTTCGGTAAAATCTATTACATCCTAGTCGCAAACCACCAACTGGACCCAACTAGCATGAATTTTCGACCCTAAGTCATTCGTGGCACCTGTGGTACACTGGTCATGGGTTCCACGGAAATGGCTCAATTTTAGCCAAAAACAGACTTTATCGGCTTATATCTCGCGATAGGAAACTCGGATCGTCGAAAACTCAAGTCCATCGTGTAGAGCGTGGTTGAATTGACCTAGAAACATGTTCAAATCACCGATAAGTTTTTTTAATGGAACCCATATAATGGCACATGCATGTTTTAGGGTTCAAAATACCGTAATTTTCAGTCGTCTGCAGGGCACGAGCCTGGAAATGTTTTTTCGGTAAAATCTATTACATCCTAGTCGCAAACCACCAACTGGACCCAACTAGCATGAATTTGCGACCCTAAGTCATTCGTGGCACCTGTGGTACACTGGTCATGGGTTCCACGGAAATGGCTCAAATTTAGCCAAAAATAGACTTTATCGGCTTATATCTCGCGATAGGAAACTCGGATCGTCGAAAACTCAAGTCCATCGTGTAGAGCGTGGTCGAATTGACCTAGAAACATGTTCAAATCACCGATAAGTTTTTTTAATGGAACCCATATAATGGCACATGCATGTTTTAGGGTTCAAAATACCGTAATTTTCAGTCGTCTGCAGGGCACGAGCCTGGAAATGTTTTTTCGGTAAAATCTATTACATCCTAGTCGCAAACCACCAACTGGACCCAACTAGCATGAATTTTCGACCCTAAGTCATTCGTGGCACCTGTGGTACACTGGTCATGGGTTCCAGGGAAATGGCTCAAATTTAGCCAAAAATAGACTTTATCGGATTATATCTCGCGATAGGAAACTCGGATCGTCGAAAACTCAAGTCCATCGTGTAGAGCGTGGTCGAATTGACCTAGAAACATGTTCAAATCACCGATAAGTTTTTTAATGGAACCCATATAATGGCACATGCATGTTTTAGGGTTCAAAATACCGTAATTTTCAGTCGTCTGCAGGGCACGAGCCTGGAAATGTTTTTTCGGTAAAATCTATTACATCCTAGTCGCAAACCACCAACTGGACCCAACTAGCATGAATTTTCGACCCTAAGTCATTCGTGGCACCTGTGGTACACTGGTCATGGGTTCCACGGAAATGGCTCAAATTTAGCCAAAAATAGACTTTATCGGATTATATCTCGCGATAGGAAACTCGGATCGTCGAAAACTCAAGTCCATCGTGTAGAGCGTGGTCGAATTGACCTAGAAACATGTTCAAATCACCGATAAGTTTTTTAATGGAACCCATATAATGGCACATGCATGTTTTAGGGTACAAAATACCGTAATTTTCAGTCGTCTGCAGGGCACGAGCCTGGAAATGTTTTTTCGGTAAAATCTATTACATCCTAGTCGCAAACCACCAACTGGACCCAACTAGCATGAATTTTCGACCCTAAGTCATTCGTGGCACCTGTGGTACACTGGTCATGGGTTCCACGGAAATGGCTCAAATTTAGCCAAAAATAGGCTTTATCGGCTTATATTTCGCGATAGGAAACTCGGATCGTCGAAAACTCAAGTCCATCGTGTAGAGCGTGGTCGAATTGACCTAGAAACATGTTCAAATCACCGATAAGTTTTTTTAATGGAACCCATATAATGGCACATGCATGTTTTAGGGTACAAAATACCGTAATTTTCAGTCGTCTGCAGGGCACGAGCCTGGAAATGTTTTTCTCGGTAAAATCTATTACATCCTAGTCGCAAACCACCAACTGGACCCAACTAGCATGAATTTTCGACCCTAAGTCATTCGTGGCACCTGTGGTACACTGGTCATGGGTTCCACGGAAATGGCTCAATTTTAGCCAAAAACAGACTTTATCGGCTTATATCTCGCGATAGGAAACTCGGATCATCGAAAACTCAAGTCCATCGTGTAGAGCGTGGTTGAATTGACCTAGAAACATGTTCAAATCACCGATAAGTTTTTTTAATGGAACCCATATAATGGCACATGCATGTTTTAGGGTTCAAAATACCGTAATTTTCAGTCGTCTGCAGGGCACGAGCCTGGAAATGTTTTTTCGGTAAAATCTATTACATCCTAGTCGCAAACCACCAACTGGACCCAACTAGCATGAATTTTCGACCCTAAGTCATTCGTGGCACCTGTGGTACACTGGTCATGGGTTCCACGGAAATGGCTCAAATTTAGCCAAAAATAGACTTTATCGGCTTATATCTCGCGATAGGAAATTCGGATCGTCGAAAACTCAAGTCCATCGTGTAGAGCGTGGTCGAATTGACCTAGAAACATGTTCAAATCACCGATAAGTTTTTTTAATGGAACCCATATAATGGCACATGCATGTTTTAGAGTACAAAATACCGTAATTTTCAGTCGTCTGCAGGGCACGAGCCTGGAAATGTTTTTCCGGTAAAATCTATTACATCCTAGTCGCAAACCACCAACTGGACCCAACTAGCATGAATTTTCGACCCTAAGTCATTCGTGGCACCTGTGGTAGACTGGTCATGGGTTCCACGGAAATGGCTCAATTTTAGCCAAAAACAGACTTTATCGGCTTATATCTCGCGATAGGAAACTCGGATCGTTGAAAACTCAAGTCCATCGTGTAGAGCGTGGTTGAATTGACCTAGAAACATGTTCAAATCACCGATAAGTTTTTTTAATGGAACCCATATAATGGCACATGCATGTTTTAGGGTTCAAAATACCGTAATTTTCAGTCGTCTGCAGGGCACGAGCCTGGAAATGTTTTTTCGGTAAAATCTATTACATCCTAGTCGCAAACCACCAACTGGACCCAACTAGCATGAATTTTCGACCCTAAGTCATTCGTGGCACCTGTGGTACACTGGTCATGGGTTCCACGGAAATGGCTCAAATTTAGCCAAAAATAGACTTTATCGGATTATATCTCGCGATAGGAAACTCGGATCGTCGAAAACTCAAGTCCATCGTGTAGAGCGTGGTCGAATTGACCTAGAAACATGTTCAAATCACCGATAAGTTTTTTAATGGAACCCATATAATGGCACATGCATGTTTTAGGGTACAAAATACCGTAATTTTCAGTCGTCTGCAGGGCACGAGCCTGGAAATGTTTTTTCGGTAAAATCTATTACATCCTAGTCGCAAACCACCAACTGGACCCAACTAGCATGAATTTTCGACCCTAAGTCATTCGTGGCACCTGTGGTACACTGGTCATGGGTTCCACGGAAATGGCTCAAATTTAGCCAAAAATAGGCTTTATCGGCTTATATTTCGCGATAGGAAACTCGGATCGTCGAAAACTCAAGTCCATCGTGTAGAGCGTGGTCGAATTGACCTAGAAACATGTTCAAATCACCGATAAGTTTTTTTAATGGAACCCATATAATGGCACATGCATGTTTTAGGGTACAAAATACCGTAATTTTCAGTCGTCTGCAGGGCACGAGCCTGGAAATGTTTTTCTCGGTAAAATCTATTACATCCTAGTCGCAAACCACCAACTGGACCCAACTAGCATGAATTTTCGACCCTAAGTCATTCGTGGCACCTGTGGTACACTGGTCATGGGTTCCACGGAAATGGCTCAATTTTAGCCAAAAACAGACTTTATCGGCTTATATCTCGCGATAGGAAACTCGGATCGTTGAAAACTCAAGTCCATCGTGTAGAGCGTGGTTGAATTGACCTAGAAACATGTTCAAATCACCGATAAGTTTTTTTAATGGAACCCATATAATGGCACATGCATGTTTTAGGGTTCAAAATACCGTAATTTTCAGTCGTCTGCAGGGCACGAGCCTGGAAATGTTTTTCCGGTAAAATCTATTACATCCTAGTCGCAAACCACCAACTGGACCCAACTAGCATGAATTTTCGACCCTAAGTCATTCGTGGCACCTGTGGTAGACTGGTCATGGGTTCCACGGAAATGGCTCAATTTTAGCCAAAAACAGACTTTATCGGCTTATATCTCGCGATAGGAAACTCGGATCGTCGAAAACTCAAGTCCATCGTGTAGAGCGTGGTTGAATTGACCTTGAAACATGTTCAAATCACCGATAAGTTTTTTTAATGGAACCCATATAATGGCACATGCATGTTTTAGGGTTCAAAATACCGTAATTTTCAGTCGTCTGCAGGGCACGAGCCTGGAAATGTTTTTTCGGTAAAATCTATTACATCCTAGTCGCAAACCACCATCTGGACCCAACTAGCATGAATTTTCGACCCTAAGTCATTCGTGGCACCTGTGGTACACTGGTCATGGGTTCCACGGAAATGGCTCAAATTTAGCCAAAAATAGACTTTATCGGCTTATATCTCGCGATAGGAAACTCGGATCGTCGAAAACTCAAGTCCATCGTGTAGAGCGTGGTCGAATTGACCTAGAAACATGTTCAAATCACCGATAAGTTTTTTTAATGGAACCCATATAATGGCACATGCATGTTTTAGGGTTCAAAATACCATAATTTTCAGTCGTCTGCAGGGCACGAGCCTGGAAATGTTTTTTCGGTAAAATCTATTACATCCTAGTCGCAAACCACCAACTGGACCCAACTAGCATGAATTTTCGACCCTAAGTCATTCGTGGCACCTGTGGTACACTGGTCATGGGTTCCACGGAAATGGCTCAAATTTAGCCAAAAATAGACTTTATCGGATTATATCTCGCGATAGGAAACTCGGATCGTCGAAAACTCAAGTCCATCGTGTAGAGCGTGGTCGAATTGACCTAGAAACATGTTCAAATCACCGATAAGTTTTTTAATGGAACCCATATAATGGCACATGCATGTTTTAGGGTACAAAATACCGTAATTTTCAGTCGTCTGCAGGGCACGAGCCTGGAAATGTTTTTTCGGTAAAATCTATTACATCCTAGTCGCAAACCACCAACTGGACCCAACTAGCATGAATTTTCGACCCTAAGTCATTCGTGGCACCTGTGGTACACTGGTCATGGGTTCCACGGAAATGGCTCAAATTTAGCCAAAAATAGGCTTTATCGGCTTATATTTCGCGATAGGAAACTCGGATCGTCGAAAACTCAAGTCCATCGTGTAGAGCGTGGTCGAATTGACCTAGAAACATGTTCAAATCACCGATAAGTTTTTTTAATGGAACCCATATAATGGCACATGCATGTTTTAGGGTACAAAATACCGTAATTTTCAGTCATCTGCAGGGCACGAGCCTGGAAATGTTTTTCTCGGTAAAATCTATTACATCCTAGTCGCAAACCACCAACTGGACCCAACTAGCATGAATTTTCGACCCTAAGTCATTCGTGGCACCTGTGGTACACTGGTCATGGGTTCCACGGAAATGGCTCAATTTTAGCCAAAAACAGACTTTATCGGCTTATATCTCGCGATAGGAAACTCGGATCGTCGAAAACTCAAGTCCATCGTGTAAAGCGTGGTTGAATTGACCTAGAAACATGTTCAAATCACCGATAAGTTTTTTTAATGGAACCCATATAATGGCACATGCATGTTTTAGGGTTCAAAATACCGTAATTTTCAGTCGTCTGCAGGGCACGAGCCTGGAAATGTTTTTTCGGTAAAATCTATTACATCCTAGTCGCAAACCACCAACTGGACCCAACTAGCATGAATTTTCGACCCTAAGTCATTCGTGGCACCTGTGGTACACTGGTCATGGGTTCCACGGAAATGGCTCAAATTTAGCCAAAAATAGACTTTATCGGCTTATATCTCGCGATAGGAAATTCGGATCGTCGAAAACTCAAGTCCATCGTGTAGAGCGTGGTCGAATTGACCTAGAAACATGTTCAAATCACCGATAAGTTTTTTTAATGGAACCCATATAATGGCACATGCATGTTTTAGAGTACAAAATACCGTAATTTTCAGTCGTCTGCAGGGCACGAGCCTGGAAATGTTTTTCCGGTAAAATCTATTACATCCTAGTCGCAAACCACCAACTGAACCCAACTAGCATGAATTTTCGACCCTAAGTCATTCGTGGCACCTGTGGTAGACTGGTCATGGGTTCCACGGAAATGGCTCAATTTTAGCCAAAAACAGACTTTATCGGCTTATATCTCGCGATAGGAAACTCGGATCGTTGAAAACTCAAGTCCATCGTGTAGAGCGTGGTTGAATTGACCTAGAAACATGTTCAAATCACCGATAAGTTTTTTTAATGGAACCCATATAATGGCACATGCATGTTTTAGGGTTCAAAATACCGTAATTTTCAGTCGTCTGCAGGGCACGAGCCTGGAAATGTTTTTTCGGTAAAATCTATTACATCCTAGTCGCAAACCACCAACTGGACCCAACTAGCATGAATTTTCGACCCTAAGTCATTCGTGGCACCTGTGGTACACTGGTCATGGGTTCCACGGAAATGGCTCAAATTTAGCCAAAAATAGACTTTATCGGCTTATATCTCGCGATAGGAAACTCGGATCGTCGAAAACTCAAGTCCATCGTGTAGAGCGTGGTCGAATTGACCTAGAAACATGTTCAAATCACCGATAAGTTTTTTTAATGGAACCCATATAATGGCACATGCATGTTTTAGGGTTCAAATTACCGTAATTTTCAGTCGTCTGCAGGGCACGAGCCTGGAAATGTTTTTTCGGTAAAATCTATTACATCCTAGTCGCAAACCACCAACTGGACCCAACTAGCATGAATTTTCGACCCTAAGTCATTCGTGGCACCTGTGGTACACTGGTCATGGGTTCCACGGAAATGGCTCAATTTTAGCAAAAAATAGAATTTATCGGCTTATATCTCGCGATAGGAAACTCGGATCGTCGAAAACTCAAGTCCATCGTGTAGAGCGTGGTCGAATTGACCTAGAAACATGTTCAAATCACCGATAAGTTTTTTTAATGGAACCCATATAATGGCACATGCATGTTTTAGGGTTCAAAATACCGTAATTTTCAGTCGTCTGCAGGGCACGAGCCTGGAAATGTTTTTTTCGGTAAAATCTATTACATCCTAGTCGCAAACCACCAACTGGACCCAACTAGCATGAATTTTCGACCCTAAGTCATTCGTGGCACCTGTGGTACACTGGTCATGGGTTCCACGGAAATGGCTCAAATTTAGCCAAAAATAGACTTTATCGGATTATATCTCGCGATAGGAAACTCGGATCGTCGAAAACTCAAGTCCATCGTGTAGAGCGTGGTCGAATTGACCTAGAAACATGTTCAAATCACCGATAAGTTTTTTTAATGGAACCCATATAATGGCACATGCATGTTTTAGGGTTCAAAATACCGTAATTTTCAGTCGTCTGCAGGGCACGAGCCTGGAAATGTTTTTTCGGTAAAATCTATTACATCCTAGTCGCAAACCACCAACTGGACCCAACTAGCATGAATTTTCGACCCTAAGTCATTCGTGGCACCTGTGGTACACTGGTCATGGGTTCCACGGAAATGGCTCAATTTTAGCCAAAAATAGAATTTATCGGCTTATATCTCGCGATAGGAAACTCGGATCGTCGAAAACTCAAGTCCATCGTGTAGAGCGTGGTCGAATTGACCTAGAAACATGTTCAAATCACCGATAAGTTTTTTTAATGGAACCCATATAATGGCACATGCATGTTTTAGGGTTCAAAATACCGTAATTTTCAGTCGTCTGCAGGGCACGAGCCTGGAAATGTTTTTTCGGTAAAATCTATTACATCCTAGTCGCAAACCACCAACTGGACCCAACTAGCATGAATTTTCGACCCTAAGTCATTCGTGGCACCTGTGGTACACTGGTCATGGGTTCCACGGAAATGGCTCAAATTTAGCCAAAAATAGACTTTATCGGATTATATCTCGCGATAGGAAACTCGGATCATCGAAAACTCAAGTCCATCGTGTAGAGCGTGGTCGAATTGACCTAGAAACATGTTCAAATCACCGACAAGTTTTTTTAATGGAACCCATATAATGGCACATGCATGTTTTAAGGTACAAAATACCGTAATTTTCAGTCGTCTGCAGGGCACGAGCCTGGAAATGTTTTTTTGGTAAAATCTATTACATCCTAGTCGCAAACCACCAACTGGACCCAACTAGCATGAATTTTCGACCCTAAGTCATTCGTGGCACCTGTGGTACACTGGTCATGGGTTCCACGGAAATGGCTCAAATTTAGCCAAAAATAGACTTTATCGGCTTATATCTCGCGATAGGAAACTCGGATCGTCGAAAACTCAAGTCCATCGTGTAGAGCGTGGTCGAATTGACCTAGAAACATGTTCAAATCACCGATAAGTTTTTTTAATGGAACCCATATAATGGCACATGCATGTTTTAGGGTACAAAATACCGTAATTTTCAGTCGTCTGCAGGGCACGAGCCTGGAAATGTTTTTTCGGTAAAATCTATTACATCCTAGTCGCAAACCACCAACTGGACCCAACTAGCATGAATTTTCGACCCTAAGTCATTCGTGGCACCTGTGGTACACTGGTCATGGGTTCCACGGAAATGGCTCAAATTTAGCCAAAAACAGACTTTATCGGCTTATATCTCGCGATAGGAAACTCGGATCGTCGAAAACTCAAGTCCATCGTGTAGAGCGCGGTTGAATTGACCTAGAAACATGTTCAAATCACCGATAAGTTTTTTTAATGGAACCCATATAATGGCACATGCATGTTTTAGGGTTCAAAATACCGTAATTTTCAGTCGTCTGCAGGGCACGAGCCTGGAAATGTTTTTTCGGTAAAATCTATTACATCCTAGTCGCAAACCACCAACTGGACCCAACTAGCATGAATTTTCTACCCTGAGTCATTCGTGGCACCTGTGGTACACTGGTCATGGGTTCCACGGAAATGGCTCAAATTTAGCCAAAAACAGACTTTATCGGCATATGTCTCGCGATAGGAAACTCGGATCGTCGAAAACTTAAGTCCATCGTGTAGAGCGTGGTCGAATTGACCAGGAAACATGTTCAAATCACCGATATGTTTTTTTAATGGAACCCATATAATGGCACATGCATGTTTTAGAGTACAAAATACCGTAATTTTCAGTCGTCTGCAGGGCACGAGCCTGGAAATGTTTTTTCGGTAAAATCTATTACATCCTAGTCGCAAACACCAACTGGACCCAACTAGCATGAATTTTCGACCCTAAGTCATTCGTGGCACCTGTGGTACACTGGTCATGGGTTCCACGGAAATGGCTCAATTTTAGCCAAAAACAGACTTTTTCGGCTTATATCTCGCGATAGGAAACTCGGATCGTCAAAAACTCAAGTCCATCGTGTAGAGCGTGGTTGAGTTGACCTAGAGACATGTTCAAATCACCGATAAGTTTTTTTAATGGAACCCATATAATGGCACATGCATGTTTTAGGGTTCAAAATACCGTAATTTTCAGTCGTCTGCAGGGCACGAGCCTGGAAATGTTTTTTCGGTAAAATCTATTTCATCCTAGTCGCAAACCACCAACTGGACCCAACTAGCATGAATTTTCGACCCTAAGTCATTCGTGGCACCTGTGGTACACTGGTCATGGGTTCCACGGAAATGGCTCAAATTTAGTCATAAATAGACTTTATCGGCTTATATCTCGCGATAGGAAACTCGGATCGTTGAAAACTCAAGTCCATCGTGTAGAGCGTGATCGAATTGACCTAGAAACATGTTCAAATCACCGATAAGTTTTTTTAATGGAACCCATATAATGGCACATGCATGTTTTAGGGTTCAAAATACCGTAATTTTCAGTCGTCTGCAGGGCACGAGCCTGGAAATGTTTTTTCGGTAAAATCTATTACATCCTAGTCGCAAACCACCAACTGGACCCAACTAGCATGAATTTTCGACCCTAAGTCATTCGTGGCACCTGTGGTACACTGGTCATGGGTTCCACGGAAATGGCTCAAATTTAGCCAAAAATAGACTTTATCGGCTTATATCTCGCGATAGGAAACTCGGATCGTCGAAAACTCAAGTCCATCGTGTAGAGCGTGGTCGAATTGACCTAGAAACATGTTCAGATCACCGATAAGTTTTTTTAATGGAACCCATATAATGGCACATGCATGTTTTAGGGTTCAAAATACCGTAATTTTCAGTCGTCTGCAGGGCACGAGCCTGGAAATGTTTTTTCGGTAAAATCTATTACATCCTAGTCGCAAACCACCAACTGGACCCAACTAGCATGAATTTTCGACCCTAAGTCATTCGTGGCACCTGTGGTACACTGGTCATGGGTTCCACGGAAATGGCTCAAATTTAGCCAAAAATAGACTTTATCGGCTTATATCTCGCGATAGGAAACTCGGATCATCGAAAACTCAAGTCCATCGTGTAGAGCGTGGTCGAATTGACCTAGAAACATTTTCAAATCACCGATAAGTTTTTTTTAATGGAACCCATATAATGGCACATGCATGTTTTAGGGTTCAAAATACCGTAATTTTCAGTCGTCTGCAGGGCACGAGCCTGGAAATGTTTTTTCGGTAAAATCTATTACATCCTAGTCGCAAACCACCAACTGGACCCAACTAGCATGAATTTTCGACCCTCAGTCATTCGTGGCACCTGTGGTACACTGGTCATGGGTTCCACGGAAATGGCTCAAATTTAGCCAAAAACAGACTTTATCGGCTTATATCTCGCGATAGGAAACTCGGATCGTCGAAAACTCAAGTCCATCGTGTAGAGCGTGGTTGAATTGACCTAGAAACATGTTTAAATTACCGATAAGTTTTTTTAATGGAACCCATATAATGGCACATGCATGTTTTAGGGTACAAAATACCGTAATTTTCAGTCGTCTGCAGGGCACGAGCCTGGAAATGTTTTTTTTCGGTAAAATCTATTACATCCTAGTCGCAAACCACCAACTGGACCCAACTAGCATGAATTTTCGACCCTAAGTCAATCGTGGCACCTGTGGTACACTGGTCATGGGTTCCATGGAAATGGCTCAAATTTAGCCAAAAACAGACTTTATCGGCTTATATCTCGCGATAGGAAACTCGGATCGTCGAAAACTCAAGTCCATCGTGTAGAGCGTGGTCGAATTGACCTAGAAACATGTTCAAATCACCGATAAGGTTTTTTAATGGAACCCATGTAATGGCACATGCATGTTTTAGGGTACAAAATACCGTAATTTTCAGTCGTCTGCAGGGCACGAGCCTGGAAATATTTTTTCGGTAAAATCTATTACATTCTAGTCGCAAACCACCAACTGGACCCAACTAGCATGAATTTTCGACCCTAAGTCATTCGTGGCACCTGTGGTACACTGGTCATGGGTTCCACGGAAATGGCTCAATTTTAGCCAAAAACAGACTTTATCGGCTTATATCTCGCGATAGGAAACTCGGATCGTCGAAAACTCAAGTCCATCGTGTAGAGCGTGGTTGAATTGACCTAGAAACATGTTCAAATCACCGATAAGTTTTTTTAATGGAACCCATATAATGGCACATGCATGTTTTAGGGTTCAAAATACCGTAATTTTCAGTCGTCTGCAGGGCACGAGCCTGGAAATGTTTTTTCGGTAAAATCTATTACATCCTAGTCGCAAACTACCAACTGGACCCAACTAGCATGAATTTTCGACCCTAAGTCATTCGTGGCACCTGTGGTACACTGGTCATGGGTTCCACGGAAATGGCTCAAATTTAGCCAAAAATAGACTTTATCGGCTTATATCTCGCGATAGGAAACTCGGATCGTCGAAAACTCAAGTCCATCGTGTAGAGCGTGGTCGAATTGACCTAGTAACATGTTCAAATCACCGATAAGTTTTTTTAATGGAACCCATATAATGGCACATGCATGTTTTAGGGTTCAAAATACCGTAATTTTCAGTCGTCTGCAGGGCACGAGCCTGGAAATGTTTTTTCGGTAAAATCTATTACATCCTAGTCGCAAACCACCAACTGGACCCAACTAGCATGAATTTTCGACCCTAAGTCATTCGTGGCACCTGTGGTACACTGGTCATGGGTTCCACGGAAAGGGCTCAAATTTAGTCAAAAATAGACTTTATCGGCTTATATCTCGCGATAGGAAACTCGGATCGTCGAAAACTCAAGTCCATCGTGTAGAGCGTGGTCGAATTGACCTAGAAACATGTTCAAATCACCGATAAGTTTTTTTAATGGAACCCATATAATGGCACATGCATGTTTTAGGGTACAAAATACCGTAATTTTCAGTCGTCTGCAGGGCACGAGCCTGGAAATGTTTTTTCGGTAAAATCTATTACATCCTAGTCGCAAACCACCAACTGGACCCAACTAGCATGAATTTTCGACCCTAAGTCAATCGTGGCACCTGTGGTACACTGGTCATGGGTTCCACGGAAATGGCTCAAATTTAGCCAAAAACAGACTTTATCGGCTTATATCTCGCGATAGGAAACTCGGATCGTCGAAAACTCAAGTCCATCGTGTAGAGCGTGGTCGAATTGACCTAGAAACATGTTCAAATCACCGATAAGTTTTTTTAATGGAACCCATATAATGGCACATGCATGTTTTAGAGTACAAAATACCGTAATTTTCAGTCGTCTGCAGGGCACGAGCCTGGAAATGTTTTTTCGGTAAAATCTATTACATCCTAGTCGCAAACCACCAACTGGACCCAACTAGCATGAATTTTCGACCCTAAGTCATTCGTGGCACCTGTGGTAGACTGGTCATGGGTTCCACGGAAATGGCTCAATTTTAGCCAAAAACAGACTTTATCGGCTTATATCTCGCGATAGGAAACTCGGATCGTCGAAAACTCAAGTCCATCGTGTAGAGCGTGGTTGAATTGACCTAGAAACATTTTCAAATCACCGATAAGTTTTTTTAATGGAACCCATATAATGGCACATGCATGTTTTAGGGTACAAAATACCGTAATTTTCAGTCGTCTGCAGGGCACGAGCCTGGAAATATTTTTTCGGTAAAATCTATTACATCCTAGTCGCAAACCACCAACTGGACCCAACTAGCATGAATTTTCGACCCTAAGTCATTCGTGGCACCTGTGGTACACTGGTCATGGGTTCCACGGAAATGGCTCAAATTTAGCCAAAAATAGACTTTATCGGCTTATATCTCGCGATAGGAAACTCGGATCGTCGAAAACTCAAGTCCATCGTGTAGAGCGTGGTTGAATTGACCTAGAAACATGTTCAAATCACCGATAAGTTTTTTTAATGGAACCCATATAATGGCACATGCATGTTTTAGGGTTCAAAATACCGTAATTTTCAGTCGTCTGCAGGGCACGAGCCTGGAAATGTTTTTTCGGTAAAATCTATTACATCCTAGTCGCAAACTACCAACTGGACCCAACTAGCATGAATTTTCGACCCTAAGTCATTCGTGGCACCTGTGGTACACTGGTCATGGGTTCCACGGAAATGGCTCAAATTTAGCCAAAAATAGACTTTATCGGCTTATATCTCGCGATAGGAAACTCGGATCGTCGAAAACTCAAGTCCATCGTGTAGAGCGTAGTCGAATTGACCTAGAAACATGTTCAAATCACCGATAAGTTTGTTTAATGGAACCCATATAATGGCACATGCATGTTTTAGGGTTCAAAATACCGTAATTTTCAGTCGTCTGCAGAGCACGAGCCTGGAAATGTTTTTTCATGAAAATCTATTACATCCTAGTCGCAAACCACCAACTGGACCCAACTAGCATGAATTTTCGACCCTAAGTCATTCGTGGCACCTGTGGTACACTGGTCATGGGTTCCACGGAAATGGCTCAAATTTAGCCAAAAATAGACTTTATCGGCTTATATCTCGCGATAGGAAACTCGGATCGTCGAAAACTCAAGTCCATCGTGTAGAGCGTGGTCGAATTGACCTAAAAACATGTTCAAATCACCGATAAGTTTTTTTAATGGAACCCATATAATGGCACATGCATGTTTTAGGGTTCAAAATACCGTAATTTTCAGTCGTCTGCAGGGCACGAGCCTGGAAATGTTTTTTTCGGTAAAATCTATTACATCCTAGTCGCAAACCACCAACTGGACCCAACTAGCATGAATTTTCGACCCTAAGTCATTCGTGGCACCTGTGGTACACTGGTCATGGGTTCCACGGAAAGGGCTCAAATTTAGTCAAAAATAGACTTTATCGGCTTATATCTCGCGATAGGAAACTCGGATCGTCGAAAACTCAAGTCCATCGTGTAGAGCGTGGTCGAATTGACCTAGAAACATGTTCAAATCACCGATAAGTTTTTTTAATGGAACCCATATAATGGCACATGCATGTTTTAGGGTACAAAATACCGTAATTTTCAGTCGTCTGCAGGGCACGAGCCTGGAAATGTTTTTTCGGTAAAATCTATTACATCCTAGTCGCAAACCACCAACTGGACCCAACTAGCATGAATTTTCGACCCTAAGTCAATCGTGGCACCTGTGGTACACTGGTCATGGGTTCCACGGAAATGGCTCAAATTTAGCCAAAAACAGACTTTATCGGCTTATATCTCGCGATAGGAAACTCGGATCGTCGAAAACTCAAGTCCATCGTGTAGAGCGTGGTCGAATTGACCTAGAAACATGTTCAAATCACCGATAAGTTTTTTTAATGGAACCCATATAATGGCACATGCATGTTTTAGAGTACAAAATACCGTAATTTTCAGTCGTCTGCAGGGCACGAGCCTGGAAATGTTTTTTCGGTAAAATCTATTACATCCTAGTCGCAAACCACCAACTGGACCCAACTAGCATGAATTTTCGACCCTAAGTCATTCGTGGCACCTGTGGTAGACTGGTCATGGGTTCCACGGAAATGGCTCAATTTTAGCCAAAAACAGACTTTATCGGCTTATATCTCGCGATAGGAAGCTCGGATCGTCGAAAACTCAAGTCCATCGTGTAGAGCGTGGTTGAATTGACCTAGAAACATTTTCAAATCACCGATAAGTTTTTTTAATGGAACCCATATAATGGCACATGCATGTTTTAGGGTTCAAAATACCGTAATTTTCAGTCGTCTGCAGGGCACGAGCCTGGAAATGTTTTTTCGGTAAAATCTATTACATCCTAGTCGCAAACCACCAACTGGACCCAACTAGCATGAATTTTCGACCCTCAGTCATTCGTGGCACCTGTGGTACACTGGTCATGGGTTCCACGGAAATGGCTCAAATTTAGCCAAAAACAGACTTTATCGGCTTATATCTCGCGATAGGAAACTCGGATCGTCGAAAACTCAAGTCCATCGTGTAGAGCGTGGTCGAATTGACCTAGAAACATGTTCAAATCACCGATAAGGTTTTTTAATGGAACCCATATAATGGCACATGCATGTTTTAGGGTACAAAATACCGTAATTTTCAGTCGTCTGCAGGGCACGAGCCTGGAAATATTTTTTCGGTAAAATCTATTACATCCTAGTCGCAAACCACCAACTGGACCCAACTAGCATGAATTTTCGACCCTAAGTCATTCGTGGCACCTGTGGTACACTGGTCATGGGTTCCACGGAAATGGCTCAATTTTAGCCAAAAACAGACTTTATCGGCTTATATCTCGCGATAGGAAGCTCGGATCGTCGAAAACTCAAGTCCATCGTGTAGAGCGTGGTTGAATTGACCTAGAAACATGTTCAAATCACCGATAAGTTTTTTTAATGAAACCCATATAATGGCACATGCATGTTTTAGGGTTCAAAATACCGTAATTTTCAGTCGTCTGCAGGGCACGAGCCTGGAAATGTTTTTTCGGTAAAATCTATTACATCCTAGTCGCAAACTACCAACTGGACCCAACTAGCATGAATTTTCGACCCTAAGTCATTCGTGGCACCTGTGGTACACTGGTCATGGGTTCCACGGAAATGGCTCAAATTTAGCCAAAAATAGACTTTATCGGCTTATATCTCGCGATAGGAAACTCGGATCGTCGAAAACTCAAGTCCATCGTGTAGAGCGTGGTCGAATTGACCTAGTAACATGTTCAAATCACCGATAAGTTTTTTTAATGGAACCCATATAATGGCACATGCATGTTTTAGGGTTTAGCCAAAAAATAGACTTTATCGGCTTATATCTCGCGATAGGAAACTCGGATCGTCGAAAACTCAAGTCCATCGTGTAGAGCGTGGTCGAATTGACCTAGAAACATGTTCAAATCACCGATAAGTTTTTTTAATGGAACCCATATAATGGCACATGCATGTTTTAGGGTTCAAAATACCGTAATTTTCAGTCGTCTGCAGAGCACGAGCCTGGAAATGTTTTTTCATGAAAATCTATTACATCCTAGTCGCAAATCACCAACTGGACCCAACTAGCATGATTTTTCTACCCTAAGTCATTCGTGGCACCTGTGGTACACTGGTCATGGGTTCCACGGAAATGGCTCAAATTTAGCCAAAAATAGACTTTATCGGCTTATATCTCGCGATAGGAAACTCGGATCGTCGAAAACTCAAGTCCATCGTGTAGAGCGTGGTCGAATTGACCTAGAAACATGTTCGAATCACCGATAAGTTTTTTTAATGGAACCCATATAATGGCACATGCATGTTTTAGGGTTCAAAATACCGTAATTTTCAGTCGTCTGCAGGGCACGAGCCTGGAAATGTTTTTTCGGTAAAATCTTTTACATCCTAGTCGCAAACCACCAACTGGACCCAACTAGCATGAATTTTCGACCCTAAGTCATTCGTGGCACCTGTGGTACACTGGTCATGGGTTCCACGGAAATGGCTCAAATTTAGCCAAAAATATACTTTATCGGCTTATATCTCGCGATAGGAAACTCGGATCGTCGAAAACTCAAGTCCATCGTGTAGAGCGTGGTCGAATTGACCTAGAAACATGTTCAAATCACCTTTAAGTTTTTTTAATGGAACCCATATAATGGCACATGCATATTTTAGGGTTCAATATACCGTAATTTTCAGTCGTCTGCAGGGCACGAGCCTGGAAATGTTTTTTCGGTACAATCTATTACATCCTAGTCGCAAACCACCAACTGGACCCAACTAGCATGAATTTTCGACCCTAAGTCATTCGTGGCACCTGTGGTACACTGGTCATGGGTTCCACGGAAATGGCTCAAATTTAGCCAAAAATAGACTTTATCGGCTTATATCTCGCGATAGGAAACTCGGATCGTCGAAAACTCAAGTCCATCGTGTAGAGCGTGGTCGAATTGACCTAAAAACATGTTCAAATCACCGATAAGTTTTTTTAATGGAACCCATATAATGGCACATGCATGTTTTAGGGTTCAAAATACCGTAATTTTCAGTCGTCTGCAGGGCACGAGCCTGGAAATGTTTTTTCGGTAAAATCTATTACATCCTAGTCGCAAACCACCAACTGGACCCAACTAGCATGAATTTTCGACCCTAAGTCATTCGTGGCACCTGTGGTACACTGGTCATGGGTTCCACGGAAATGGCTCAAATTTAGCCAAAAATAGACTTTATCGGATTATATCTCGCGATAGGAAACTCGGATCGTCGAAAACTCAAGTCCATCGTGTAGAGCGTGGTCGAATTGACCTAAAAACATGTTCAAATCACCGATAAGTTTTTTTAATGGAACCCATATAATGGCACATGCATGTTTTAGGGTTCAAAATACCGTAATTTTCAGTCGTCTGCAGGGCACGAGCCTGGAAATGTTTTTTCGGTAAAATCTATTACATCCTAGTCGCAAACCACCAACTGGACCCAACTAGCATGAATTTTCGACCCTAAGTCATTCGTGGCACCTGTGGTACACTGGTCATGGGTTCCACGGAAATGGCTCAAATTTAGCCAAAAACAGACTTTATCGGCTTATATCTCGCGATAGGAAACTCGGATCGTCGAAAACTCAAGTCCATCGTGTAGAGCGTAGTCGAATTGACCTAGAAACATGTTCAAATCACCGATAAGTTTGTTTAATGGAACCCATATAATGGCACATGCATGTTTTAGGGTACAAAATACCGTAATTTTCAGTCGTCTGCAGAGCACGAGCCTGGAAATGTTTTTTTCATGAAAATCTATTACATCCTAGTCGCAAACCACCAACTTGACCCAACTAGCATGATTTTTCGACCCTAAGTCATTCGTGGCACCTGTGGTAAACTGGTCATGGGTTCCACGGAAATGGCTCAAATTTAGCCAAAAATAGACTTTATCGGCTTATATCTCGCGATAGGAAACTCGGATCGTCGAAAACTCAAGTCCATCGTGTAGAGCGTGGTCGAATTGACCTAGAAACATGTTCAAATCACCGATAAGTTTTTTTCATGGAACCCATATAATGGCACATGCATGTTTTAGGGTTCAATATACCGTAATTTTCAGTCGTCTGCAGGGCACGAGCCTGGAAATGTTTTTTCGGTAAAATCTATTACATCCTAGTCGCAAACCACCAACCGGACCCAACTAGCATGAATTTTTGACCCTAAGTCATTCGTGGCACCTGTGGTACACTAGTCATGGGTTCCACGGAAATGGCTCAAATTTAGCCAAAAAATAGACTTTATCGGCTTATATCTCGCGATAGGAAACTCGGATCGTCGAAAACTCAAGTCCATCGTGTAGAGCGTGGTCGAATTGACCTAGAAACATGTTCAAATCACCGATAAGTTTTTTTAATGGAACCCATATAATGGCACATGCATGTTTTAGGGTTCAAAATACCGTAATTTTCAGTCGTCTGCAGAGCACGAGCCTGGAAATGTTTTTTCATGAAAATCTATTACATCCTAGTCGCAAACCACCAACTGGACCCAACTAGCATGATTTTTCTACCCTAAGTCATTCGTGGCACCTGTGGTACACTGGTCATGGGTTCCACGGAAATGGCTCAAATTTAGCCAAAAATAGACTTTATCGGCTTATATCTCGCGATAGGAAACTCGGATCGTCGAAAACTCAAGTCCATCGTGTAGAGCGTGGTCGAATTGACCTAGAAACATGTTCGAATCACCGATAAGTTTTTTTAATGGAACCCATATAATGGCACATGCATGTTTTAGGGTTCAAAATACCGTAATTTTCAGTCGTCTGCAGGGCACGAGCCTGGAAATGTTTTTTCGGTAAAATCTTTTACATCCTAGTCGCAAACCACCAACTGGACCCAACTAGCATGAATTTTCGACCCTAAGTCATTCGTGGCACCTGTGGTACACTGGTCATGGGTTCCACGGAAATGGCTCAAATTTAGCCAAAAATATACTTTATCGGCTTATATCTCGCGATAGGAAATTCGGATCGTCGAAAACTCAAGTCCATCGTGTAGAGCGTGGTCGAATTGACCTAGAAACATGTTCAAATCACCTTTAAGTTTTTTTAATGGAACCCATATAATGGCACATGCATGTTTTAGGGTTCAATATACCGTAATTTTCAGTCGTCTGCAGGGCACGAGCCTGGAAATGTTTTTTCGGTACAATCTATTACATCCTAGTCGCAAACCACCAACTGGACCCAACTAGCATGAATTTTTGACCCTAAGTCATTCGTGGCACCTGTGGTACACTGGTCATGAGTTCCACGGAAATGGCTCAAATTTAGCCAAAAAATAGACTTTATCGGCTTATATCTCGCGATAGGAAACTCGGATCGTCGAAAACTCAAGTCCATCGTGTAGAGCGTGGTCGAATTGACCTAGAAACATGTTCAAATCACCGATACGTTTTTTTATGGAACCCATATAATGGCACATGCATGTTTTAGGGTTCAAAATACCGTAATTTTCAGTCGTCTGCAGAGCACGAGCCTGGAAATGTTTTTTCGGTAAAATCTATTACATCCTAGTCGCAAACCACCAACTGGACCCAACTAGCATGAATTTTCGACCCTAAGTCATTCGTGGCACCTGTGGTACACTGGTCATGGGTTCCACGGAAATGGCTCAAATTTAGCCAAAAACAGACTTTATCGGCTTATATCTCGCGATAGGAAACTCGGATCGTCGAAAACTCAAGTCCATCGTGTAGAGCGTAGTCGAATTGACCTAGAAACATGTTCAAATCACCGATAAGTTTGTTTAATGGAACCCATATAATGGCACATGCATGTTTTAGGGTACAAAATACCGTAATTTTCAGTCGTCTGCAGAGCACGAGCCTGGAAATGTTTTTTCATGAAAATCTATTACATCCTAGTCGCAAACCACCAACTTGACCCAACTAGCATGATTTTTCGACCCTAAGTCATTCGTGGCACCTGTGGTAAACTGGTCATGGGTTACACGGAAATGGCTCAAATTTAGCCAAAAATAGACTTTATCAAGGGACGGCCGATAGGCCGTTCCCTTAATATGGTTCGATTAAGATAAGCTTTTTTGCGAGTATCTCGATCTAGCCTCCTCGTATCGACTTCTAGTCTGTTTCATAGGTTTTCTCGTGCGATTCTACGTCTGTTTGGCTATTTTTAACCCGGTAGGGATAAATTTTCATTTTTCAGGTCCGAAAATGATGAAAATGCGATTTTCCGTTTTTTTTTCTCCCCACTTTTGGTGTATAGAAACTGGGTAAGACATGTAGAGCTGAAAATTGGTACATAGGTCAACTTTCAGCGTAGAAAACGATTATCAAACTGTCCCGCAGATTGGAATAATTTTTGCACTGTTTTTAGGGGATTTTATAAAAAAAAAATCAAAAATCGCAGGCAAAATTAAGAAAGAATCGTTGTATGAGCGACAGGGTTGTCAGATCAAACTGAAATTTTAACTGAATGTGTATCACACATGTGGAAATTGGATCCGCTAATCATTTCAGCAAATCATTGAAAGACACAAAAAACGCATTGGGTTATGTAAGAGGCAAAACTAGCGAAAAATTTCACAAAAGCTCTATTACACGTGATAAACTCATCGAATGGATAGAAAAACTAGCCTATTATATGTAAAATCAAATTTCAATATGACCTCTCCTCGAAGCATTTTTCGCTAAACTTATCGAATTTTCTTAAAAATCCGAAAAACAGATAATCGAAAATTTTGGTCTTGTTGACGATTTTTGCCTATTTGAAACTCAGATTAATGACAGGTTTAGAATATTGGACCCCTTCGTATTGATAAAATGTTTAGAACGACTGAAGTTCTATTCACTACAGAAAAGATGATTCGCTCGGCCTTCTTTAAAAAAAATTATGGGCCGCTAAAAACGACATAAATTTAAGTTACTCATTCACGCTGTTGCAGCCACATTGGATTCTAAATTAATTATGTATACAGAGACATGACAAATTTGGTTTTAACAGACTGTTTAGAGTGAATAAATTTCATATAAACGATGGTTTTCAAATTTAATCAGAACCTTTAAATAAATTGTTATGATCTGTCAAAAACAACAAAAATAAAAAAAAATCAATTTTTTTGAAAGTAATTTTTTGTCATTTCTGGACATGGCCCAATATGATTAAAACACAACAAACACCGTATTTTAAATAGTCTTAAAATGAATAAAAAAAAATCAAGAGTCACAGGGTACATGGCGTCAGCTGATTTAACTCGGCTTTAAACAAATACTAGTCAGGTTTTGAAGTTTTTTTTCACACTAGACGTGATGATAAATTTATGATTGGAAACTAGGTTTGATCATGGGAGCGAATTTAAATAATATTTTTGGACAAGGTAGTCTTATTGAATAGTGGGTTTGCATATTAAACGGGTGGTTCTGGGTTCAATACCTCTAAAAATCAATAACAAAGAAAATGTTAATTTGTTTCCTTTTTGATATTAAATACTGCTCTAAAATCTCAACAGTCTATTTTATATAACGTAAGGCAGCTTTTCATTCACTGTATTACTAATTCAGGAACGTTTTTTACATCATTCTGTCAATTACGTAATGACTTCTACTATGATAAAAAATTGAAGGGGCTCCGAACGATCCCTGTTTTCACGATTTTTTCGGTAATCCAATATTTGAAAATCTAAATTTTTTAAGATCTGAGACCTTTTCACATAATCTACATGTGATTTGTTCACACATAAAAAAGTAAAAGACAAGCAACTAAAAATGCCCTGGAGGCATGGGGAGTAACGAATATGGTTCGATCCTGGCAAGTCCAATCGTGAAAAAGTAACAGACAAGAATGTTTTATTCTCATATTTTAGATAGTCTGATCGTGAAAAAGCAGGAAACAAGATTTTCGATGAATCACGAAAAAGCTTGTACTTCATTATATCAAGAATCAATTCAAATTACACGAAACATATTTGGGACTTTTGGGTGAAAACGGACTACTGTAGCAAGTATAGCAAGTTCTGAGCATAAATATATTTTCTTCTGTTTGTATGACCAGTTTGCCATGAACTTTTTTATTTTTATATAGAAAAGCATGGGATTATTTGTAAGATCTTTTTTACTGAGTTACAGCATTTTCATTGAAAATAAATCTTATTCCTAATGATTACCACGCCACTCATGAAAAGTCCCAGATATGCTTCGTGTAATTTGGTTTGATTCTTGATTTAATGAAGTACAAGCTTTTTCGTGATTCATCGAAAATCTTGTTTCCTGCTTTTTCACGATCAGACTATCTAAAATATGAGAATAAAACATTCTTGTCTGTTACTTTTTCACGATTGGACTTGCCAGGATCGAACCATATTCGTTACTCCCCATGCCTCCAGGGCATTTTTAGTTGCTTGTCGGCTTATATCTCGCGATAGGAAACTCGGATCGTCGAAAACTCAAGTCCATCGTGTAGAGCGTGGTCGAATTGACCTAGAAACATGTTCAAATCACCGATAAGTTTTTTTCATGGAACCCATATAATGGCACATGCATGTTTTAGGGTTCAATATACCGTAATTTTCAGTCGTCTGCAGGGCACGAGCCTGGAAATGTTTTTTCGGTAAAATCTATTACATCCTAGTCGCAAACCACCAACCGGACCCAACTAGCATGAATTTTTGACCCTAAGTCATTCGTGGCACCTGTGGTACACTAGTCATGGGTTCCACGGAAATGGCTCAAATTTAGCCAAAAAATAGACTTTATCGGCTTATATCTCGCGATAGGAAACTCGGATCGTCGAAAACTCAAGTCCATCGTGTAGAGCGTGGTCGAATTGACCTAGAAACATGTTCAAATCACCGATAAGTTTTTTTAATGGAACCCATATAATGGCACATGCATGTTTTAGGGTTCAAAATACCGTAATTTTCAGTCGTCTGCAGAGCACGAGCCTGGAAATGTTTTTTCATGAAAATCTATTACATCCTAGTCGCAAACCACCAACTGGACCCAACTAGCATGATTTTTCTACCCTAAGTCATTCGTGGCACCTGTGGTACACTGGTCATGGGTTCCACGGAAATGGCTCAAATTTAGCCAAAAATAGACTTTATCGGCTTATATCTCGCGATAGGAAACTCGGATCGTCGAAAACTCAAGTCCATCGTGTAGAGCGTGGTCGAATTGACCTAGAAACATGTTCGAATCACCGATAAGTTTTTTTAATGGAACCCATATAATGGCACATGCATGTTTTAGGGTTCAAAATACCGTAATTTTCAGTCGTCTGCAGGGCACGAGCCTGGAAATGTTTTTTCGGTAAAATCTTTTACATCCTAGTCGCAAACCACCAACTGGACCCAACTAGCATGAATTTTCGACCCTAAGTCATTCGTGGCACCTGTGGTACACTGGTCATGGGTTCCACGGAAATGGCTCAAATTTAGCCAAAAATATACTTTATCGGCTTATATCTCGCGATAGGAAACTCGGATCGTCGAAAACTCAAGTCCATCGTGTAGAGCGTGGTCGAATTGACCTAGAAACATGTTCAAATCACCTTTAAGTTTTTTTAATGGAACCCATATAATGGCACATGCATGTTTTAGGGTTCAATATACCGTAATTTTCAGTCGTCTGCAGGGCACGAGCCTGGAAATGTTTTTTCGGTACAATCTATTACATCCTAGTCGCAAACCACCAACTGGACCCAACTAGCATGAATTTTTGACCCTAAGTCATTCGTGGCACCTGTGGTACACTGGTCATGAGTTCCACGGAAATGGCTCAAATTTAGCCAAAAAATAGACTTTATCGGCTTATATCACGCGATAGGAAACTCGGATCGTCGAAAACTCAAGTCCATCGTGTAGAGCGTGGTCGAATTGACCTAGAAACATGTTCAAATCACCGATACGTTTTTTTATGGAACCCATATAATGGCACATGCATGTTTTAGGGTTCAAAATACCGTAATTTTCAGTCGTCTGCAGAGCACGAGCCTGGAAATGTTTTTTCGGTAAAATCTATTACATCCTAGTCGCAAACCACCAACTGGACCCAACTAGCATGAATTTTCGACCCTAAGTCATTCGTGGCACCTGTGGTACACTGGTCATGGGTTCCACGGAAATGGCTCAAATTTAGCCAAAAACAGACTTTATCGGCTTATATCTCGCGATAGGAAACTCGGATCGTCGAAAACTCAAGTCCATCGTGTAGAGCGTGGTCGAATTGACCTAGAAACATGTTCAAATCACCGATAAGTTTTTTTAATGGAACCCATATAATGGCACATGCATGTTTTAGGGTTCAAAATACCGTAATTTTCAGTCGTCTGCAGAGCACGAGCCTGGAAATGTTTTTTCATGAAAATCTATTACATCCTAGTCGCAAACCACCAACTGGACCCAACTAGCATGATTTTTCTACCCTAAGTCATTCGTGGCACCTGTGGTACACTGGTCATGGGTTCCACGGAAATGGCTCAAATTTAGCCAAAAATAGACTTTATCGGCTTATATCTCGCGATAGGAAACTCGGATCGTCGAAAACTCAAGTCCATCGTGTAGAGCGTGGTCGAATTGACCTAGAAACATGTTCGAATCACCGATAAGTTTTTTTAATGGAACCCATATAATGGCACATGCATGTTTTAGGGTTCAAAATACCGTAATTTTCAGTCGTCTGCAGGGCACGAGCCTGGAAATGTTTTTTCGGTAAAATCTTTTACATCCTAGTCGCAAACCACCAACTGGACCCAACTAGCATGAATTTTCGACCCTAAGTCATTCGTGGCACCTGTGGTACACTGGTCATGGGTTCCACGGAAATGGCTCAAATTTAGCCAAAAATATACTTTATCGGCTTATATCTCGCGATAGGAAACTCGGATCGTCGAAAACTCAAGTCCATCGTGTAGAGCGTGGTCGAATTGACCTAGAAACATGTTCAAATCACCTTTAAGTTTTTTTAATGGAACCCATATAATGGCACATGCATGTTTTAGGGTTCAATATACCGTAATTTTCAGTCGTCTGCAGGGCACGAGCCTGGAAATGTTTTTTCGGTACAATCTATTACATCCTAGTCGCAAACCACCAACTGGACCCAACTAGCATGAATTTTTGACCCTAAGTCATTCGTGGCACCTGTGGTACACTGGTCATGAGTTCCACGGAAATGGCTCAAATTTAGCCAAAAAATAGACTTTATCGGCTTATATCTCGCGATAGGAAACTCGGATCGTCGAAAACTCAAGTCCATCGTGTAGAGCGTGGTCGAATTGACCTAGAAACATGTTCAAATCACCGATACGTTTTTTTATGGAACCCATATAATGGCACATGCATGTTTTAGGGTTCAAAATACCGTAATTTTCAGTCGTCTGCAGAGCACGAGCCTGGAAATGTTTTTTCGGTAAAATCTATTACATCCTAGTCGCAAACCACCAACTGGACCCAACTAGCATGAATTTTCGACCCTAAGTCATTCGTGGCACCTGTGGTACACTGGTCATGGGTTCCACGGAAATGGCTCAAATTTAGCCAAAAACAGACTTTATCGGCTTATATCTCGCGATAGGAAACTCGGATCGTCGAAAACTCAAGTCCATCGTGTAGAGCGTAGTCGAATTGACCTAGAAACATGTTCAAATCACCGATAAGTTTGTTTAATGGAACCCATATAATGGCACATGCATGTTTTAGGGTACAAAATACCGTAATTTTCAGTCGTCTGCAGAGCACGAGCCTGGAAATGTTTTTTCATGAAAATCTATTACATCCTAGTCGCAAACCACCAACTTGACCCAACTAGCATGATTTTTCGACCCTAAGTCATTCGTGGCACCTGTGGTAAACTGGTCATGGGTTACACGGAAATGGCTCAAATTTAGCCAAAAATAGACTTTATCGGCTTATATCTCGCGATAGGAAACTCGGATCGTCGAAAACTCAAGTCCATCGTGTAGAGCGTGGTCGAATTGACCTAGAAACATGTTCAAATCACCGATAAGTTTTTTTAATGGAACCCATATAATGGCACATGCATGTTTTAGGGTACAAAATACAGTAATTTTCAGTCGTCTGCAGGGCACGAGCCTGGAAATGTTTTTTCGGTAAAATCTATTACATCCTAGTCGCAAACCACCAACTGGACCCAACTAGCATGAATTTTCGACCCTAAGTCATTCGTGGCACCTGTGGTACACTGGTTATGGGTTCCACGGAAATGGCTCAATTTTAGCCAAAAACAGACTTTATCGGCTTATATCTCGCGATAGGAAACTCGGATCGTCGAAAACTCAAGTCCATCGTGTAGAGCGTGGTTGAATTGACCTAGAAACATGTTCAAATCACCGATAAGTTTTTTTAATGGAACCCATATAATGGCACATGCATGTTTTAGGGTTCAAAATACCGTAATTTTCAGTCGTCTGCAGGGCACGAGCCTGGAAATGTTTTTTCGGTAAAATCTATTACATCCTAGTCGCAAACCACCAACTGGACCCAACTAGCATGAATTTTCGACCCTAAGTCATTCGTGGCACCTGTGGTACACTGGTCATGGGTTCCACGGAAATGGCTCAAATTTAGCCAAAAATAGACTTTATCGGCTTATATCTCGCGATAGGAAACTCGGATCGTCGAAAACTCAAGTCCATCGTGTAGAGCGTGGTCGAATTGACCTAGAAACATGTTCAAATCACCGATAAGTTTTTTTAATGGAACCCATATAATGGCACATGCATGTTTTAGGGTTCAAAATACCGTAATTTTCAGTCGTCTGCAGGGCACGAGCCTGGAAATGTTTTTTCGGTAAAATCTATTACATCCTAGTCGCAAACCACCAACTGGACCCAACTAGCATGAATTTTCGACCCTAAGTCATTCGTGGCACCTGTGGTACACTGGTCATGGGTTCCACGGAAATGGCTCAAATTTAGCCAAAAATATACTTTATCGGCTTATATCTCGCGATAGGAAACTCGGATCGTCGAAAACTCAAGTCCATCGTGTAGAGCGTGGTCGAATTGACCTAGAAACATGTTCAAATCACCTTTAAGTTTTTTTAATGGAACCCATATAATGGCACATGCATGTTTTAGGGTTCAATATACCGTAATTTTCAGTCGTCTGCAGGGCACGAGCCTGGAAATGTTTTTTCGGTACAATCTATCACATCCTAGTCGCAAACCACCAACTGGACCCAACTAGCATGAATTTTTGACCCTAAGTCATTCGTGGCACCTGTGGTACACTGGTCATGGGTTCCACGGAAATGGCTCAAATTTAGCCAAAAAATAGACTTTATCGGCTTATATCTCGCGATAGGAAACTCGGATCGTCGAAAACTCAAGTTCATCGTGTAGAGCGTGGTCGAATTGACCTAGAAACATGTTCAAATCACCGATAAGTTTTTTTTATGGAACCCATATAATGGCACATGCATGTTTTAGGGTTCAAAATACCGTAATTTTCAGTCGTCTGCAGAGCACGAGCCTGGAAATGTTTTTTCATGAAAATCTATTACATCCTAGTCGCAAACCACCAACTGGACCCAACTAGCATGAATTTTCGACCCTAAGTCATTCGTGGCACCTGTGGTACACTGGTCATGGGTTCCACGGAAATGGCTCAAATTTAGCCAAAAATAGACTTTATCGGCTTATATCTCGCGATAGGAAACTCGGATCGTCGAAAACTCAAGTCCATCGTGTAGAGCGTGGTCGAATTGACCTAAAAACATGTTCAAATCACCGATAAGTTTTTTTAATGGAACCCATATAATGGCACATGCATGTTTTAGGGTTCAAAATACCGTAATTTTCAGTCGTCTGCAGGGCACGAGCCTGGAAATGTTTTTTTCGGTAAAACCTATTACATCCTAGTCGCAAACCACCAACTGGACCCAACTAGCATGAATTTTCGACCCTAAGTCATTCGTGGCACCTGTGGTACACTGGTCATGGGTTCCACGGAAATGGCTCAAATTTAGCCAAAAACAGACTTTATCGGCTTATATCTCGCGATAGGAAACTCGGATCGTCGAAAACGCAAGTCCATCGTGTAGAGCGTAGTCGAATTGACCTAGAAACATGTTCAAATCACCGATAAGTTTGTTTAATGGAACCCATATAATGGCACATGCATGTTTTAGGGTACAAAATACAGTAATTTTCAGTCGTCTGCAGGGCACGAGCCTGGAAATGTTTTTTCGGTAAAATCTATTACATCCTAGTCGCAAACCACCAACTGGACCCAACTAGCATGAATTTTCGACCCTAAGTCATTCGTGGCACCTGTGGTACACTGGTTATGGGTTCCACGGAAATGGCTCAATTTTAGCCAAAAACAGACTTTATCGGCTTATATCTCGCGATAGGAAACTCGGATCGTCGAAAACTCAAGTCCATCGTGTAGAGCGTGGTTGAATTGACCTAGAAACATGTTCAAATCACCGATAAGTTTTTTTAATGGAACCCATATAATGGCACATGCATGTTTTAGGGTTCAAAATACCGTAATTTTCAGTCGTCTGCAGGGCACGAGCCTGGAAATGTTTTTTCGGTAAAATCTATTACATCCTAGTCGCAAACCACCAACTGGACCCAACTAGCATGAATTTTCGACCCTAAGTCATTCGTGGCACCTGTGGTACACTGGTCATGGGTTCCACGGAAATGGCTCAAATTTAGCCAAAAATAGACTTTATCGGCTTATATCTCGCGATAGGAAACTCGGATCGTCGAAAACTCAAGTCCATCGTGTAGAGCGTGGTCGAATTGACCTAGAAACATGTTCAAATCACCGATAAGTTTTTTTAATGGAACCCATATAATGGCACATGCATGTTTTAGGGTTCAAAATACCGTAATTTTCAGTCGTCTGCAGGGCACGAGCCTGGAAATGTTTTTTCGGTAAAATCTATTACATCCTAGTCGCAAACCACCAACTGGACCCAACTAGCATGAATTTTCGACCCTAAGTCATTCGTGGCACCTGTGGTACACTGGTCATGGGTTCCACGGAAATGGCTCAAATTTAGCCAAAAATATACTTTATCGGCTTATATCTCGCGATAGGAAACTCGGATCGTCGAAAACTCAAGTCCATCGTGTAGAGCGTGGTCGAATTGACCTAGAAACATGTTCAAATCACCTTTAAGTTTTTTTAATGGAACCCATATAATGGCACATGCATGTTTTAGGGTTCAATATACCGTAATTTTCAGTCGTCTGCAGGGCACGAGCCTGGAAATGTTTTTTCGGTACAATCTATCACATCCTAGTCGCAAACCACCAACTGGACCCAACTAGCATGAATTTTTGACCCTAAGTCATTCGTGGCACCTGTGGTACACTGGTCATGGGTTCCACGGAAATGGCTCAAATTTAGCCAAAAAATAGACTTTATCGGCTTATATCTCGCGATAGGAAACTCGGATCGTCGAAAACTCAAGTTCATCGTGTAGAGCGTGGTCGAATTGACCTAGAAACATGTTCAAATCACCGATAAGTTTTTTTTATGGAACCCATATAATGGCACATGCATGTTTTAGGGTTCAAAATACCGTAATTTTCAGTCGTCTGCAGAGCACGAGCCTGGAAATGTTTTTTCATGAAAATCTATTACATCCTAGTCGCAAACCACCAACTGGACCCAACTAGCATGAATTTTCGACCCTAAGTCATTCGTGGCACCTGTGGTACACTGGTCATGGGTTCCACGGAAATGGCTCAAATTTAGCCAAAAATAGACTTTATCGGCTTATATCTCGCGATAGGAAACTCGGATCGTCGAAAACTCAAGTCCATCGTGTAGAGCGTGGTCGAATTGACCTAAAAACATGTTCAAATCACCGATAAGTTTTTTTAATGGAACCCATATAATGGCACATGCATGTTTTAGGGTTCAAAATACCGTA
>OZ038448.1:0-100000 GCA_964036265.1 Daptonema setosum
GTAAAACTTCAATTTGCTAACAACTCATTTCATTTTTGAAACGTGAACGGTTTCACAGATTTATTTATGTTCAGTAGATAGCCGGAACGTACGACAATTCGTTATTGACTTCATGTATCAGTTATTACTATGTACTAATATAGGCATATAGGCATATGTACTAATACAATTTCGAATGGTGTTTCCGTAATGGTCAGAGGGGTTGGAAAAAACGTGTCTGATTGCCAGGTTTTGATCATTGGACCTGCGTATTGCGAGTCAGGCACCCTAACGACTGGACTAGACCACTCTTTGATTCGTGACACGACATTAAGGTGGTCTTAAGTCCTGGTCAAAACTTAAATTTACCTGTACATAAAAGTATATGAAATCTGTCAATATAATTTGTTTAATTTTTATGGTTCCGTGCATCCTATTATCGAACCACCGCAGGCTTCCGGGTCATATTTTATTGTTAAACGTGATACGCATTTTTGTTATACTCTAAAACACGTTCATTATGTTTGAGTTTCATTGTTAACAATAAACAATATAAAACAAACAATAGAAAATGTATCTGGCGTTTCTAAATACACAACTCATTAATGACCCGTCAGTTTGTTCAGGTTTCACAAATTCTATGAGTAAAACACAAAACTTTTATCCCGTGCTTTTCCAATAGTTATTCGATGTTAATATAACGTGTAAAAAACGTAAAAGTAAAGAGAATTACAACTTTTGAACAAAAACGCGTTCACCCTATTCGAACTAACAGCCAGTTCACAGAAGGTGAAATAGTATTTCCAGCAGTGAAATAGTATTTCGGGAAAAAACTTTGAAGCTTCATTAATGGAGCTATATAGCTGGTGCAAAGCTGTTTTTCATGTCAAACTGTAAAGACATGATCAAGTTGTTAAACTATATTGAGAAATTAATTTTTAAAGATCGGAACGTATTTTTTAAATGAATTTAATTTTTTTTTCATACGGAGTACGTCAATCGTTTCGGTTCAAAAAACGTCACTCATAATGTCAATGTCAACGAGAACGTCATTCGGTTAATTACTCTCTGAATCAGATTATGTTTTCATAGTGGGTTCTCAGGTTGATAAATAGGTGCGTTACGGTCCTTTTTGATGTGCTAATCAAGTACACAAACAAAAAATCACGACTTCTACGCCTAACATAAATTCGTGTCATTCAACATGAATTCGTGTCAATCAGTATTTGTATTTGTGTCTGAAACATTAGGTTGCGTGCGCATTGATGCTTACGTGTCGTTTTTGCGTGTGCTCACAAACAAACACGCGTGTGCATGAAGCTGAAAGGCATGATTTGACCAAGCAGAATGCATACATGAAACTAATTTCATCAAAAACTTTGCAGTCGTGGTGATTAAACACATTGGTTAATATATCATTCAGTTGGAAAAAAATCGGTGATTCAAATGAGACATGAAACGGCGAAATTGGAGAAAATTTTATTTATCGACTTTTTTGTGTTATCAAATTGAAAAAGTGTTCATCATTGTGTCATTCAGAATGATAACTGATACAAGATAAAATAAGCATATGTAAAAAGATACCATACTTTATAATTAACTCATAACGAAAGAGGAAGTCTTCTTTGTCCAGTTTTCAAAGTTTCCGCGCTGTGGTGTCAATAGAAAGTTTTTTATTCACTCAAATACAATCCCAATGACGTATTTGAATGAAAATTCCGTCAATCATTGGTTTTCTTAATTTTTTCTGACTTAATACTATTAAACACTAAAAATGTGATAGAAACTGAAAGCTTGATTTATTATCTTTCACTTAAAAGCAATAATTCAGTGTTTTTGTTGTCATAATCTGTTTACGGAACCGAATGACGTTCTCGTTGACATTTACATTATGAGTGACGTTTTTTGAACCGAAACGATTGACGTACTCCGTATGAAAAAAAATTTAAATTCATTTAAAAAATACGTTCCGATCTTTAAAAATTAATTTCTCAATATAGTTTAACAACTTGATCATGTCTTTACAGTTTGACATGAAAAACAGCTTTGCACCAGCTATATAGCTCCATTAATGAAGCTTCAAAGTTTTTTCCCGAAATACTATTTCACTGCTGGAAATACTATTTCACCTTCTGTGAACTGGCTGTAAGTGTCTCGAATACATTATTATCTGCATGAACTAGGAATACGTGAATTAATTATACGACTTTTATGGATTCTGTACTTTAGGAAACGATACCAGTTTACATATCTATTCTATAGTCCATCGAGGGGTTAGTTTTACTAACAAATGTTTTTGGCGCGCAATTTAAATTCGAAAAGTATTTTGGCACGCGTTGAACTTCTCGGAAAGAATCGTACTTTCTTATTACTCTTGGATAACATACGAGTATTGCGCTTAGTTCATTGTATTTGTGGTAACGGGTCCGTAAAAATAATTTTTGAAAACAAGAAACCCTGACCAAACTATGTACACAATCTCACACATTCACAGTAGCATTGGCACTGGAATCCCTGCGGAAAAGCGCGCATTCAAACTCAGTCTCCTAATTAATTGAGAATGCTATAACACGATTCACCAAACGGATAATCCGCTTCTGTAATTTGACATCTCTATGGGATTTATTTCGACTATTTGTCGACAGTGATTGTGAAGCGTTGACTACTGATTTTAGCACTGATTCATTATTACATATATACCACGTGAAACGTGAACTGTGAGGGAGAACAGACGATTTATCAGCAGTCTGCTAACATTGAGTGTACTACAGTCAATCAGTCAGTACATCAGTCAATCAGTCAGTCAGTTGGTCAGTAAGTCATTCAGGCAGTCAGTCAGTCAATCATTCGGTCAGTCAGTCAGTCAGTCAGTCAGTCAGTCAGTCAGTCTGTCTGTCAGTCAGTCTGTCGAATTGTCTTATGTCAGTCTCTCCGTCAGTAAAAGTTAGCTTTGTTAATTAGAAATTAGTTTTTTATTGCTTAAATTTCGGTTTATGATGTGTAATGGTCATTTTGTTACTCTCTCTCAATAAGTTTATTTTATGAAACATGAACACAATACTGATTAGAGCTATGGATGTATGTACAGGGTGGGCCAAAAAAACGACCAAGCTTTGATCTGATATAAAAATGGCTGTGATAAATTTTTACAATTGTCATTTTCATCATATGTTAACAACATATAAACTTAGTTATATTGAGAATTTCGTAAAGATCGGTTGGGGTTTGAGAGAAATGTGCACTTTTGACTGAAAATGTTGCTCGCTCGCTTTTATAACAGCCGTACACAGCCGTATACGATATACTGTCCGTAGGATGAGATTTGTCACTGAAACATGGATTTCTGTTGTTTTTGGAGTATTTTCCAGTACAGTTAACCTTTTCCTGCATAAACAGATGAGTTTCGTCAAAAAATTCCAGTTTTGAAACGTTTGTGAAAATTTCAAATGAAAAAGTGAGAAAGTGGCGTTTATTAGAGTATGACCTGTTTTAGCGTGTTTTCAAATGTTTAGTGTGATTTAAAATAGGATTAATTTTATCATACACTAAATTTGATTGTTTTGATAGTTTTTTATTAAAGTTATAGTCTACAAATTGATAAAAATCGTAGTTAAGTCCCATTATAAGCTGTTGTAAAAATGCGCGAGACGTTTTTTTGGATGCACGTGCACAACTTTTGTTAGAGTCTACATATCAAATTGAAAACTTCAGGAAAATTAAGTAATTATGTTGTTAATATATGTTGTAAACGACAAGCCAAAATGATCGGACACAGCCACCTCTAGGTCAGATCAAAGTGTAGTCGTTTTTTGGCCCACCCTGTAGATCGTTTTTCTTTCGAGTGCTCTGTTTGAAAAACGGGTTTGACAGTGGAACAAGGTATGACTGGCTGACTGATGATTCACTGAATGATTGACGGACTTGACTAACTTAATGACCAACTGACTGAATAATCAACTGACAGTCAGTCAGTCAGTCAGTCATTAAGTGAGCCATTCAATCAGTCAGACAGCCAGCATACAGCAAGTTATGCAACATGTATGTAGCTGTGAACGTCAGGCGGTAATTTTTTTTAATTCACCAGGTTCCAAATTTTTTTTTAGTTCGATTAAAGCTTTGTAATTGGTTTGCTATTAGAATATTTCACCGTGTGCAAAAACAATCATTTGATTCACGTTTCATGCACCAAATACCTTGGTACTGAACAAACCATTAAACTACTGGATACACGCTGTCTTCGCTAATCCTAACAATCTTAGCTTAACGATATTCAACCGCCAAACGACGACTTCAATAATTGAATTCCTGAATGTGATCATCAGTACGGAATAAAAATAATATTTAGGCACTCGACGCGTATTTAGCTGCGGCTTATCTCAATGTTGTGTGGGGATAGCCGTCAGTTGATGCTTCGCTCATTAATTGGCGGGCGAGGCAATCCTCGGAAGGGAAGTGCTTTTTTCGAAGAGGGGAACTAACAATTTTTTGGCTTTATAATCTCCACTTTGAGGAACAAATTCAACTTTTTTGGACTTGCCAAAGATGAGAAAGTTCCATTGTTTTGTTTTTCTTTCGTCTGCCAGTTGGTCGCTCAACCACTCATTCACTCACTCACTCACTCACTCACTCACTCGCTCATTCACTCACTCACTCACTCACTCACTCACTCACTCACTCACTCACTCACTCACTCACTCACTCACTCACTCACTCACTCACTCACTCACTCACTCACTCACTCACTCACTCACTCACTCACTCACTCACTCACTCACTCACTCACTCACTCACTCACTCACTCACTCACTCACTCACTCACTCACTCACTCATTTAAGCACCACTTAAATACAGTACATATATATATATGTATACACCATTTGCAACAAAAAAAAGAAGCGAGTAAAAATAGATACGTGTCTCAAACCTGCAATAAATGGGATTCATTTCTGGCGATCTTTTGGAATCTTTGAATAGGGGCCTTTTGGTATGTTTCTGACGTTTCAAATGGCCCCGATACGTTACTAAATGTTTTCAAATAATTATCCCTAAATACTTTGCCTGAACAGTGGGGACCTTTTATAAAAAAACTGGTTCTTTTGAGATTTGGTGTCTTTCATCTTTTGAAATTTGGTGCTCGAGATTGTGGGGCAACGGCACTAGCGGACGAGAAGGGGTGGGAAAACTGGAATTCCCTCTTTGACGTTTTCAAAATGTAGAATCTGTACTCTAAGGTGTAGGTAAAATGGCTTGCAAACTGCTAATTCCCCCTCTTTCACACAATCCCCTTCCCTTCGGGGGATAGGCTCGTCCGGCAGTGGGCACTGGTTGATGGCAGATACCTGCTGAACGCTTTCCTGTTTTGGAAATAGAACATGAATCAGTAACTTGTATTCGCTCTAGTTAAAATTAATTTTTGTTTTTTTATACGTGGTCAAACGAAGAAATGTGCAATTCAAATGTGCACATGAACTGTACTACCTGTGAAACGTGACAGATTTCCGTTGTTCATTGGCAGCAAAGTGATGAACTTTTTACTTAATCAGAAAATTGGCATTTTCTTCCGATGAAACCGCCTAACAACCGACCGAGTAGTCACTCATTGGAGAAGGGTTTCACGAAAGTGGATTGAATTTGCGGATGGGTTGTGTTGTGCTGTTAAGGTTTGTACCAGATTTAGATTCACAATAATGACCAGTATCAAAATACGTTTATATTCGATCAAAATCTCAACACAAATTCACGAAACATTCACACACATGGTTCGAATCATTGAGAAATCTGCTAATTTAATGGGCTGTATGCTGCCGTAATTGGCAACAATTTCAACTGCTCAGTTTGTTCATGTTTCATCAATTGAATAATTTTCGAACACAGCATTTTCTTGACAGCAATAAAATAATTACACAAAATTTAATCTAGCCGTTCATTCAGTCTCTCAAAAAGCCAATCAGCCAGACTGTCCGTCAGTCAATCAAAAAAGCAGTCAATTGAGTTGAGATAATTTTCCAGCCATCCTAAAATAAAGCAAACCAACCAGAAAATATCGTGTGTTTGCAAGAAAAAAGGTATCGAAATATTTATGCAGCAATTGTTAAAGTAAATCTTCTTATAGTTTATTTATGCTATTTATAGCTGTTTTAAGATTTTTATAGCCACGAGAATAAAAAGTGTTAGGTAGTTATGTATGTATGTAACTTGTCCTGTGGTTCAGAACGGCAAATTAATTTCCTTATGCAAAACAATACGGAGACAATATCGGCCCACAAAACTCCCCAACATTTTGTGATGTACTGTAACACGTGCACGTCTGAGTCTCAATGTCAAAAATAAACCGTATAAAAGACAACAATTAGATCTGCTTGCAATGCTCTGCACAATCCGAAAACGTACATTTTCCCAAAAAAATCTGTAGTGCGAGTTAAAAACATTTACTCAGGTTAATTTTGTCTCGTCTAGTTTGGATGTACACACAAGATTATAGTGCGGACAAACTTCTATTAGAAAATTTTGATTGTAACATTTTATCCTGCACAAATGCGAATTATGGATCCACACAAAAAACACCTCGAAAATGATTTTTTCGGAGATTAAATAAACTATAAGTGGTTCTAAGCTCACAATGGGACTATAAAACATAGATTCAATGAAAGACCCCGTTTTGCTGACTACGTACATACCTAAAGTATAATTCACTTCGAAAACAACCATTTTCGAAGCAGTTTTAGTGTATATCCATAATTCGCCTTTTTTGGTGTCACCGAAGTTTCTCGGATAATCGAGATTCACAATTGTGACGTATAAGAAAATTCCTCGTAAGTTATTTTTTTCACCAGTATTTTTTTCCATCATGATGTGATTGACTGAACACAACGTGATTGTTATCAGTGCTCAGCTTAAGTATGCACATCTTTGTAGTAGCTGAGTGATCCGTCACGATTGCAACCCTGTTTACGACCAAGTTTCGATTAATAACCCGAAAATATTTCCACGCTTCCAATGAATAAGCAGACCTACAGTACTACAGTATGTAGTGTTAACAGTTGCCGTAGGATCGTGTTATGTATCTCAACAAATTATTTATTTTTTATTTATGTAGTTATAATTTTTTTAGTTAGCTACCGTTCGCTGATTATTGAACCATCACTATATACCAGTAATCATATGACATGTGAAACGTGAATGACTGTGTTTGCATTCGTTATACGTTCTCAATATATTAAGAAACTTATTTTCGGTCAATCAGTCAGCCACTGTATGGGATTATGGAATTATTCGGCGTTCTTTTACAGATTTGATTTACGATGTGAAATTGTCTTCGGATAAAGATAAACTGTGACCAAACCTATTCAGTCACTGAAACGTGAACCGACTGTCAAAGCACGCAGTCCAAAAAAAAGTTTCTGCATACTTTTAATTTAACTAAAAATACGCAACCCACATGTGCAACTTGTACATATGTAAAGTATTTTATCGTTTAATCATCAGAATTAATCTGCTAAAAATCCAGAACATCTTTTAAAACTGTATTTGAAAACGGCGAGTAAATAGCTGTTTTTTTTCGTATTCTAACCCCCATATCACAGAAACTTTTGGCATTGGGTGCCTAAATTGGCGCATATTTATGCAAGAAAACTTTGAAGTTCTATAACTCACGTGAGAATTGGTTTTTTATTGAAAACTTTTGTCCAGAGGTGAGATCGTCTATTTTTACGCATGAGAAAAATAAGAAACTCAAATCAAACACAATATAATGCATTGAAAATGGTATGGCAAATCTTTATGCACTGCTGCTTATGACAAATTCGTCCTTTGGCACCTGGTCTCGGAGCGAAAACTGAGTGCGATATAAAATGCATGTTTTCTATCCAATTAAATGTTTTTACTTTGAGTTTTTCGTGATTGCAATATGAGGAAAAAACGAACTTTCATCTGAACAAAAGTTTTTTTATTTTTAACCGATAATATCGTGAGTTATAGAACTTCAAGTTTTTTGCATAAAGATGCACCAATTTAGGCACCCAATGCCAAAAGTTTCTGTGATATGGGGGTAAGAGTACGTGTACAGCTGTCACGAGCTTTTTTACACAAATAATATTTTTTGTAAACCTCTCACCGTTTTTCAAGACTGACTGACTGACTGACTGACTGACTGACTGACTGACTGACTGACTGACTGACTGACTGACTGACTGACTGACTGACTGAACGACTGGCCGACTGACTGACTGACTGACTGACTGACTGTTTTTTGTGCCTCATCTGTTTGTTCTATAATGTAGTTCGCTTTCGAGAAGTTGCTCATGGAACAGGAAGTTACATGAGTAATTAACGATTTTTGGGTTACTATAATTTTATTATGGTACTTATCAACATCAATTCAATTTATGAAACGTAAACAAAAGTTTTTTTGAATTAAGTTTGTTTTTCTCCTGAAATTTTTCCACAAAGAAAAAACCCAAGTGGAATGAAACTTGATAATTACTACTTGCCATTCATTGCAATTGTTAATCATAACTTACTGTGTGAATATATTTTCACGCACCAAGTACACTGATGGGCATTCGTTTGGAAAAAAATCATAAAAACACGCGATTTGCTGACTCCCGTTCACGTTTCACAGACCTTTCGAATACGAAATGAGAAGAACGGTTCTCGATTTGAATTCCTTTTCCTTAGGTAAAAAGCAAAATTAGCATCAACGAATGCAAAAATTTCAAGAAAGTAGCACCTTTCGTAAATTCAAAAAATATGTCGCAGGTTCGAACTAATAAAGCACAAGTTATGCAAAAACAGAGCTGACTGGCTGATTAAGGAAAGGAAGAACTTACTGGTTGATTAACCTTAAACGATGATAAAAAATAAAAAGCTCAATTTGTCAATCTACTGATTGATCACTTATGTTTATAAGTCGACTGAGTGGTTGAGCAACTGACTGATTGACTAACTGACTGACTAACTGGCTGACTGACTTGTTGACTAAACGACTGACTAAATTATTGAGGTGTTCCGGGAACCGATAAAATTGAGATGAGTGAGTGAGTTAGTTAGTGAGTGAGTGAGTGAGTCAGTTAGTGAGTGAGATTGAGAGTTGAGACACACATTTCAAGTTTACGGTTAGTTTAAGCTTACGGTTTTTTCATGAGGTATTTATTTTTTTGTTACTTTTGATTCAGGGACTTCACATAAACCGTCGTTTGACTGTGTAAATTTTTCATTACTGACCATTGAAACGTGAACGGATTTTGTGGATTTACAGTGAGGGCAGGCATTTCTTCGCCGTTTTTTGTTGTTGTTTGGCCTCAGTTTTTTACGATGTTCTGCAAACACTGCAAATAGTACCGCGCTTTTCACGGTACTCGTTTCATGCTGTATAATTGATTGAGTCAGCACCAATATTGCTGATACATGTGAATCTTGATGTTGATAAAAACATATTATAGATTCATAATAAAATTCGCCCCCCCCCTTCCCCAGAGACGCCGATTTCCCGAATAAAACCAATGGTTTGACCAATATTTCTTCTTACAAAAAACATTGTAATGGAACCGTTACGCTCGGATGCAATGAATTAAGCGCCATGCAGACCATTAAAATATATACAGGGTGGGCCAAAAAAAACTCTGCGATTTTGTAAGACCATAACTTTTACTGTGGACCATGAATTTTTTTGAAATTTACGGGTTATTTCAATAACATATTAACTTAATTTTCTCTAAAATTTCATTGAGATATCTAACACACACCGGCCACACGGTGAGAATACATGAAAATTTCACTTTTGTCTTTAAACGGCGTCATTATTGTGAAGAGAAATCATGTGCATACGTAACTTAAAAGCATTAATTTTTTTGTTTATTAAAAGAATTAATTAAATAATTGTCCAAAAACTTAAAATTAAGTGGTTAGTTATTATAATAATTTATTTCAAAACTATTCTTCTAATAACGCGATAGTTCTGGTGCTAAACTGTTTTTTCATGTCTGATTCCGGTTGTTGAGTTCCGCTTCAGCGATATTTCGTTTCAAATACGCAACTTTGTTCTCAAAACTTCAAGTTCAGTGAATAAAAGTTCAAGATTTATGAAAAACATGCTCGCTCTGTCCATACGTCAATGTTTTTTGGGGAACGTTAGTCGGCGCGGTTCAAGCTGGTTATGGCAAATGTTGAGTTTTCCACGTACCGTGGTTGTTCATTTCGCAAATTTCATGCTTATATGCAATGCATGTCTTTGAAATTTTAGGACGATAAAAAATAATAAATCAGTGAGATATTCTGAGATTTTCATTCAAATTCATCAATAAAAACCAACTCTAAGGTAATGCCGTACATCAGACAAGGGAACAAAAAGCAATCATCTTACTGTAAGAATTTTCCATTCACATTGAAACTAAATTTAGACCGAATTGCTACTTAAACAAGTTTCTTTTAATCCTTGTATTATTATTTAGTTCACTCGTTCAATTCAATAATAGATTAATACCTAAAAATAACTTATACACATGATTTCTTTTTGAAATAATGACGCCGTTTGAAGGAAAAACTGAAATTTTCATGTCTCCTGATCGTGTGGCCGGTGTGTGTTAGCTATCTCATAGAAATTTTCGACAAAATTAAGTTCATATGTTATTGAAAAACCTGAAAATTTCAAAGAAATTCAAGGTCCACAGCAAAAGTTATGGTCTCACAAAATCGCAGAGTTTTTTTTGGCCCACCCTGTATGTTGATCAAAAGCCGCACATCGCTGGACTGAACAGCCATTAAGACGAAGGTTAGAAATGGCGAGCACTCAAATTCAGTTTCATAACCAATTGAGAATGCTACACTCTGACATCATTATATACTGTTAAACTTTCCTTAAACAACATTAGAATGAATCAAAATTATATATAATAACGGTTTACTTTGTAGTTTTCAATATATGTATGATTGGTGGTATTTTCGTTGATCGTTTAGTGCGTTTGTTTTAGTTTATTTGTGTTTAACACTCGATACAAAATTCATTTTTGTAATCATCCGACTGTGAAACGTGAACGAATTTTTTACAGTTTATTTCGCAACGTGATTGAGAGAGTAACATGCTGATCATGTTACAATGCTGCACAAAATGAATTTACACGTTGTTGCGGCCATTAAATGCTAAACTTGAAAACGTGCCTCTCTTTCTGGTTGTTTATTAGGTTTGTGATTTTATTAGTTTGACATTTTTTATATCTGAGAAGAATCATACAAAAAATTTTTGTTAAGTTACCCAGAGATAAATGGAAGGAAATATTAAACTCCATTTCCTAATATATGTATTGAGAACGCTATGTATTTATGTAGAAATAAACCCTACACAGAATGACTGTTTTGCAAGTGGTTAAAAATTCTGTTTGTTCACGTTTCATAGGGTTTATCAATACGGTCGAGTAAAGAATTATTTATAAAAAGTTTTGCCACATAATTTGAAATAGTGCAAAAAAATGACCAACAGTTTTCAATGCCAATAACCTGTCCACTAGACTTGGAGAAAGCACCCAAACTCATGAGAATGGATAAGACAATGCTCAACCGAATGACTGGTTTCGGTGACTGTACTGTCTTGTATGTATTTTTTAGTTGCACTGTTGCATGTGATTGCATTGAAGTCAAACTTAATGGGACATTGTAAGTGGTACTTATATACCTGTGTTCATCATGTTTTTCAATTGACATATTTTTGAATTTTTTTATTTCCAGTTAAGTTATTACACCAAATGTCATCATGCGTTCTTTTAGATACGGTAAGTGAAACGTTAACAATTGCTGACGTGATGCATGCAACCATATGATGCACCACGTCGCTCATTTTTTGTGTGCAAATTAGTATTAAAATAGAAGAAACCATATTTTTATGTGAATGTCGTGCTTTCTTACCTTGACAGCTATGTAAACCACTACTCAAGTTGTCGAGCGTCCAAATTTTAGAGTCCATATTTTTTAGTCTGTATCGGTGTGCATATAAAAGATGTTTAAAGAAATGATTGTTGGCATATAGCTTCCCTCACTCACCCACTCACTCACTCACTCACTCACTCACTCACTCACTCACTCACTCACTCACTCACTCACTCACTCACTCACTCACTCACTCACTCACTCACTCACTCACTCACTCACTCACTCACTCACTCACTAACTCACTCACTCACTCACTCACTAACTCACTCACTCACTCACTCACTAACTCACTCACTCACTCACTCACTCACTCACTCACTCACTCACTCACTAACTCACTCACTCACTCACTCACTCACTAACTCACTCACTCACTCACTCACTCACTCACTCACTCACTCACTCACTCACTCACTCACTCACTCACTCACTCACTCACTCACTCACTCACTCACTCACTAACTCACTCACTCACTCACTCACTCACTAACTCACTCAATCACTCACTCACTCACTCACTCACTCACTCACTCACTCACTCACTCACTCACTCACTCACTCACTCACTCACTCACTCACTCACTCACTCACTCACTCACTCACTCACTCACTCACTCACTCACTCACTCACTCACTCACTCACTCACTCACTCACTCACTCACTCACTCACTCACTCACTCACTCACTCACTCACTAACTCACTCACTCACTCACTCACTCACTAACTCACTCACTCACTCACTCACTAACTCACTCACTCACTCACTCACTCACTCACTCACTCACTCACTCACTCACTAACTCACTCACTCACTCACTCACTCACTCACTCACTCACTCACTCACTCACTCACTCACTCACTCACTCACTCACTCACTCACTCACTCACTCACTCACTCACTCACTCACTCACTCACTCACTCACTCACTCACTCACTCACTCACTCAATCACTTACTCACTCCCTCACTCACTCCCTCATTCACTCACACACTCACTCACACACTCACAAACTAACTCACACACACACTCACTCACTCACTCACTAACTCACTCAATCAATCAATCAACAACCGTGGGCCGAACGCGGACGCAATCCATGTAAGAATCACCATTTTGTTCATATTTCATAAATTGTATTATACCGGATCAAAATTTAAATCTTTGATACCAATACATCATCCCCAATTAAAAACAAAATATAATAACCACCAAAAGCAATAAAGTTCATCAACCACCAAATCACCACCTCAATATATAAATTCTGGACTGCGAACTATCGAAAATTATTCTTATAATCCAAAACAAGTTTAGTCAGTCGGTCAGTTAGTCAGTTGGACAGACATATGTAGGGCAACTTCTAAGATGAAAAGCATTACCAAACATAAAAATATCACTTCTCTAAACAAATCCCTTATTCGAAATCGGTTACGAAGGTACACAGTAGATGTCAAAAAAATTGAAAATGGATAAAAAATGCAGAGCATAGGAGCAACAATGAACCAACACAATTCCGAACTGCAACACATTTTTCATGTTATTGACTGAGTCCCATTAAGTGGCGAGTGGCGATAAAACAAATGTGTGGAGTTATGGACCTTCCGAGTTTTAGTTATAGACATGCTTTCATACATGAAGTGCAGTCAATTACGAGTTTGCTTACTTTCAGGTAATCTACTGAACATGAATAAATCTGTAAACAAAAAGCTACGAAGTGACTGACTGAACAAAAAGATACAAAAACTTTAACAACATTTTCTTTCTCACCAGCCGATTCCTTCTTCTTCCTGGTGATACCTTTGGCGATTGTCTGCTTCTTGAAATCTTGAATGAGTCGACCGAAGACTAACTATAGTGATTTTTTAGTCGTGGATCTGGCTGAGGCATCTTGTGGTGCGATATTTCTGAAAATAAAATTGAAGCTTGGTAAACTACTGAATGTCGTTTCCACGTTCACGTTTCAAAAGTAAAATGAGTTGTTAGCATATTGTTTTTTTACTCAATGGACAAGACATTCGTAACTTTTACGACACCAGTGCCAGCAGTGCCTGTCCACAGTCCCTTGGTTCAGAGTCAGTCATTCAGTTTGTCAGTCAACAAATTACCATAGTTTTATTATAAAGGTCATCCAGATTTACGTTTTATCTAAGTTAAAACCTGCATGATTAATACTGTAACTGTTGTTTTCGACAACGGGTCATTTTAACTGGCATAAATTGAACTGGGAAATCCAAACAGGCTATAATCACTATATTGTGTTAGTCGGTCAGTCAAACAGACAGCATTTTAGTCAGTCAGTCAAACAGACAGCATGTCAATCAGTCAGTCAAACAGACAGCATGTTAGTCAGTCAGCTTCCGTTAAGCATATTTCACCTTAGCGTATGTCATAACTATTACTCGACCGTTCACGTTTCAAAAGACTAATCAGTTTTTTTTTCATTTTTCAAATCTGTTAGTAGTAACAAAAAAGTCGTATGAACATACATATCTCTATTCCAAGTTACAATATTCATTTATTGACTATTGTTTTACAAGTATTTAGGCTGTTATCTCAGCCCTGGTTCTGGTGGTTCAAAACCTGGCTTGTTGCCCACCAAGGTTTCGCTCCGATTTTTTGTTTGGTTTTCATCCGTCAATTCATTGTTGTTTTTGTCCGACACAATTCTAATCCGTTATAACAAATATTGTTTTTTTTTCACTATCATGACGTAAAATTGTTGAAGTCCGTCAATATTTTTTGTTCATATTTCATAACACCTTTTGTGTGTTAGTGGTACAGTAGTGTGATTACAAAATTGAAAAAAGTGGCAGAACATTTATATAGCCGCAATGACGCGTCGCGTGGCTCATTATTTGAAATGTAATGTACATAAGTGAAAAAAACAATATGATCACTCTATCATTTTTGTTGAGAGCGGAACCGGATGATTTTGCTTTGTAAATCAAAATTCACAGTTTGTGTCAATTGTAGATCTCACTTTTACGTTGGAAAGAGTATGTCGAATCGGTAGCGTTTCTTATGACACACGCCCGTCAACACAATACCAGTGAAACGTGAATAGCTGATGATGATTTATTCGAGGAAGCCAGTGAGTGGTGAGTGAGTTAGTGAATGAATGACTGAATGAGTGAGTGAGTGAGTGAGTGAGTGAGTGAGTGAGTGAGTGAGTGAGTGAGTGAGTGAGTGAGTGAGTGAGTGAGTGAGTGAGTGAGTGAGTGAGTTAGTGAGTGAGTGAGTGAGTGAGTGAGTGAGTGAGTGAGTGAGTGAGTGAGTGAGTGAGTGAGTGAGTGAGTGAGTGAGTGAGTGAGTGAGTGAGTGAGTGAGTGAGTGAGTGAGTGAGTGAGTGAGTGAGTGAGTGAGTGAGTGAGTGAGTGAGTGAGTGAGTGAGTGAGTGAGTGAGTGAGTGAGTGAGTGAGTGAGTGAGTGAGTGAGTGAGTGAGTGAGTGAGTGAGTGAGTGAGTGAGTGAGTGAGTGAGTGAGTGAGTGAGTTAGTGAGTGAGTGAGTGAGTGGGTTAGTGTAAAATTTCGGGACTCGTGATTGCTAAGTGAGAGTAAGTTAGTAAGTGAGTGAACGTGGGAGTGAGTAAGTTTTTCTTAGCAAACTACACACTACTGCTTGAACTTAATATTTTCGATGATTGCATTGAGGTTTTTAAAAATGTGGAACGTGGACAAATTGACTAAATAAAGACGATTGTGCCGAGTTGTGTGCGAGAGGTCAGTACAATTCTATTTAGACAAACATAAAAAGGAATGAAGCAGACACACCTACATAGTTTAGAAGGAAATCCCTGGAGAAATGACTTGCCTTCAAATTCAGACTCCAATATCGTTTCTTCCTAAATTTTGGTTCGGCATCGTCTCTTTGTAATTTTGAACTTTTTCAGTCTTCTTGCTAGATTTACTGAATCGAGATAACGGTATCTAATTCATCATCATTGCATAGCATGCCTCAGGTTCGAATTTGGTCTGATAATCCTGATTGTATAGTGTTCTCTATTGATTTGGAGTGCACCAGTTTGAACTTACTGAAAAAGAAGATTAAAAAAACTGAGTGCATTCAGCAATTCAGGAATCCAATCTATTGGCCGTAACTGTGAATTTCGTTTAAGAAATAAATTGTATTTTTCTTAATTGAGATTAGGACTAAGAAGCGACCATATAAATTATATGGTACCGGCACTCATTCAAATACTCATACACCATGTGAAACGTGAACCGTGAGTTCGAACAAATGATTGATTGACGGTCTGCTAATTCAATGTTTTCTATGCTTGCAATGTGTAAAAAAAATTACGAACATTTTTATGAAGCGATATGGCGTTCTAATTTCATTATAAGACTAGAATTTGTAAAGCCCAATATTTTTCGAAACTCGGTAAGACTATAGATAGTTTTCGTTAAGTTTACTATATTTAGTTGATACGTTTACTATAGTTAGTAAATAAGTTGGTAAAATGGCCTGAAAACTGTCAATCCTCCCCCCCCCCCCTTCCCTATTTGACGACATTCTCCTCCCTTTGAAGGATTAGTTCGTCCGAATGTGGTGCGTTGACTTGTACTGTAGCTCACGTCAAAAAATACATTCAGAATAAATTCAATTCTAGTTGTCTTTAGATTTGAGTTTCTTATGTTTTTTTTTATTCGGGCAAATCACAGTAAAGCAAAAAAATTTAAGTTCGTTCAATAACTACTCTAGTTATGAAACGTGAGCAAACTGTTTACACACATACTGTTATTAGTTGTTGAGTTGTTAATTCTCTGAGCATATTATGTTGAACACAAAGTTTTAGTCGATTCGGACTGATATCCACCGAAACTGAAAGGTCAACAATCCCAGGGAAACGGACAACTTTTATAGTTTCCTAATCGATTGCTGAAGCTATAAACAGGATACTTTCATGCTTTCAGATCTGTTGACATTCAGATCGATCGATGTAGGACAGATAGACTGACTGACTGACTGACTGACTGACTGACTGACTGACTGACTGACTGACTGACTGACTGACTGAATGACACACTTAATAGCATCACCATCTAACGACTGACTGACGAATTACCTACTGCAACCTGACTGAGAGAGTTTTTTTGCTCATTTTTCATTTTTCATGTTTGTACATACTGTATGTGAACCAGTCAGTCTATTATTAGATACAAGCAGCAAGTACAAAACCCAGGTTTTGCAGTCAGTAACATTGTATCGAATGATTTAAAATGGATTGAAATAAATTAAACAAAATAGAAATAAGTTTTTTTTCATTCGTAAATAGTTTTGAATCAGAACACAATTCCGCAGTGGTATTTTTGTATCATCATAATCTTTTTTAATGTCAGATTGAAACACCGTTTCTATTGAATGGAAACGATTCCGTTTCTATTTGACAAAGTTTGTGAGCAGTGATATAAGTGTTGCATGAAAATGCTCACTATATTTCCAACTGTTTGTCTTTTATACGGTTTATCATTAGCAATGAGACTCATTACGTAACATTGTAAGCACTAACATTGCAGCACAAAAGTATGCGGCTCTGAAAAGCTCAGCGCTGACTGGTTGGAATCGCATCATAGCCAATCAGCACAGAGCATTAGAGCCGCGGCAAAGCGTTGCGTGCGACGTATTTTGTTTATATTCCGTATGTTTCAGCAATTTTATGACCTTAGTGACATTTAATTATTAGCAATACGGAAAGCGTACATACATATTGCATGTAAGACTCTAAAAAGTATCCATCTTAATGGTGAAACGAGAGCTGATTCAGTTTTTTACTTTTGTATTTTATACGCAGTAAGTTTGAAATCTGCATTAACTTATTTGATTTGTGAAACGTGAACCTGTTGATTTGTAATGCCGCAGTTAAGCACTGATATCCAGTAACAATACTTCGTACATATGGACTAGACTCACTGTTTTGGTAACAAACTTTGCCATTCACGATATTTACTCATTATTTTACTAAAACAACATGCATTTGGTGATTATCGGTTCACATGCGATTGTCAGAATTGTGTTATTTGTTTTCTTAAAGTCCACAAACACCATGGATGATAATAAATTAATTAAAAGTTTATGTAGCTGATCAATACTAAGAAGAAAGTGATCATAATGATAACGCGTAGAATCCCAAAGTACAACATTACTAATAACCTACATATGTACTTACATAAAATCTACCACCAAACCATACTTTCCTGAAGAAAATTCATGTATGCGAACTCCAGTACAGAACAAAAAGATACAATAAGATGTGACGAGTTGATGTGCCTAGTTCGTTCATGTTTCACAGCCTGATTTGACAACAGTGTGAAATTGTTCACTCAATACTATTGTGCCTGCAACCCCTATATCTATGCGAAAAAAAATGAGTTTCAAAAAGTAAATTCGTTCAAGAAAACATCCGCAAACGTTCTCTTTCTCGGCTAACATTTCATACGCATTCAGTCGGGCTCAAATTATGTTCCACGATTATAGTTCATTTCAAAACATAAATACTGCATGTAGACTGACTGACTGACTGACTGACTGACTGACGGACTGACTTAATGACTGACCGACAGACTGACTGACTGACTGACTGACAGACGGACTGACTGACTGACTGAATGAATGACTAACTGACTGACTGTCTGACTGACTGACTGAATGACCAGGTTTACTGCGTGTCACCTTACATACATTGTCCCTGCGAGAAGACGAAACATTAATAGATGTTTTTACTCATCAATTTATAAAATTAACCCCTTAAATTTTCTGAATTTGTTCTACCAATGCATCTTGAAATTTCTAAACAAGAAAATAAAATACTTCATTGCTGCAAAGTTGTTGTAATAATGCGCCCACAGTTTTCAATAATGTTTCACATGCGCGCAGGGACAATGCAAGAACACACACAGTAACAATAAACCAACCATAATCATTATTTTTCTTTAGTTTTTGGTCTCCCGCTTGTTAGTTTTCTAGTTGACAGAAAGACGAATGCTAACAAAAATCATTAGACTAAGGTTCAGCTCATGAAACGTGAACGAACTTAGGCTGGTTGGTCAGTTTTTTGTCGCCTGTCTAATCTGGTGGTCATAAATTCGAAGCCTGCCTTGCGACTAAAATCTCAAACTTAAATGAGTACATAATGGATCAATCAGTAGATTGACAAATTGAACGTTTTAATTTTATTTTTTATCATCGTTTGAGGTTAATCAACCAGTGAGTTCTTCATTTCCTCTATCAGCCAGTCAGCTCTTTTTGCATAACTTGCGCTTTATATGTAGTTCAAACCTGTGACAAACTGTATTGTATTGTGTAAACGAAAGGTGCTACTTTCGTGATATCATTGCATTTTTTCATATTATTTTTGTCTTTTTACCTTTTGAGGAAATTGTCAGTGCACCGAGAACCAGATTTCTCATTTCATTCCTATACGGTCTGTGAAACGTGAATGTAAGTAAGCAATTCACGTGTTCTTTTTCAAACGATAGCTCATCAGTGTAGTTGGTGCGTGAAAATATATTCACACAGTAAGTTATGAATAACAATTGCTGTCTGTGAACGGTAGGTAGTTTTATCCTACTTGCTTTTTTCATTGTCCATCCCATAAGTATCATAATAAAATTATAATGACCCAGAGATCATGTGCACTTTTACCTTAATATCTTTTCTAGCGTGTACGGTTATAAGATTGATCTGAGCTCTGAATTATGAAAGAAAAACATTTACTAAATCTTTTTTGCGTTTTTTTATTTTAATGAACGTGTTTTTAAATTTGTGACTAACTGTACAAGGTTAGTGACTGTGATAACAGATACACACCTTAGAATGATTTGAAAGCTTTATATTCTACAAACGGATGGATAAATGGCATCAATCAATTAATTCGCATTTCGTATCCACCCATTTGGCGCATGAAACGTGAAAGAAAACTTGATCATTAGACAACTGTGCTGTGTACATAATAATTAGTCGTTGGTACTGTATAATGTATGACAGACATAATCAATCCGTAATTCGAGTTAAACTCGAATTTTTTACACTAAAAAAGTTATGTGGATTCTCAATTTATATCGTCGTGTAACACAACTTTATGTCAACTAATAATACTACGTTTTGCCTCCGCTCTTTCGGACTTCAGTATTTTAATGACTGACTGGCTGACTGACTGACTGATCGAACAACCGACTCACTAACTGTCTGACTGACTGATTGACTGATTGACTAATAAAACTGATTGGTGCGTTGACTGACTGTCTGAAGGACTCACTGACAGATTATAATTTTACTCAGTTACCTTCACAATATTACACAGAAGCGCTCACTAAGTTTCTGCTCCGTTATCCTACTATTCACTCACTCACTCACTCACTCACTCACTCACTCACTCATGTCCACAACTAAAATCAGTCAGTACAATAACATTCAGTCAAGCACAACTTACACTTTCATCAAATTTTAGCCGCTTTTCTTTATAATCTACTGGATAGAGTGTTGGCATCGGAAACTGGTGGTCCTGATTTCAAAACTTGACTACAGTAGTTGCGCCCAACTATACCCTGGGGGTCTACGTTTTTTCCATCAGTTTGGCTCTCTCTTTCTGCGTCTCTCTTTGTTTCTTCTTTCTTTCTGTTTCTCTCTCAGTCAAAATCGGAGTGTTTGGTAGAATTTTCCAATTTTGAAACGTATTTTTTCGGAACACTTTTACATGTAGGAAGGGGGGTTTCTGGAAGTGTGCCGTTATCAGCAAACTAAATGAAAAAATTCGTGCAGGGAAGAAAGTAACAAAAAAATTCACGAATTTTTCTAAATTTTTCATCGGAATTTTTAGTTTTATAAAATTGAGCTTGCTTTGCTGAATTTTCTTGGAAATACATGATTTTTTTTAGCAAAGCCGGCTTGATTTCAGCAGATTTTACTCTGCAGATATTAGTTATCGACTATATGTAGTGAGATAAGGTAAACAAACAAGTTGGTAATATAAAACTTTTTTAGTCCGGAAGTTGTGTAAAAGTACTTTTTTAAGTTTGTTTCAGTACTGATTGTTCAAACTTGACATAAACTAAGAAGAGAATCGTAATCATATAACCTGCCCTTTTTTGATTCGGCCCGTGAAACGTGAAGGAACGGACAGCAGGTCATTTATTGGTTGTTTGGAAAGGCCGGATATGTACATTTCCATTGCTTGTCTGTTCCACTGATGTTTATCGTAGGCAATGATATTCATGCAGTTTATAATAACATTGTTGTTGCTTTGCTGAGATCGAACAAAAAAATTGCTTTCAACTAAGTTGATTTGTGAAACGTGAACAAAACAACTGTGGTTGCACTTGTTGCTTTTTCAAAGATGCCATTCCAGATGATCGAGAGACTTATTGGAATGTTTAAGGAATTTATTATGATTTTTTACCGTTGTTGAGATTTGAGAATCATGTTTGAATTTTTTAGTAACGATCAGACATAACAGCTAACAGTTCATAAGAACTAAAACATTTTTTATTAATATATTTGCAGACGAAAAATAATAATGGAGTTAGCTCATGCGTTACGCGAAACGTGAATCAAGTTCCTGTTCTAATTATGTAGCAACTATTTTATTGTGAGAGCAAGTAGTATTCTCAAATTACTAAAGTGAAAAGTGTTGTCATTTTTTGGACCACCCTGTAAACAACGTCACGAAATTGTTCACGTTTCACTTACCGTATCTAAAAGATTGCATGATGACATTTGTTTAATAATTTCTTAGCTGGAACAGAATATTTTCAAAAATTTAAATTTTTAAATTGAAAAACATGACGTATGATCAATCAGTTCTGTATAACCAATCAACGTAGAGCGTCGTGTAGAGACGCATCCACTCCCTATTTGTAACAGAAAAATAAACTTTGCCTCATGTGGAAATTAATTCTCGTTCTGAATTAAACGACAGCAAGTAGTGGTTGTCGTTACACAGTGCAAAGCATACATACCTTTTGTTTTTGTAGTTTGCTTCAAAGTTTGTAGGAAAAATAAGGTGCGACTATAACTTTCATAACTTGACTAACTCAACTCTACTGACTGCTCTATGATTGATTGACGACGGACAAACTGACTGAATGGCTTACTGACAGACAGATTGACCAGCTAAATTGAATTGGGTGTACAGTTATTTCCTATTAATTTATTATTGTTAGCTTGTATGATTTTTCTATTAGAAAGAAAGGGAATTTGGAAACATGGAACAACAAGCCAATTTCTGTTCCTCACAGATAAGGTCTGTGAAACATGAACAAATTCCTCAGCTTTTTACTTGATACATTTCTCTCTGTTTGTCTTTTATACGATTTATCGTTGGCAATGAGACTCAATCAGCAACATGGTGAATGTTTTACAGTGCAGAAATAATGATGTGGCACTTGACGTGTTGTTGCGGCTGGAAAATGCTCGTCTCTGATTGGTCTTTTACTGTACTTCACATCTAGGAACTGTGTTTTGATTAAAAAAATGAATAGGTTTTTTTTCGGTTAATAACGTTAAAAGCAACATAAAATGACGTGGATGATGACGTGGACGCGACGCAAAGTTCTTCACGCTGATTGGTTGGATCCACCGAATGTATGGAGTTGAGGTTTAGGCCTTGTTGTATACTTGAAAGGCTGGAACTCATCACGTTCTACATACAAAGAAGCCTCAGCCACAGCCTGAACTCTCTGGATTAACTCTTCTTCTCAGGCGCGTTGCGTTTCTTTCATAACGGTTAAAATAGTAAGACAAGAACAAAGGTACATATACAATACAATGTATGTCATTGTACCTTTGACTTTTGTGCAATTACATATTTGGGTTTTACCAAAAACAGCGAACATATTTCATCTCAACTTTAACTGTTTCTCTACAAAGAATCTCCATAACTCGACTTGACTCACAAATTTGTGGAACAAAGGTCACATGATTCAAACAAAGTCATTCTGAAGATTGAATATGTCGATATGACATGTGCGTCAGCAATCACATTGTTCACGTTTCAGACTTTGTATATATTTATATGACCGAATGCATTGTCAATAAGCTACGGGTTACTACCTTTATAAATTCTTATATCACAAACATTTTATATGTCAAACTGATTATCTTATGGCTTTAATGAAGATAATTATAGAAATGATTTGCTCGCGGGTTTAAAAGATTTACGCAAAAGGTTATGAACACAATAACTGTGAACGTTAAATGCTAAGCGATTGTAATCTGTGGGTTTTGTTCGCCAGTGAAACATGAACCTTTTTGATTATTGATGCAACTGCTAAGCACAAAAACCAATTTACATGCAATTCTGTCTACGGACATGACTGGATTGGACTGACTTGCGATACAAGAACTGGTTATGCCTGCCTTCCGCTGTGCAATCAGAGAATATTTTTCTGGAACAAAATCTGTAGTGCAAACAAAAATGTTTGTTGTTCCGGTTAGTTTTCTTTCATCTAGTTTCAACGTACGATATTGTGAATTCATGTTGTTAAAGTAATAAAATCATGTAATTACAAAGTTTATTTGTCCTGACAACAGAGAGCTTCAAAAAGTTGACACAACTAAAACCGATCACCATGAAAATAAATCTAATCCAAAAACATTATGAGCCACTGGCTAATATTGAGCGTTCGAAGAATGTTATCAAGGTTGTATCTTCACACATAACACTCGTCCATAGAAACTTTGTTCATGTTTCATAAGCCAAATAGGTCGAGAAAATGCTAAAATTTTACTGATCCTTCGTAGTACACACTAATCTCACACAACAGCATATTCAGAAAGAACACAGAACTTAAAAAAGGTGCACAAAACTTCCGTTTAGTTGTGGAATCAAAAGAAACAAAAAAAATATCAGCATATAATTGACAATGCCTCGTTGCCTCTTTACTCCGCTAATGCTTGTTCGACTGACTGGCTGAATGACTGATTCACTGATGCTTGTTCACTTAACATCATGTAATTTGTTGATGTCTCCGTACATATATTTGACATTGATAACACCCAATGCCTGGGTCGAACGACTGACTGGCTGCATGACTGATTCACTGACTGGTTGAATGACTGACTTCGAACTAAATTACTGACAGACTGAGTGGCTGATAGACTGATTGAAAGGCTGACAAACTGACTGACATTCAAGATATTTAACTATTGACTTTTGAGCTCTCAGTTGGCCAACCACAATACCTACATAATTTCGTTCACGTTTCAAGGTTCGAACGCATATGCTGCTGAAGCGATATGAGATGATCTGAAGTTTTTCATCGAATTTTTTGCCACGTTCAAACCCTAATAAGTGGTCAAACTACATAACGCCGTTGAAAATACCCGTGTTGTTTCAAAATAAGCCTAGTCAACTTCATAAAAGTATACAATCCTACTTTAATTGAGAAACTGAAGTAAAAATCCCGTCAATATGTATTTGGACGTTTGTCATTGACATTTGGCTGCATGAACCCTTTGAGTTTTTTGTGTCAAAAAAGATTACAAGATAACAATTACGTTAACAAGTATAATCCGCATTTAAAAGGTTAATCACACGAACTCGAGTATAGAGCAAATCCAACCAATCAGCGAAGAGCATTCAATAGCTACAACGACGCGTCCCGTCCACATCATTTTGGACAGCCCTGCAAAGTATTAACCATGTAACTGTTTGAGCCACAGTGCCAACGACAACCATCTTATTGAAAAGAGGCCCAATGTTTTCAATTCGAACAACACGTGAGTGACACAGAAGTTTGTTTATGTTTCACAGACTCTATTGAATGGACACCCAAATATTTTGGGTGCTTAAGTAGTATGTACTTTCTCTTATCAGAAAAAAACTAAAAATACATACTGTGCATACAAACATTTTATTGTTGGGTTGTTTCACTCAGATCAAGACTTCGCCGGGTCCCAATCACGAATGGTGTTTGCCACATGCATATCATGGAATCAAGTTCCAGGCACTCCTTAGGATGTTCAAGGCATATTCTTTTTGAAGAATAAAGGACCATCCTTAAAAGGACCATCAACCAGTAGGTCACACTTCTGTCTGACTGCCAAAAAGCTTTGCTCCCGGACCACCGATAAACTGATTGTGTCAGTCCGATCGGTTCAAGCTCGTTTGACACCCTTGTAAGCATTTATGTAAACCAGCCAGTCTGTCATTGACAGATGCAAAGAGTATACACAAAACCGAAGTTCTGCAATCATGAACTTTATATTGATTGACTGATTTGAGTGGTATAACAATGATTGGTTGGATCCGTTCTATAACCAATCAGCGCAGAGCATTGACTAGAGCCGCACCGACGCGTCACGTGCAGCTTTTTTCTCATCTCATTGTTTTTCTTTTTGTGGATTTCCTGGAAGAGGAAATCGAGTGGTTTATGATCTTTGTGTTTTTTAATGCTTTATTATTATATTATGTCCTTTACTGATGTTAGTCGGTCAGTCAACCAGTCGGGCCGCCATTAAATCAACATCCAAACAGTCAGTCAATCAGAAAGTCAGTCTTTTAGTGAATTAGGTAGTAATAACAAACTCATAATTATTATTGTTCATTGTACACGTTAAACAAAAGTAAATGCCAGATTCCAGACACTGAAAATTTTGAACTGAATGTTGGTGTAATTTTTTTGTTATTTATTTATTTTATTGATTGGACTGAAACTCTTTTTACTTTATTGAATGGATCACTTGACAATTCATTGAAATGTTACTTTGCCCAATGTACCCTAACGACTCGTGAAACGTGAACCATTTGACTATCACTGAAACGCTGTATATGTAGCATTCTCAAACAAAAAGTTCAAGATAATATTCTTGTTTCATTTAAGTGGCGAGCAAACCAATCTGTCGATTGAAAATACGAGTTAATTTCAGATATTTACTTATGTACATCCGTCCTTTGATACATGCAGTCAATTACGAATTGTCTTACGTTTAGGCAATCTACTGTACATGAATAATCCGTGCAACCATTCAGGTTTCAGAAGTGAAATGAGTTTTTAGTCTATTGTGTTTAAATTTAATTGTGTTTTAATAGATATAACTCAAATTGTAAAAAAAAAAATTTCATCGTGAAAAAAATCCGGTTTTCGGATTTATAAGAAGGATTCATCATACATAGGTTAACTGACATTGAACAACGGAAATCTTTCCTGTTTCAGAGGCAGGATACGCTATGTGCACATTTATGATTGTAAAATTCGCAATATGCCCAAATGAAACAAGTATATTAATTTGACCAGTGCAAAATAAAAAATTCTGATTCATAATAAATCCTGATACATAGAAATTTTCGGCAGATTCCTGACATCAACCATTGCCTCACAACCAGGAGCACAGAATGGAATGTCCCAATTCAAGAAGATCGTGGGATTCAGTCGAAGCCGGGTTGTTTTTCTATTCAAACAACGAGGAAAAACTGGAAATAAAATTTTTCGAAATTCGACATAAGGCCCATGGTTTTATTTGGTTTCGGAATCGGATGAGTTTCGTCAATATACAGGGTGGGCCAAAAAAAACTCTGCGGTTTTGTGAGACCATCACTTTTGCTGTGGACGATGAATTTCTTTGAAATTTACAGGTTATTTCAAAAACATAATAACTTAATTTTCTTCAAAATTTCAGTAAGATATCTAACACACACCGGCCACACGATCAGAAAACATGAAAATTTCAGTTTTTCCTTCAAACCGCGTCATTGTTTCAAAGAGAAATCGTGTGCATACGTAACTTATAAGCATTAACTTGTTCATGAATTAAACGAATCAAATAAATAATTGTCCAAAAAATAAAAGTTAAGTGGTTAACTAATAAAATGATTTTATTTCAAAACCATTCTTCTAATAACGCGATAGTTCTGGTGCTAAACTGTTTTTCATGTCTGTTACCGGCTGTTGAGTTCCTCCTCGGCGATATTTCGTTTCAAATACGTAACTTTTTCTTCAAAACTTCAAGTTCATTAAATAAAAGTTAAAGATTTATGAAAAAAATGCTCGTTCTGTTCATACGTCAATGTTTTTGGGGACAGCTAGTCGGCGCGGTTCAAGCTTGTTAAAATGCTGGTAATGGCAAATGTTGAGTTTTCCACGTGCCGTGGTTGTTTATTCCGCAAGTTTCAAACTTATATGCAATGCATGTCTTTGAAATTTTAAGACGATAAAAAATATTAAATCAATGAGATATTCTGATAATTTTATTCAATCTCATCAATAAAAATCAATTCTAAGGTAATGCCGCACATCAGACAAGGGAACAAAAAGCAATCATTCTACAATTAGAGTTTTCCATTCACGTTGAAACTAAATTTAGATCGAATTGCTGCTTAAACAAAATTCTTTTAATCCTTGTATTATTATTTAGTTCACTCATTTATTTCAATAATATATTAATGCATAAAACTAACTTTCACACATGATTTCTCTTTGAAATAATGACGCCGTTTAAAGGAAAAACTGAAATTTTCATGTATCGTGTGGCCGGTGTGTATTAAATATCTCATTGAAATTTCAGAGCAAATTAAGTTAATATGAGCTTGAAATAACCTGCAAATTTCAAAGAAATTCATTGTATACAGCAAAAGTTATGGTCTCACAAAATCGCAGTTTTTTTGGCCCACCCTGTAGCATAATAGCTTATTATAGATACGGAAGTTTAAAAGCCCGCCAAAGTTTGAACCTTTACCAACCATACACAACTTGGCTAGCAGTTTTTCTCATGGCTGCCGACTTCAATGTTCAAACTCTTTGAAGTTATTATATATTCTAAAAAGTTTCTGAACAGTACTCGTTGAAAAGAGTTGTTCTGGAAAAGGTGTACTCATCCTTATCTTCTTGAACATACAATATGTACATGATAAATAAAACATTTTTATCTTCACAACGATCTTCAATAATACAAGAAATAAAATACAGATAACCGTTCAAATCAATCACTGCCGATTACGGTATCAACCAACTTGTTCATGTTTCACAAATCAAATAAAAATGAAGGTAATAAAAATTAAATGATTACCAACTCAATCGCCATCAGTTTAAATAAACCGCAACACTCGATTATCCGATATTCTTCTAAAACCCTGATGTGGATGTGTCAACTAGATTAGGTTTTTATGGTTTTTAAACGATACACGAAATTTCTGTCAACTTAATTACTCATTTGTTACTAGTTTTTGTTACTGGAAGAGCAATAATAAATGGGAGCTGCTGGATAGTTTAAATAATTAATTGGTCTGATAGACTGATTGCCTGAACTTCCCAGCTGACGAGTGAGGAATGGAGACGTGGAATTCTCGAGTTTTAGCATTTTCAAAAAGTAGAGTTTGTGGCAGAATGGTAAACTACTGTAGTTGATAAAACTGCGTATCCCCATTCTATAAAAAATTAACTCTTCTTGGTGGGTTGATCTGACTGTCTTTCTAACAGACACACTCATCGAATACGGGTGTAATCAAAGCCCGTATGTTGTTTCTGCAAGCAAAAATATAGCCCAAAACAACTGATAATGAAACATCAGTAGCCTGAACTCAACTCGGTTGACACCGTAGTTTAGCATCGGGTAATAAAGATGTGCGTGCTATCACTGATTGTCTGATGTTTCATTATCAGACGTTTTGTGCAATATTTTTGCTAGCAGAAACAACATACGGGGTTTAGAAAAATATGGAACTGAAAAAAATAGCAGACCGCATCTACAAATTCTGCTCACGTTTCACCGGTCCATTCAACAAGTTGCACACATTCAAAATGACAGTCAGAAAATAGCTGCATCTATTAGTAAACCATAATGAGATTAAAAAAACAGATGATAATCACCGAACTATTGTTTATGTCAACAATCTGAATGCCAACTATGTACATACAGTACTGAACAACGATGTGGCACGTGACGCACTGACGCGTGACTGCGGCTAGAGTCAATGCTCTGCCTGCACTGATTGGTTATGAGGCAGATTTGGGCAACCAACGCCTAACATTTAATAGCCACCTCCTTTTGTTGACAAGCTACTTTATTTATTTGCTCGTCAGGCGTGGTATACTAACTTTCGGACATTTTGCTGAAGGTTGCGTTGAAGGCTGATTGTTGAATGGATTTCACGTCTGAAACCATTATCATACTTTACTTTCTATACTTTAGCATTTTAACCACAATGCAAACTATTCTATAAAAATGGTCCTCCAAACCCGTTGGAGACCGCCGGCGGGCTTTTCCCTTCAACTTTTCCTTTTTCTATTTTTTCTCTCTTTATTTTACTTCAAGACTTAACCACGCTCGGTCTGGGTTCTCTTCAGTTATTTATAGAAACATCGCATCGATTGTCTCAACTTTAAGAGTATTTATTCAAAGTGGTAAACTCAGCTCATAAAGTACATACATACTGTTGCATCAAGAATGATGGGCAGATCACTGACCGACTGCATAGAACGCAAAAATGAACAACTGACACTGGAACACCAAAATCACATTAATGTATCATACTGTTATCTGTTATCGAGTTCCCATGATCTTTTGCTTCATACTTTGAACTTTTGTGTTGTGCTTTCAACTTTTTATGTTGTCCTTTCAACTATCTGTAAGCCGACTAAACTATCTGTAACTGTTGAACTTTGATTTAACTTTTCTGTTGCTTTGCTGTTTCCCAAACTGTTATCTGCAATTCAATCTTTTTCACTCTGGTCTATTTTCGTTGCCCTTTATTACTGTAATAACCCAAACATCCGAGTGCGCAAATGCATTCCCATTTTATTTAACTTTTTCTGCAACAACTTTTATGTAGATCACTGTAAGCGAATGATTTTAACTTTCTTTGATAAACTTTACTGTCTGTCTGTTAACACTCGCACCCTCAAGTCTTTGTTTCACTGTCGGCGACTAGTCGACGGCGAATCACGGTTGTTGCGGTAGGACTTGGACTGAGGGTCCTGAAACAAAGACTTAACAATAATGAATGATTGGGGGAACTAGTGAGTTGCAGTTACTGTTGGGTAACTTTCAATCGATCCACATGTACTTTAGTGACTGGGGTGGTTCTGCCAACAGGTACTAGGCGTGCAGCGCTATCAGATACTGCAATCACTGTGAAAGGTCCTCTCCATTTCGCCAGTAACTTTTTGGAGACCCCTTTGGGCAGGGCTTCATTCTTTATATACACTGTATCGGTGACTTTGATTTTCTGAGGACGGGCTACTTTGTTGGTGTACTTTTCACTAATGTGGTTGGCTAATAACCAGTTGTCTTGTGCGATAGACCAGATCTGTTTGAGGTGAGACTTTAACTTTACTGTATAGTCGTCACAGTCGGCTAAATAGGGTGACGGATTGAACTGTAAGGCTGCGTCTATTGGTGCTAATGCTTTGCGGCCGAAGAGCATTTCAAAAGGTGTGAATCCCGTACTTTCTACTTTACTAACTCTATAAGCGAACACTAAATGCTGAATATAAACATCCCAGTTAGTTTGGGTCTTGTCTACATAGCACGCAATTGCTGTCTTCAAATAGCGTCCGTACTTTTCTACTAAGCCGTTGCAACTTGGCCGGTACACCTGTGTGAACTTTTTGTCGATGTTGAATATTTCGCACAAATTCCTCAATAACTCACTACGAAACTGTGACCCATTGTCACTGAGGAGTATGCGCATTGCGCCGTGACGGGTGATGTACTGGGCCACACATTCGGCCACTGTCTCTGCTGTGATGTTGCTGACCGGGTACACTTCCGGCCAACGAGTCAGTGAATCAATCATGAGCACTGCATATCTGTTTCCACTTATGGACTGCACCATAGGTCCGATTATGTCTATGTTGACTCGGTCGTTCGGAGTTGCTGTCACTGGAAGCGGTATAAGCTGTGCTTTCGATTTCGCATGCGTTGATTTATGCAGTGCACAGACATGGCATTCTCTGGTGTAGTTGAGAATGTCTGTATACAAACCGTCCCAGTAATACAGTTCTCTCATTCTATCGTACATCTTGTCAATCGACAAGTGTGCTGCTGTGGTTGAGTCATGATGATAACTCAATAACTGTGACTTTACTGTATCTGGAATTACTAGTAGTGCTGTCTTGTGGGACGACGTTGTTCACCTGTATAGAAGGCCATTGATGATCTCGTAGTGTGGTCTTTTAGCCTCTAATTTCATATTTTCGACTACTGTGCCCTGGTCTGTGTTGATACGCCCTTCTATGTAGTTGATTAATCTATTCAGTTGCTTGTCGGCTCTCTGCTGTCTGGCGAACTCTTCTTTATTGTCGACTATGTTACTTTCTGTCTCATCCTCAATAACTGCGGTTTGACTGTCTGTCTCTTCGTTATCGTGCTCACTACACGACTCGGTGTCCGACGGTTCTAAGTGGGGATCCAGTTCTATCGTGCACAGCTCTCCTCCCACACTGATTGGGTCAAGTGGCTGCTCGTTTGACTCTGACTGATTTTCTATTCTGCTGAGTCCATCTGCGTTAGCGTTACTTTTACCACGCCTATACTTTATGACTAACTGGTAACTGGAGAGGGCGTATGCCCAACGTGCCAATCGACCGTCGGTGTGCTTACCCACCAGCATGTACACGAGTGGTGCATGGTCAGTTTCAACTATGGTAGGCTTGCCGTATATATATTGCCTGAACTGTTGGCACGCGTAAACTATAGCTAGTACTTCTTTCTCGCCGGCTGGGTAGTTAACTTCTGCCGGTATTAACTTTCTGCTGGCGAACATTATAGGTTTGACTGTACTATCAGGTTGTTCTTGCGCTAATACGCAGCCAATAGCCCGATCAGAGGCATCGGTTTGGACAATGAACTGTTTGTTGAAGTCTGGGTGCGTCAATACCGGTGCTGTGGTAAGTTTCATTTTCAGTTGGTCGAACGCTGCTTGACACTCAGGTGACCAGTAGAACTTGGTCGACTTGGTTGTTAACTTGTACAGCGGTATTGCGATTGTTGCGTACTTTGGGATGAACTTTCTGTAATAGTTGGCAAAACCTAAGAATGACTGTACTCCTTTCTTTGTTGATGGTACTGGCCACTTTTCTACCACTTTAATTTTATTTTCATCTGGCTTGACACCATTTTTACTTACTATATGCCCTAAAAATGGTACTTGTTTGCGGGCCCAGCAGCATTTCTCCAATTTTATCTTTAACTTTGCTTGACGTAGTCGTTCTAATACAGCTGTCGTTGTCTCTAGGTGCTCATCCCAGGTTGCGCTCCATACTATAATGTCGTCTATATAGCACTGTGCGTTCGTGATTCCTCTTAACACAAACACCATTAACTTCATGAAGATGCCTGGTCCGCCCTGAAGTCCAAATGGCAATCGTAGCCATTCATGAACGCCGAACGGCGTGACAAATGCAGTTTTGGGTATACTTTCTTCAGCTACTGGAATTTGATGGTAAGCTTGATCTAGGTCGTAAGTGCTGAAAAACTGTGCACCACCTAATCTGTCCAGTAGATCTTGTATTAATGGCAGAGGGTATACATCTTGTTTGGATCGGCGATTCACCTCTCTATAATCGATTACTAGTCGCACGTCGCCATTCTTCTTCGGTATCAGCATTGCTGGCGACGAGTATTCGCCAGTTGCCGGTCGGATTAAGTTGGCCTCTTCTAATTTCTGTAACTTGCACTTTAGCTTCTCCCGTAAACTATGGGGCACTTTATATGGTCGCAGACGTACCGGTGGGTTGTCACCGGTATCTATGGTGTACTCAATCAGATCCGTTTGACCCAAGTCCAACTCATGCTGACTGAAAACATCAGGGTAATTCAGTAGTAGTTGAACCAACTGTTGTTTTTGATCCTGATTGAGATCGGTGTCTTGACTTTGGATAGTATTGATTACTTTTTGTTCCCACTCACTATCACTACTATTGAGACTCGGTTGGTTTGATTGGTTGTCTATGTTGGCCGTACTTTTACTATTACTATCTATACTTTGATGCTGCGGTGCCTTTGCTACTGCTATGCTGGTAACTTCGTGGTGGTTGAGCTCTGGGTCATAAACGGCGTAGCCAACTTTCGTGTTCTGATATGTTGTAACCGGCACCAAGTTCGGATTGATAACTTGTATGTAGAAATAGTAGCCTGACCCATCGGTAACTGAAGTCTGATCTGGCACTTGAAAAGGAATGTCTTTTCGGTCGAGAGAGAAAACTATGATGTCGGAAAGCGGGGGCAGTGATGAGTGACGTCCGGTACCCCTCGACATGTTTGCTACACGACACTTAACCTTGGCTGATGACTGCGGTTGGATTACAACCTGTTCTGTGAGTTGTACTTCTTCTGACGTAACTGGTTCGTGATGTTGTGGTGCCATGACTGCTGTTGGCTGAGTGCCGGTACTGTGTGGATGGGGTATGTTCGTGACCGCGACCTCGTTCATATCTGGGGGTGGGTTGACCTTTTGGCCAGCTCGTAGTACTGGTACTGTCTCTACCGTCACTTTATTTCTGAATGTTAGTGAAGCACTGTCTTTGGTGGCGTTGATTGTAATCGGCGATAGCTTTGGTGTCATATCGGCCCCAATAAATAGATCGTAAGTTTCAACCTCGATAACAAAGCAATACTGATTATGTAGTTCAATTCGTTCTTCACTAGTTGATCCAATCACAACGTGTACTTTGACAACACCATGTATGCTGAACCTATTATTGGAGACTCCTGTACCTGTCCCGACGGCATCAGTTAGTGGCGAAAAGTTGAGTCCTAATCTTTCGCAGGCTTTTGTGCTGATAAAGCTATGACTTGCACCGGTGTCAAACAATCCCATTACTTGCATGTTGTTGATAAAAACTGGAATCAAATATCTCAATCTTGATTCTATGGTGTCGCCTATGTAATAACACGATGGCCCCATATAATAGCCTGCCTTGCCGTCTGGTTCTTCTACTATGCTAACTGGACATTGATTATCGTATTGCATAATTCTATCTGCCGTTATACTGTCTACTTCCTCTATCTGTAGCTGGGTATTAAGTGGTGACTCTCGCTGTACTGATGACTCTGGCTCTATTGATGACTCTGACTGTATTGATGACTCTGACTGTAACTTTTTAGATGGCTGTGGGTGACGCTCCAATGTCAACTGCATGTTTACTTCTTCCCGGCTATTTATGCTGTCTATACTACTTCTATTGTCTCGTCTATGAAATCTTCCTGCTATTTCGCTGACGGTGTTGCGCATGCTGGGAAACTTGCAATATATACATGCAGCAATCGACGCTACTATAGTCAAAAATACTGTCAGTAGTACTATGAGGGTGACTACAACTTGTAGTGGTTCGGTTATGAGGCCCTGAGCCACATCCTTCGTTCCCTTTCCTAATCCCGTAAGTATGTGTTCCCACGATTCTCCTATGCCCACCGTGAGTGAATGTATGCCATCCGCGACTCCCGCCAACTCTGCGCGTAAGGTTTTTCCATCAAGTGACTGTGCTACTATATGGTCGATTAGACGTCCAAGTTGTGCTTCTGTTTCCTTTTGTTTGAACACAAAATTTCGCAGTGTTCCTAGGTTGGCGAGTTGGTCGGCTGCGAAATCATGGTATAACTTTGGTGCTTTAAAGACGAATGCGGGCATAACTAAATCTTTTTTGCTAATTGGTGCTATTAGTCGGGGTGGCTGTACAACTTGTTTGCCTAAATACGTTTGATACTCTTCGTTGACCAGATGTACGAACGGGATACGATGAGCACAATCGATTTTAGGAGAAGTGCTGATCAAATCTCTTGTTCCCGGATTGACGAAGAGATTTACCCCTTTTACTGTCACTGGCATAAATTCGAAACACGTGCTTTCTATTTTTCCATCCCAATAAATAGTCTCTGGTATTACTGTCTCGCATTGCCAGACGGCGATTACATCCCCTGCCATCTGTGCAATAATCGATTCATCATTCAGATACACTCGCGTCGCGGCTGTTACGTCTACTGCTAGTAGTTGTAGAATGGTTCGGGTTATCACGTTGCGTAGCTCACAAAACATCTGCCAACTGTAGTCGTGATTATCACTGATCACCTTTACTAACTGTTGCTTAAGAAACTCGAACTTTGGGTTGTCGGGATCACTGTAAGCGAATGATTTTAACTTTCTTTGATAAACTTTACTGTCTGTCTGTTAACACTTTTGTGCTGCATTGTAACCCGTTCATTATGTTACTTTCAGAGTCCCATTGCCAACTATAACCAGTATAAAATAAAAGCAGTGGGAAGTATAATGAGCTTTTCCACACAACGATAACTCGTTTGGAGTTGGGTTCACGTTACAAGGAAATAACGAATTTGAAACAGACATAAGCATTTTCAGGTAATCAGAAATGAATGAGCCGAGAACCGATTACGGACGGACTGACGGACTGACTGACTGACTGACTGACTGACTGACTGACTGACTGACTGACTGACTGACTGACTGACTGACTGACTGACTGAGTGAGTGACTGACTGACTCACTGACTGAATGGCTGACTGACTAACCGACTGACTGACTGACTGACTGACTGACTGACTCACTGACTGACTGACTGACTGACTGACTGACTGAGTGACTGACTGACTGAGTGGCTGACTGACTGACCGACTGACGGACTGACTGACTGACTGACTGACTGACTCACTGGCTCACTGACTCACTGACTGACTCACTGACTCACTGACTGAATGGCTGACTGACTAACCGACTGACTGACTAACAAACAGACTGACTGACTGACTGATATCATCAACATCATCATCGCTTTATTGGTCAATTAAAAGACTGGATACATGTGAGCACAAATATCAATTGCAATAGATACATGCAACCGAGATGAAATAATAAAAAAGTAAAAGTTGAGTAGCTGGATTGTGATCAGACGTCAAGTACATTGACGTCTGACTGACTGACTGACTGACTGACCAATTGGTAGTTTAGTGATTGGCAATTGGCAATTAGTGCGATAGTTTTCATGGCAACTCTTAGGATCAATCTTTATGTGAGTTTTGCTTACATTTTAGGTAAAATAGTTTTTAAAGACGCACTCATGGGTAACTTTAACTACATATGTACATATACATACATAGTTGCATAACTAAGTTTTACTGTAAAAGACGGGCTGTATTTTCAAATTCCCGTTTTGAAATAAACTGCTATATCGTTTTTTATAACGGTTGCAAACCTTCATGACAGTACCCATACAAAAACATTCAATGTAAATAGGTTATTTGATGGTGACGAATGCATCGTTCATTAATTCTTACAGTTCACGTTTCACGTGGCGTACGAGATTTTGATTGAGCGTCGACATCGCTGATCATTCGTTGGTAAAATTTCTCTAAATTAATAACAAATATGTAAATATTCATTTCTAAAACCTAACATAAACTGGTTGGGTGGCTGATTAGAAATGTGCACCATTTAATCGGTAAGTTCCAGGACTTTTACGCCAAAGCCTTTTGTACCGGTAGAATAGGAATGTCAACACATCTGAATGCGAAACATTTATAGCCGCAAAAATATAGCACGATCAATTGGTCAGTCAGTTAGTCAGTCTGTCAGTCAGCCAGTCACTCAGTCACTCAGTCAGTCAGTCAGTCAGTCAGTCAGTCAGTCAGTCAGTCAGTCAGTCAGTCAGTCAGTCAGTCAGTCAGTCAGTCAGTCAGTCAGTCAGTCAGTCAGTCAGTCAGTCAGTCAGTCAGTCAGTCAGTCAGTTAGTCAGTCAGTCTTTATGTCGTAAAATACATCGATCGATGAATGTCAACAGATCTGAAAGCATCATATGTAGTTGTATCCTGTTTATAGCTTCAGCAATCGATTAGGAAACTACAAAAGTTGTCCGTTTCTCTCGGGTTGTTTTAGTTTCGGTGGATTTCAGTCCGAGTCGAGTTACACTTTTCGTACAACATGAACTGCAAGCAGCTTGTTCACGTTTCATAACTAGAATAAATTTTGAATCAACTTTAAATATTTCTGCTTAGTTGATCTGTTACTCTCCAAACTTATAAAGAAAAAAACTTTAATCTAAAGACGATTGAAATTCAAATCAAGTTTTCTGTATATATATTCTTTGAAGTGAGCAGCAGTACAAATCAATGCGTTAATGCACTCATTATGTTACTGCCAGAGTCACATTTCCATGGATAAACCGTATAAGAAGCAATACTGCATAAAAAAGCCAAAAATTTCTTGAACCATGTTGGACCTTGGAATTTTCGTTGAATATTCAGGTGACCGGATCATCTATTAACAAGCAACTAAAAATGCCCTGAAGGCACGGGGAGTAACAAATATGTTTCGATCCTGGCTAGTACAATCGTGAGAAAGTAAGAGATGAGAAATGCACTTCCCAGTAACACGTTGTTTACTCAGTAGTTGATTCACGTTTCACACTCCCAATATAGTAGGAGGCAAATAAACATGTTCTGTGCACTGTACAGTATTCTGTCACGAAACAATGAAAATAAATAAAAAACGATATTGGAAAAGACCAAACATGGTAAACCCTCAGTCATGTATGGTTAAAACTATAAAAAAATTATTTCATCAATGGGGTCTCATTCATATGGTTCTGAGCCAAAAAAAAACTATGGTTTCAATCGGCATAGTTATATATAATGTTAGGTTCTTTTGTAATACATTGTTCTTAAAAAGTCAGAAACGAAATTTGAGCAACAAAAAGCACTTTTATTACTCAGTCCATTGAGTTGTGAAACATGAATAAAAAATAAAATGCTCGAGATCACGAACTGAATAAACGTTTGCCTTGCGCTGTTTATTATGTACGTACATCTATACGATAGGATATCTTTAGTATATAAAAACGCACATAATTGGTTATTACGTATAATCGTTAATCTTAATCGACTTTATTTCATTGGAACCAATAGCGGACTGTAATTTTATAAACGATAAAGATAAGAAAGTAAATTGTTATTCATTGGCTAAACCAGATATGACCCGGAAGCCAACGGCAGTTCGATAATAGTATGCACGATACCACAAAAAATATTAAAAACATTATACCGTTCATATATGTACAGGTAAACTTAACTATTGACCAGAACTCAGACCTGTCTTAATGTCATTTCAAGAACCAAACATTGGTCTAGTCTGATGGTTAAGGCGCCGGACTATCAAACCGGAGACCCTAGGAACGAAACCTGGCTGGGTACACAGATCATAAACCATCGGTCTGAAGTTTTTCCTATTTCCTCTCCTTTTTTCAGCCTCTCTGACAACTACGAAAACACCTTTTTGTACGGTATTAGTGTGCCTATACTAAGAAAGTGAATAATTATGGAGTATTTTGGATACTTAAACTTGCTGGGTCCAGCTTAGATATCATTTTCAGCGTGTGAAACGTGAACAAAATGATGCGAGGGCGAAACACGTGGTGTTTGTAATTGCCTACCTACTCTTGTTTCATTTGCGGCAGAATGTAGAAACGAAGATTTCTCATTTAATCAGAACGTCGAGTTTATTGCATACTACGAAGAGTTGCCAGGAGTCATAAGTTGTCATAGTTGAGCTCTCGATAATACAATGATCAGTCATGTTGAACCAGGAATTTCAAAAAAGGTCGATTTATTCGCAAATTGCTACATACGCATGCAATCGGCTTTATCTTGTCTAACAATAATACGTTATGATAAGTGTTTTAAATTCGACGACGAGTTAAAAAAATATTACGCTATCCTAGTTCTGCTCAGGTGTCTTCCATTTTGTGAAACGTGAACAACTTGACAACCAATATACACGTTTATAGAGATTCTTGTTGTTAGTGGCAAGAAAACCAACCTGTCGATTTAATACGAGTTTTACTTACTCTGCGCTGATTGGTTCCAGAAAGGGTCCAACCAGACATTTTTATACAATTTAAATCATGAAATACAATGTTACTGACTGGAAAACTTTAGTTTCGTAGTTGCTCTTAGTATCCTACATACATACATAATTCATGGAAAATACAGTAAGCAGAAAACCTCACTCAGTCAGACAGTCAGTCAGCCTGGTGGTGATATAAATTAGTCTGCCATTCAGTCAGTCCTTGAATCTGTTAGTCAGTCAGTCTGTTAGTCAGTCACTTTATCCGTAAATCTGTCAGTCAATCAGTCAGTGAGTCAGTCATTCAGTCAGCCGGTCAGCCTGTCAATCATTCATTCGTCAGTCAACCAGGTGGTACACTGTACCCTTTGACGTACGTTCACGTTGCACAGCCTGATTATAAACTTAGAACAATACTTTTTCGACGACCCTATATAAGACGCGTTCTCACAAGTAATCAAATTGTTCCCACCCACGGTCAAAAATTCGATATCGTCGGATTCGGTCTATAATATTTCTATATGTACCCTATAGTGATGCTAACACACACACAAAATTTTAGAGCCCGGGGTCTCCTACAACTGCCGTGAGCCGCGGTCAAGAATTTTTTACCCCTGAAATTTCGATAATTTTTAGTCATGTTTTCTACCACCGTAGTCAATAGAAGATATCTGTTATATAACAATAAAAACAACTACACTTATGTAATTTTACCTGAAAAACACAATGGCAAGCTTTATTTTAATCAATATCGGGTTTTTTTGCAAGAAAATGTAAAATTTTCATAAAAATTGCACTTTTTGCTACAAAATATTTTCTATTTTCCCATAACAAATATTTTCAAAAAGCACGGGACCACCCTTATTTTTTGGGAACCGGAAGATAACACAAGAATACAATTGTGGAGAAAATTTTAACAAAAAATTTTGGTGCATTATATGGGTATGGCACTTTGAAGTCAAAAATTTCATTTCGACACTGGGACGAGCCACTAGAAATTGGTCGTAACTTTTCCTATAGTCATGCGATTTTTAAATTTAAAACAGCAATCGACGCAGAATTAAAGTTTAGTCTGGGTTCTCCTCGACAGTTTTTTACATTTAAAAATGATTTTGTTATAAAAATTGCAAAAAACCTAAATTTCAGATAAAATGTCGTCAAATTCACAAAATTTCCAGCTGAACGATATTTCGAAATTTCGGAACAGTTATTAGAGTTTGATGTTAGAAAATTAACATGTATATACAGATTTGGGGAAAGTTTCAACAAAAAATTTTGGTGCATTATATGGGTATGGCACTTTGAAGGCAAAATTCTCATTTCAACACTGGGACGAGCCACAAGAAAATAGTCGTAACTTTTCCTATATTTATGCGATTTCAAAATTTGAAACACCAATCGACGCAGAATTAAAATTTAGTTTGGGTTCTTCTCGACAGTTTTTTACATTCAAAAATGATTTTGTTATAAAAATTGCAAAAAACCTAAATTTCAGATAAAATGTCGTCAAATTATTTAAATTCTGTACTGAACGATATTCCAATTTTTTACAACAAGTCTAAGAGTTAGATGCTTGAAAGTTTACAGGTATACTCGAATTATTTGGTTACGCCTTTTTTTGGGAATTTTTTTTGTGTAAAACCTTTCCCTCACCCAGAAATTGGCGGTCGAAAGCAGCATTTTGGGGTTGATGAAAAGATTTTACACACAGAAAAGTTCTTAACAAGATGATTATGACTCTTTTAGGAACTTTTTTGTGTGTAAAACCTTTTCTTCAACCCAAACTGCTGCTATCGACCGCCAATTTCTGGGTGAGGGAAAGGTTTTACACAAAAAAAATTCCCGAAAAAAGGCGTAACCAAAAAATTCGAGTATATATACATATTTGGTGCATTATATAGGTATGGCAATTTGCAGTCTCATCTCATTTTTTATTTGACACCGAGACGAACCAATAGTAAATGATCGTTACTTTTAATAAAGTCATGCGATTTTAAATAAAACACCATTCGACGCAGAATTCAAATTTAGTATGGGCTCTCTTGAACAGTTTTCACATTCTACAAAGGTTTTGTTAACTCAAATTTAGTTTTTCTTACTTTGACGACGTTTTATCTGAAATTTAGGTTCTTTGCATTTTTCCTAACAATATCATTTTCGAATGTAAAAAACTGTCCATCAGCACACAAACTAAATTTTAATTCTGCGTCGAATGGTCTTTTATGTTCTGAAATCGCATGAATATATCAAAAGTTAGGACTATTTACTTGTGGGCCGTTCTGGTATCGAAAAAAATTGGTTTTAAAATGCTATACTCATAAAATGCACCAAATTTTTTTGTTGAAACTTTCCCCAAATCTGTATATACATGTTAATTCTCTAACATCAAACTCTAATAATTGTTCCAAAATTTCGAAATATCGTTCAGCTGGAAATTTTGTGAATTTGACGACATTTTATCTGAAACTTAGGTTTTTTGCAAGTTTTATAACAAAATCATTTTTGAATGTAAAAAACTATCGAGGAGAACCCAGACTAAATTTTATTTCTGCGTCGATTGCTGTATTAAATTTTAAAATCGCATGATTATAGGAAAAGTTAAGACTATTTTCTTGTGGCTCGTCCTAGTGTCGAAATGAAAATTTTGACTTCAAAGTGCCATACCCATATAATGCACCAAATTTTTTTGTTGAAACTTTCCCCAAATCTGTATATACATGTTAATTTTCTAACACCAAACTCTAATAATTGTTCCAAAATTTCGAAATATCGTTCAGCTGGACATTTTTTGAATTTGACGACATTTTATCTGAAATTTAGGTTTTTTGCAATTTTTATAACGAAATCATTTTTAAATGTAAAAAACTATCGAGGAGAACCCAGACTAAATTTTATTTCTGCGTCGTTTAAATTTTAAAATCGCATGATTATAGGAAAAGTTAGGACCATTTTCTAGCGTCTCGTCCTAGTGTCGAAATGAAATTTTTGACTTCAAAGTGCCATACCCATATAATGCACCAAAATTTTTTGTTAAAATTTTCTCCACAATTGTATTCATGTGTTATCTTCCGGTTCCCAAAAAATAAGGGTGGTCCCGTGCTTTTCGAAAATATTTGTTATGGGAAAATTGAAAATATTTTGTAACAAAAATTGCAATTTTTATGAAAATTTTACATTTTCTTGCAAAAAAACACGATATTGACTGAAATAAAGCTTGCCATTGTGTTTTTCAGGTAAAATTACATAAGTGTAGTTGTTTTTATTGTTATATAACAGATATCTTCTATTGACTACGGTGGTAGAAAACATGACTAAAAATTATCGAAATTTCAGGGGTAAGAAATTTTTGACCGCGGCTCACGGCAGTTGTAAGAGACCCCGGGCTCTAAAATTTTGTGTGTGTGTTAGCATCACTATAGGGTACATATAGAAATATTATAGACCGAATCCGACGACATCGAATTTTTGACCGTGGGTGGGAACAACCCGTGTATGTGTGAGATTCTATGATAACGCATCATAAATACAAATATTGAACATCAAAAAAATAAAACATAACAACTGGCGATGACAGACAGGAAAGCGTAGTTCTTGTCTTCATCTCTAAACAAACGACTGTCATGCATTAAAGAGTATCATTAACATGAAAGTAATGACGAAAATAATAATAATATAACAATCTCTGAATCTCAACTTTTTGTCAGTTTTTTAATAAAAAAATCAGTTGAGCTAACGGATCTTCGGTTCACATTTACCTGAGATAATTGAGTTTATTGAAGTCGCACAAGCACCTTAACCTTGGAAGTCAATCAAGTAGAGTAAATACTCCGAAAATCGGCGAAAGTGTTTTATTCACGCGTCATGTTTATTATGAAGCCTGAGCAGAAGTGGAAAACAATGTTCCAACGATTTCTCCCGTTGTACTAAGATAATAACGTAAGAATAATAATAATAAAGATAACTGACCATCAAACAGCAACTTCCGTGAATGCTGTTAGCACTTGAATGCGATCTTTAGTACAGAACAGCAATAAAATTGTGACACGCGAAGCGTTGTTGCGGCTAAAGTCGTGAAAAGTCTGTTCTTAAAACAGTAGGAGACCAGAAAATGTTTTCCTCTCCTCAAATAGTTTAGATATGCTGAGAGTGAAAACAGAAAAAAATGTTGCGATTAATCACAAAATATTATTTTTAGTAATGGCTACTGAACGAGTGGTTGGGTTTGTTTTTTAATATAAAAGGCAATATTCTAAAATTACTAATAATGGTTGTTGTTGAACGTATAGAGTCTGTGAAACATGAACAAACTGCTGAGTCATTTACTTTTTTTGGAAATGCTTGATAAACCTTCACACTGTTTGTCTTTTACACGTTTTATGGTTGGCAATTAGACTGAGACAGTAACATGTAAGCGTGTTACAGTTCATCACTGAATAACGTGGCTGGCGAAGCATCGTTTCGGCTAGAAAGAAAATATCTGCGTTGAATGGTTGGGTTTTTCCTACTCGGATGAATCAATTTTTATCTTCAGCGAGGGCGATTTTTTTACGACTGAATGAGTGAATGAGTGAATGAGTGAGTGAGTGAGTGAGTGAGTAAGTCAGTGAGTGAGTGAGTGAGTGAGTGAGTGAGTGAGTGAGTGAGTGAGTGAGTGAGTGAGTGAGTGAGTAAGTGAGTAAGTGAGTGAGTGAGTGAGTGAGTGAGTGAGTGAGTGAGTGAGTGAGTGAGTGAGTGAGTGAGTGAGTGAGTGAGTGAGTGAGTGAGTGAGTGAGTGAGTGAGTGAGTGAGTGTGTGAGTGAGTGAGTCTCAACCATTTCACACGCCCCCATACGTAGCACTAATATACAATTTGTTCACGTTTCAAAAGTCTTATCCATGAGGTGAACACTGAACTCCGATGATTTCGCCAACGCTACTAAATCACTAATTTACTACATCTGCGACAATGAAATGAAGCGAACGAATTCGATATTTATTTTATCAATATTATCACATGGGTTGCAGACTGAAAGACTGACTGACTGTCAGAATGACTGACTGACTGATTGACTGACTGATTGACTGGCTCTTTGACCGAGTAACTGACTGACTGACAGACTGACTGATTGCCTGATTGATTGACTGACTGACTGACTGACTGACTGACTGACTGACTGACTGATTGACTGACTGACTGACTGACTGACTGACCGACTGACTGACTGACTTACTGACTGACTGACTGACTGACTGACTGACTTAATGACTGACTGACTGACTGACGAATTACCTACTGCATTCTGACTGCGAGAGTTTTTGCTCATTTATCATTTTTCATGTGGTATTTTTGTATCATCATAATCATTTTATAATGTCAGATTGAAACACCGTTTCTATTTGACAAAGTTTGTGAGCAGTGATATAAGTGTTGCATGAAAATGCTTACTATATTTCCAACTGTTATACGGTTTATCATTAGCAATGAGACTCATTAAGTAACATTGTAAGCACTAACAGTGCAGCACAAAGATGTGCGGCTATGAAAAGCTCAGCGCTGATTGTTTGGATCCGCATCATAGCCAGCCAATCAGCACAGAGCATTAGAGCCGCGTGCGGCGTATTTTGTATATGATCCGTATATATTTTAGCAATTCGTTGATCTTAGTGGCATTTAATTATTAACAATACGGAGACGTACTTATTGCATGAAAAAACCCTAAAAAGATTATTTATCTGAATCGGGAAACGTGAGCTGATTAAGTTTTTTTTAATTTGTTAATTTTTTACGCAATAAGTTTGCAATCCGCATAGTCCTATTTGACATGTGAAACGTGAACCTGTTGATTTGTATTGCCATTGTTAAGCACTGATAACCAGTAACAATACTTCGTACATATGGACTAGACTCACTGTTTTGCTACCAAACTTTGCAACTCACGATTTTACTCATCATTTTATGAAAACAACATCCACTTGGTGATAATCGGTTTACAGGAGACTGTCATAATTGTATTGTTTTGATTTCTTACAGTCCACAAAACTGTAGATCCACAAACACCAGATGATAACTATTTAATTCAACTTTTATGTAACGGATCAATACTAAGAAGAAAGTGATCATAATGATAACGCGTAGAATCCCAAAGTACAAAATTACTAATAACCTATGTACTTACATAAAATCAACCACCAAACCATACTTTCCTGAAGAAAAATCCTGTATGCGAACTCCAGTACAGAACAAAAAGATACAATAAGATGTGACGAGTTCATGTTCCTAGTTCGTTCATGTTTCACAGCCTGATGTGACAACAGTGTAAAATGGTTTACTCAATATTATTGTATCTGTATCCCCTATATCTATGCGGAAAATAGAAAAAGGATATCAAAAAGTAAATTCGTTCAAGAAAACATCCGCAAACGTTCTGTTTCTCGGCTAACATTTCAGATGCATTCAGTCGGGCTCAAATTATGTTCCACGATTATAGTTCATTTCAAAACATAAATACTGCATGTAGACTGACATACTAACTGACTGACAGACTGACTGACCGACTGCCTGACTGACAGACTGACTGACTGACTGACTGCATGACTGACTGACTGACTGACTGACTGAATGAATGACTAACTGACTGACTGTCTGACTCACTGAATGAACATGGTTTACTGCGTGTCACCTTACATTGTCCCTGCGAGAAGACGAAACATTAATAGATGTTTTTACTCATCAATTTATAAACTTAACCCCTTTAATTTTCTGAAATTGTTCCACCAATGCATAATAAAATTCCTGAACAAGAAAATAAAATAATTCATCGCCGCAAAGTTGTTGTATTACTGCTGCCACAGTTTTCATTAATGTTCCACATGCGCGAAGGGACAATGCAAGAGCACACACAATAACATTAATCCAGTCACAAGCATTTTTTTTTAGTTTTTAGTCTCCAGCTTGTTAGTTATTGACAGGATGAAGAAACTTATACGAATATCATCAGACATAACTTCAGCTAAATATCCATTCAGCTCATGAAACGTGAACGAACTGAGGCTGGTTGGTCAGGTGCGTATGGCCCAGCCTAGGAAACTTTGGTCCTGCCTTGGGACTAAAATTTCAAACTTAGATGAGTACATAAAGGATCAATCAGTAGATTGACAAATTGAACGTTTTAAGTTTATTTTTTATCATCGTTTTCTATCATCGTTATTCAACCAGTGAGTTCTTCGTTTCCTCTATCAGCCAGTCAGCTCTTTTTGCATAACTTGCGCTTTATATGTACAGGGTGTCCCATTTAAAAATGAACACTTTGAATTGCCCTAGAAACCGCAATTTTCATTCGATTCTCAAAATTTTAGCGCCAAGTTGTAGACAATTTTTGACCATTTTGTTTATTTTTTTACTCAAGTAAATCTGAGTTACGAATCGGTAGTTATGCCGGATTTCCTAACGCCTCTGTTTTTCGTCTTTTCGAAAAGACGTTGGTGGTCGTTTTAATGATCAGCATAACCACTGCAAAAGCAAGTTCAACCATTTTTTGTCTGTCAAAACGAGTAATGTAACTGACCTCATTAATATAAAGTGGAATACGTGAAAACCAAATTGTTTTGAACGTCACTTAACCAACTGCAGCCTAGCAGCCCTCTCGGCACACAACAGAGCAGTTCAACGCCGCAGCCACAGGCATGCGCTCGCGCCGGCAACCTGATCAGCCTATTATACCACTGTTAAACTGAAACATGTTTTATTATCTCAAACAATGATTAAAGTTACAGAAATTATCTTGAAACTAGTTAGAATTCTTCTTGAAACGTCAAACAACGGTTGCGGTGTTGAACTGCGGTGTTGTGTGCTGCCGCACAGTCGAGGGTACTGGTATGCTGCAGTTCGTATTGTTATGTTCACACCAATTCGATTTACACGTTTCCCATATTATAATAATAGTGTTAGTTACGTTATTTGTCCCGACAGATAACAAAAATGATCGAACTTGAGTTTGCAGTGGTCATGCTGCACATTGAAACGACCACCGACTACGTGAAAATGACGAAAAACAGGGATGTTCGGAAATTCAACATAAAAATTGATTCGTACACCAGATTTACTTGAGTAAAAAAATAAACAAAATGGTCAAGAATTGTCTACAACTTGACGCAAAATTTTTGAAAATCAATTGAAAATTGCAGATTTTAGAGTAATTCAAAGTGTTCATTTTTAAATGGGACCCCCTGTATGTAGTTCAAACCTGTGACAAACTGTATTGTATTGTGTAAACGAAAGGTGCTACTTTCGTGATATCATTGCATTTTTTCATATTATTTTTGTCTTTTTACCTTTTGAGGAAATCGTCAGTGCACCGAGAACCAGATTTCTCATTTCATTTCTATAGGGTCTGTGAAACGTGAATGAAAGTAAGCAATTCGCGTGTTCTTTTTTTACGAATGCTCATCAGTGTAGTTGGTGCGTGAAAACAATCACAAAGTAAGTTATGAATAACAATTGGTGTCTGTCAACGGTAGGTAGTTTTATCCTACTTGTTTTTTTTCTTTGTGTGCAAGCCCAACCCTGAAAGTATCATAATAAAATTATAATGACCCAGAGATCATGTGCACTTTTACCTACACTTTTTTCTAGCATGTACGGTTATAAGATTGATCTGAGCTCTGAATTATGAGAAAAAAACATTCACTATTTCATTTTTGCGTTTTTTTTTATTTTAATGAACATATTTTTCAATTTGTGACTAATTATATGTCAGTCAATCATTTCCACTTAGAGATTGCGCATGATTGCTGACTATAATGATCTGAAACAAAAACAATTTGGAAAATCTTAATAAATACACTTAAGAAGTATTGTATTCACTGTATTGAGGAATGACTGTGATTACAGATACACACCTTAGAATGATTTGAAAGCTTTATAGAATATTCTACAAACGGATGGATAAATGGCATCAATCAATTAATTCGCATTTCGTAACCACCCGTTTGGCGAGTGAAACGTGAAAGAAAACTTGTTCAATAAAAAACTGTGCTGTGTACATATTACTTCGCCTTTGGTACCGTATAATGTATGACAGACATAATGAACTCGTAGTTCGAGTTAAACACGATTTTTTTCACTAAAAAAGTTATATGGATTCTCAATTTATATCGTCGTGTGACACAACTTTATGTCCTGTTTTAATACTCTGCGCTGATTGGTTGGATTGGCTCGTTAACCAATCAGCGCATAACAATCCTTAGCCAAGGCCACGTACATACAGTAATTAGACAGTCAGTCTGTTTTTTTCTACGGTATAATTTTTCTTCCTATTTGTTGAGAAGTTCATGCTTTGTTAAACGCATTATTGTTTCCATATCAGAGTATACTCATTTGATTAGCTTGTAACGATTACTCAATTCAGTTTTTTTGGGACGAAGTTGTCCAAATAAAAATGAGGGGGAACGAATAGGAACAAGGTCAGAATTTCGTCAGTCTGTCCGTTGAGGAAGAGATATTATACACAACTTTCGAATGCATTTGTCAATTTGGTATAGTCTTTTATCTTTTTTATCGAAAGCTAATTTTAGTTTGTACTGATAGGGTCGGTGAAACATGAGCGCCACCAAAACGAAGAATATTAAATAATAAATCGTCTATAGCTTGTTCAATTTTGTTACTAATTTTTTTCAAAACAACTTATCATACGATTAATAAGTTGGCTGTTTTGAACAGGTTAATGGATGAATCGGCAAGCATACTCGCTCTGTTTACTGGTACAGTCTGTGAAACATGAACGGTTGAGAATTGAGACCACTGGCGGACCAACGAAAAACGAAACAATGGAACGTTCTCATCTTTGGTGAATCCAAAAAAGTGGAATTTGTTTCCCAAAGTGTAGATGATATGGACTAAAAAATTTTAGTTTCCCTCTTCGAAAGAAAGCCCCTCCCTTTTCTCGTCCGCCAGTTAATAAGACGATGCGAATCACAAAATATTGACTTTAGCCGCAACAACGCTTCGCGTGTCACAATTTTATTGCTGTTCTGTACTAAAGATCGCATTCAAGTGCTAACAGCATTCACGGAAGTTGCTGTTTGATGGTCGGTTATCTTTATTATTATTATTCTTACGTTGTTATCTTAGTACAACGCGAGAAAACGTTGGAACATTGTTTTCCACTTCTGCTCAGGCTTCATAATAAACATGTACGTCAAAGGGTACAGTGTACCACCTGGTTGACTGACGAATGAATGATTGACAGGCTGACCGGCTGACTGAATGACTGACTCACTGACTGATTGACTGACAGATTTACGGATAAAGTGACTGACTAACAGACTGACTGACTAACAGATTCAAGGACTGACTGAATGGCAGACTAATTTATATCACCACCAGGCTGACTGACTGTCTGACTGAGTGAGGTTTTCTGCTTACTGTATTTTCCATGAATTATGTATGTATGAAGGATACTAAGAGCAACTACGAAACTAAAGTTTTCCAGTCAGTAACATTGTATTTCATGATTTAAATTGTATACAAATGTCTGGTTGGACCCTTTCTGGAACCAATCAGCGCAGAGTAAGTAAAACTCGTATTAAATCGACAGGTTGGTTTTCTTGCCACTAACAACAAGAATCTCTATAAACGTGTATATTGATTGTCAAGTTGTTCACGTTTCACAAAATGGAAGACACCTGAGCAGAAGTAGGATAGCGTAATATTTTTTTAACTCGTCGTCGAATTTAAAACACTGATCATAACGTATTATTGTTAGACAAGATAAAACCGATTGCATGCGTATGTAGCAATTTGCGAATAAATCGACCTTTTTTTGAAATTCCTGGTTCAACATGACTGACCATTGCATTATCGAGAGCTCAACTATGACAACTTATGACTCCTGGGAACTCTTCGTAGTATGCAATAAACTCGACGTTCTGATTAAATGATAAATCTTCGTTTCTACATTCTGCCGCAAATGAAACAAGAGTAGGCAATTACAAACACCACGTGTTTCGCCCTCGCATCATTTTGTTCACGTTTCACACGCTGAAAATGATATCTAAGCTGGACCCAGAAAGTTTTTAAGTATCCAAAATACTCCATAATTATTCACTTTCTTAGTATAGGCACACTAATACCGTACAAAAAAGGTGTTTTCGTAGTTGTCAGAGAGGCTGAAAAAAGGAGAGGAAATACATAGGAAAAACCTCAGACCGATGGTTTATAATCTGTGTACCCAGCCAGGTTTCGATCCTAGGGTCTACGGTTTGATAGTCCGGTGCCTTAACCATCAGACTAGAGCAATGTTTGGTTCTTGAAATGACATTAAGACAGGTCTGAGTTCTGGTCAATAGTTAAGTTTACCTGTACATATATGAACGGTATAATATTTTTAATATTTTTTGTGGTATCGTGCATACTATTATCGAACAGCCGTTGGCTTCCGGGTCATATCTGGTTTAGCCAATAAATAAAAATTTACTTTCTTATCTTTATCGTTTATAAAATTACAGTCTTCTATTGGTTCCAATGAAATAAAGTCGATTAAGATTAACGATTATACCGTATAATTTATACGTAATAACCAATTATATGCATTTTTATGTACTAAAGATATCCTATCGTATAGATGTACGTACATAATAAACAGCGCAAGGCAAACGTTCATTCAGTTCGTGATCTCGAGCATTTTATTTTTTATTCATGTTTCACAACTCAATGGAGTGAGTAATAAAAGTGCTTTTTTTGCTCAAATTTCGTTTCTGACTTTTTAAGAACAATGTATTACAAAAAAACCTAACATTATATATAACTATGCCGATTGAAACCATAGTTTTTTTGGCTCAGAACCATATGAATGAGACCCCATTGATGAAATAAATTTTTTTGTAGTTTTAACCATACATGACTGGGGGCTTACCATGTTTGGTCTTTTCCAATATCGTTTTTTATTTATTTTCATTGTTTCGTGACAGAATACTGTACAATGCACAAAACATGTTTATTTGCATCCTACTATATAGGGAGTGTGAAACGTGAATCAACTACTGAGTAAACCACGTGTTACTGGGAAGAACATTTATTATCTCTTACTTTCTCACGATTGTATTTCCCAGGATCGAAACATATTTGTTACTCCCCGTGCCTTCAGGGCATTTTTAGTTGCTTGTTAATTAGTCGGCCACGTGGCTCAGTTGGTTAACGCGCTTCGTAAAGAAGCGTGGGGTCGTGAGTTCGAAACTCACACCTCTCTAGCTGTGACTACAAAGCTGCCCTGTTGGTGAGGGGCGTTGAAGACATCGCACTCTGTCTGTGGGGGTTAGTCTCTCCGCACAGACTGGTATGGGAGGACCTCCTCGTTATCATCTCAACGTAGATGCTGAGAATCATTCCCGACGGCCATCTCCGTCAAATGACCTTTATCCCTTATCCTTTATCCTTTTTTAATAGATGATCCGGTCACCTGAATAATCAACGAAAATTCCAAGGTCCAACATGGTTCAAGAAATGTTTGGCTTTTTTATGCATTATTGCTTCTTATACGGTTTATCCATGGAAATGTGACTCTGGCAGTAATATAATGAGTGCATTAACGCATTGATTTGTACTGCTGCTCACTTCAAAGAACATATTTACAGAAAACTTGATTTAAATTTTAATCGTCTTTAGATTAAAGTTTTTTTCTTTTTAAGTTTGGAGAGTAACAGATCAACGAAGCAATAATATTTAAAGTTGATTCAAAATCTATTCTAGTTATGAAACGTGAACAAGCAGCATGCAGTTCATGTTGTACGAAAAGTGTAACTCGACTCGGACTGAAATCCACCGAAACTAAAACAATCCGAGAGGAACGGACCACTTTTGTAGTTTCCTAATCGATTGCTGAGGCTATAAACAGGATACAACTACATATGATGCTTTCAGATCTGTTGACATTCATCGATCGATGTATGTATTTTACGACATAAAGACTGACTGACTAACTGACTGACTGACTGACTGACTGACTACTGACTGACTGGCTGACTGAGTGACAGTGACTGACTGACAGGCTGACTGACTGACTGACTGACTGACTGACTGACTGACTGACTGACTGACTGACTGACAGACAGACAGACTGACGGACTGACTGACTGACTGACTGACTGACTGACTGACTGACTGACTGACTGACTGACTGACTGACTGACTGACTGACTGACTGACTGACTGACTGCATGAGTGACTGAGTGACTGAGTGCCTGGTTGACTGACCGACTGACTAACTGACTGACCAATTGATCGTGCAATATTTTTGCGGCTATAAATGTTTTGCATTCAGATGTGTTGATAATCCTATTCTACCGGTACAAAAGGCTTTGGCGCAAAAGTCCTGGAACTTACCGATTAAATGGCGCACATTTCTAATCAGCCACCCAACCAGTTTGATGTTACAGCGGATTGGGTTTTAGAAATGAATATATACATATTTGTTATTAATTTAGAGAAATTTTACTAACGAATGATCAGCGATGTCGACGCTCAATCAAAATCTCGTACGCCACGTGAAACGTGAACTGTAAGAATTAACGAACGATGCATTCGTCACCATCAAATAACCAAATAATCATTGAATGTTTTTGTATGGGTACTGTCATGAAGGTTTGCAGCCATTATGAAAAGCGATATAGCAATTTATATCAAAACAGGAATTTAAAAATCCAGCTTTCTTTTGCCTAGTAAAACGTAGTTATGCAACTAAAGTTGAACTTACCCACACAGTATTTTGTTAACCGCAATACTGTATGTATGTAGGTGCACTTTTACCAACACTTTTAGTTCGCATGTGAGCAAAACTCACACAAGGATTGATCCTATGAGTTGACATGAAAACTGTCGCACGATCGATTGGTCAGTCCGTCAGTCAGTCAGTCAGTCAGGTAGTCAGTCAGTCAGTCAGTCAGCCATTCAGTCAGTCAGTCAGTCAGTCAGTCAATCAGTCAGTCAGACAGTCAGTCAGTCAGTCAGTCAGTCAGTCCGTCAATCAGTCAGTCAGTCAGTCAGTCAGTCAGTCAGTCAGTCAGTCAGTCAGTCAGTCAGTCAGTCAGTCAGTCAGTCAGTCAGTCTGTCAGTCAGTCCTTCAGTTACTCAGTCAGTCAGTCAGTCAGTCAGTCTGTCAGTCAGTCAGTCAGTCAGTCAGTTAGTCAGTCAGGCAGACAGTCAGTCAGTCAGCCAGTCAGTCAGTCAGTCAGTCAGTCAGCCAGTCAGTCAGTCTGTCTGTCAGTCAGTCAGTCAGTCAGTCAGTCAGTCAGGCAGACAGTCAGTCAGTCAGCCAGTCAGTCAGCCAGTCAGTCAGTCAGTCAGCCAGTCAGTCAGTCTGTCAGTCATTCGGTCAGTCAGTCTGTCGTACATCGATCGGTTCTCTGTTAATATAAACCAATCAGCAAATAGCGGTAACGAATCGTAATATGCCAAATCCCATTGTCTTGGTACTGTAAATATGTGAAACATGGAGCTCATAAACGAACATATGTAATTTTCTTGTAATCTATCCTTTTGCAGTTTCAGAAACACTACGTTGTATTGACAAATTATTAAATTACTATTCACGTTTCAACAGCACTATGGATGTTTATTTTCTTTAGTATTATGTAGTGAGCTTTCGATTCTATTTTCTGCATGAACTAGGAATAAGTGAATTAATTATAAGACTTTTATGGATTATGTACTGTAAACCATGATTCTAGTTGAAAAACCTGTTCTATAGTCCATCCATGGTTTCTTGTAACTAACAAAAAAATTTGGCGCGCAATTTAAATTCAAAAAATATTTTGGCACGCGTTGACATTTTCGGAAAGAATCGTACCTTCAAATAACTCTTGGATAACATACGAATATTGCGCTTAGTTACTGTAATTATATTTGTGGTAACGGATCCGTAAAATTAATTTTAGATAACCAAAAACCCTGACCAAACTATACAATCACACACGCTCACAATAGCAATATCACTGAAATCCCGGCGGAAAAAGCCGCGCATTCAAATTCAGACTCCTTCAGAGATCAATTGAGATTGTTAAAACACGATTCAACATACGGATAATTCTCTTCTGTAATTTGGCAATGAACGTAAAACGTGGACTACTGATTTTAGCACTGATTCATTACTATATACCACCTGAAACGTGAACTGTGAGGAAGAACAGACGATTTCTCGCAGCATGCTAACATTGAGTGTGCTTTTCGTCATATTACTGTGTCAATCTTAATTTTTTCAGACTTACAAAATGACGTTCATTAAAGACGGCAGCCCATCTAACAAAATTGGTAGAATCGTAACACAATGTTTGAGAGTCATAATTATATAAATTTTCGAAGTTAGCCAGTTTTTAATTAAACAACGTTACCGCGACACAGTGCAAGTGGCAAGAGTTTCATTGAGCAACTTTGAATGTTTTTCACGACTGAACAACTACGAACAACTAAGATCATGAATACTCTGTCCGTGAAACGTGAAAAAATGAAGACATGCTGGAACTATATAAACTGTTGTTCCGCATAGAACTGACTGCGTTTGACGCTTAAGACACTTTTTAAACAGTCGTTCTCTCGTAAAAGTATTGTTAACTGTACTTAATTTGTTATTCCACCGTTCGCTGTACCTTATTAATAGTTTTCTTTGCATGAACAGTCGTATGCAATAAGACCACTTGACACTCCAATTCTACAGGGTGTTCTATCCTTTTGTACCGATGTTGACGACTCCGTGTTTCAGTTGTCTGAAACCAATACGGCATGAATTTTTTTTCTGGAGTTGTGGTGACTGCCGATTTATCTTTTTTTTCTATAGCAGATGATGAGCGCATGTATGCATGAAACCACAGCGATTTACATGAAGAAATCTCATATAAAATTTTTGAAACGTGAACCCATTGACCGGCGGAACTGGAAAAGCGGTCCCAGGAAAACCAGCACGTTTCAGTGTTTTACAATGGAGGTCGGTCAGTCAATAAAAAATTATACTCGTTATATAAATCTGTTACACTTTTTTTATTTCTATTATCGCGTTGTTTCGATCGTATCATCATAGTTTAGCATTCTAATGTTCTTCAATGGCCTAAGAGAAACTATACATGAGCTCTGGTCAATTTTTCTTTTTGATAACTCGAATTGAATTAGCTTTTTTGATTGGTTGGTTCGTTTCGAAAGTTTCGATGAGCCTTGTTTTGTTAGTGAATACTGAAGAAAAATAATTATTAAGTGAGCATACTCGCATTGTGATGTATTTATTCTGTGAAACATGAAAGGAGGGAATGGAGACGCATGTCCGAAATGTATGTATTGAAATGTATGAATGTCCAGTCAACGTCAAAAAGATTGTTCCAAAAGTACAGGATGTCTCAGCGAGGTGTGATCAATGACTTTTTTCAATAACGTTCTCATAATTATAGATAACGACGCAAAAGTTTATATTATATTAGAACTATGTATCTTCGCCCGATATGCTGAACATTCTATTTTTAGATTAGGTTCAGTGTTACTTGTTTTACAGCCGATCTGGCAGCATGCCTGTAAATGTTCATAACTCACCAGATTTTAGTGGATGGTTGGTTTCGAAAGTTTCGATGAGCTTTGTTTTGTTATCGAGTGACGCAGATGGGTACCTTTTAAGTGTACATACTCGCATTGTCTTCTATTCATTGTGTGAAACATGAACCAGAACAACTACTTACCTATACAATGAATTAGGTGCAATTTTTGTATGTTAATTAAATGTTAACCTAATTCTCGAAAACTTTAAAGCACGCCAAAAACAGATTTGAATTCAAATTGCGCACCAAAAAGTTTTTGTCTAACAAGTTACCCTGGATATACGCACATACAGCGTCGATTGGGTGACATCAATCTTCGCATAACGGGCCACAAACTTTTCGACCCACCTGTATCTACACTTACTTACTTTTGACTTTAATAAACGTGGTCTGTAAAATCCAGAACATGAGATTCTGAATCTGGTTTGGCCAGAACTTGAAATTCTTAACAACCCAGGTTTTCGCAATTTTACGCCATTTTAAATTATTAATTATGAGACATAACCTTAGTACCAATCGACTAATCCTTTACTCGACCGTATTGATATAACCTCTGAAACGTGAGCAAACGGACTCGTCAACCACTTCAAAAACAGGCATTCTGAGTAGGGTTTACATCCTACATAAAAAATTGCATTCTCAATATATTAGGAAACGGAGTTTAACATTCCTTCCATTTTTCTCTGCGGTTAATTTAAAGAAAATAATGTGTGTGTGATTTTTCTCAGATACAGAAAATATCGCACTAATAAAATGACAAATCTAATAAATAACCAGAAAGAAGGGCGCGCTTTCAAGTATACATACATACTTAATCACTCACTCACTGATTAATCGTGAACTTTTTCACGCTCAGCAAGTCTAAGTCTCATCAGTCTTATTCTGTCAGTCAGTCAGTCAGTCAGTCAGTCAGTCAGTCAGTCAGTCAGTCAGTAGTCAGTCAGTCAGTCAGTCAGTCAGTCAGTCAGTCAGTCAGTAAGTAAACCAATCAGTCAGTCAGTCATCCATATGCACGTACATACCTTGTTTCATTGTAAAAACAGCTTTTCATACATAAAACTCGAATAAATTATTTAGCTCTGATTAGTACTTGTTTCAGAAACCGATAAGATCAAGAAAAGGTAAAAAAATTGCCAGTCCGCTTCTCGTAGTGCAAGTATACCAACAAAGCAAAATAACGATTATAATTATCAAGCTAACTTTTAATGACTGACAGACTGACTCACCCGACCTACTGCTCAAATTGAGTAATCTAAAGATAGCAAAAGGGATACAAAATTAAGAAAAAAGAGGTAACGCAAGATTTGTCGACTATATTTCTTCCTTCTCATTGTCGGTTAACTTGCAGATGGATTGGCTGCTCTTTGTTTCACTGGTTAACGTGGATTTTCTTTCGGGATTTCGAAGATTTTTTTTCAGATTGAATGAGTTTCAATAAAAAAATTAATAATATTGATGGTTTAACTATCATTTTGATCAGAATTTCTTGCTATTTAGAGTATAATTTTTTCAAACCGCTCATCAAATGATTCGCTCAGGACACCATTCAGGTTTCAGTTATGTAATATACAGCGCAATACAAACGTTTAATTAGTTCGTAATGTCAAGCAATTCATTTTTTGTTCATGTTTTGCGACCCAATACAGTTAGTAAGAAAATTGCTTTTTGTTGCTACCATTCGTTGCTGAATCGTTAAGAACAATTTTATTAAAAGAACGGAATATTAAAATGTTAATCAGCGGAACAACGATTAATAAACCCATTGTCAAACTACAACACGTGTATCGTTATAATGAGGCCCATTGCTTAACATATACTGACCAGGAATATGTTTATCTTGATTTTTCAGTCATTCTTAGTGAATGTTTCGAACCCAGAAGAGAGTAGTCTTACTAATTAGGCAATATTTGATGATCAGGGTGCCTTGTACATTTAGTTTTCCGTAAAAACTGTAAAAGAAAATCTAAAGATACATGATTCCACGCAAAGCGTGCACGAAATCAGTTTATTCACGTTTCATGATTAGACAATTACGATAATACCAATGACTATTATAATTTTTCATCTGCATCAACATGATAAACTACATAATAAAAGTGAATAACCTAAAGATCATTAATCAATTGAATTAATTTTCTTTAAACAACTCAAACTCCTATATGTACCGTAAAAAAGACGTGGCAGCTTGATTATTGCAAAATTCTACTCACACACAATCCCACAAGACACTGAATCCCAGATAAGAATGAATTGAAAGCTTTATATGCCACAAACGCATAGATCAATGGCACGAATCATTTAATTCGCACTTCATAACCACCCGTTTGGCGCATGAAACGTGAAAGAAAACTTGATCATTAGAAAACTGTGCTGTGTACATTACTAATTTGCCTTTGGTACTGTATAATGTAAGACAGACATAATCAATCGGTAATTCGAGTTAAACTCGGAATTATTTTCACTAAAAATGTTTTATGGATTCTTAAATTTTATCGTCGTGTGACACAACTTTATGTCCAGTAATAATACTCTGCGCTGATTGGTTGGATTGATTCGCTAACCAATCAGTGCATAGCAATGCTTAGCCACAGGCACGTTTTGCGGCCACGTACATTAACTAAACAGTAAGTCTGTTTTTTTTCTACGACTTTTAATATATCTTCCTATTTATTGAGAAGTTCATGCTTTATTAACCCCGTTATTGATTCCATATCAGAGTATATTCATTCGATAAGCTTATAGCGATTACTCAATTCAGTTTCGTCAGTCTGTCCGTTGAGGATGAACAATTTCGAATGCATTTGTCACATGGGATAGTCTTTTGTTTAATGGTTGGAACGGTCACTAATTATCGAAAGCATATTTAGTTCTTAGTCTTAAGGTCGGTGAAACGTGAGCCTTATGAAACTACATAATTCGGCGTGTACAAATTTTTTATTCGTATCATGTTCCCTGACCGCTCAACTGATGAACCTCATAGTTTTTGAATACTTCTGTCGTTAATTTTTTATTGATACGCTTTAAATGTTATTAAATAAAAAAAATCTAACTTCTGAACTGACCTGATCATGAAACGTGAACAGTTTTTGAACATATGTGCAGATTACGTTCAGTTTAAATTTATACTAATTACGCCTGCATGTGAACACTATATCAGCATGTTCAACTGTTCTAAATTTATTTATGGCTGAATTAAAAAAGCATTAAATTTTTTTTGTTTTTTTTCTGCAGTTGGTCTTTGTCTTACGTCAAATCTGCCCTTCGAGTGAGAATGCCAGTAAATGTGCATGGTGACAAGTGCTGACGGCCTTGGGGTCAAAGTAGGATTTTAATAAATGTGGTAGTTTGAAAGTTGAAGAACTATTTAAAAAAAGAACAATTGAATACTAGTAGATGTTCAGTCAGTCAGTCAGTCAGGCAGTCAGTCAGTCAGTCAGTCAGTCAGTCAGTCAGTCAGTCAGTTGTTGTGGATTTTTTCACTAGATTAGGCGTTATGGTTTCTAAACGATACGATACACGAAATTTCTGTCAAATTAATTACTCATTTATTATTATTTTTTGTTCATGGAAGAGCATTAATAAACGGGAGCGCTTGAATAGTCTGAGTTATTAATTGGTCTGATAGACTGACTCCTTTACCCACTAGCAGACAAGGCAAAAACGGAACTGTGGAATGGAAATAACGCTTTTATGCATCATCAATAAAGTTTGCGCCCGAATGATAATGTAGTTGATAAAATGGCCGCCAAATTACAATTCCCCATACTTAAAAAATCATATTTCATCAGACACACTTATCGACTGACGAATATGTGTAACTGGAAAAACTAAAACTAAAAAATTATGAAGAATCGATTCAGAGCGTTTGCGGAAATTATTGCTTTTTCATTGACTGACTGATCGACCGACTGACTGACTAATTGACTGACTGACTGTTTGACTGACTGACTGACTGACTAATTGACTGACTGACTGTTTGACTGACTGAATGACTGACTGACTGACTGGATGTTTGATTGGTGATTAGTGGATAAAATTCAATTATATCTTCCTACCGCGCGTGTGCGAAAAATACCGCTTTTTCACTGGTTATAGATGATCCAGAGGTTTTTGCTACTCATTTTCAAACTTATGAACCAGTTTTCATCAAATGCACAACTTGTTTAAGATGTTGTTCACGTGCAGAGTGAAACGTTGCGGAAATGTGCATGAAATGAAATGTAATATTGAATGCGCGCCAAAAAGGCAAAGTGTAAATCAAACGAATGTTCTGAGTAACAAGACAAGCAACCCTGGAAAGCGCTTGTTGGTTCTGAGTGTGGGTCCAACCAAACAAAACGTTATCATTTTTGTCATGTGTACAAAAAATTCAACCAAATATTCAGGTTATTGCATTTTTGTTCATCCAATCAGTCACTGTTTGCATTTACGTAAACCTTTCTTTGTTTGAATTGGGTGTGTAACTGGTTGGAATACCGTTGGACTGGCTGAACCACTCACTCACTCACTCACTCACTCACTCACTCTCTTTACTCACTCACTCACTCACTCACTCACTCACTCACTCACTCACTCACTCACTCACTCACTCACTCACTCACTCCCTCACTCACTCACTCACTCACTCACTCACTCACTCACTCACTCACTCACTCACTCACTCATTCACTCACTCACTCACTCACTCACTCACTCACTCACTCACTCACTCACTCACTCACTCACTCACTCACTCATTCACTCACTCACTCACTCACTCACTCACTCACTCACTCACTCACTCACTCACTCACTCACTCACTCACTCACTCACTCACTCACTCACTCACATCACTCATCTCGCAATTCATCTGCAGGCCCTGTACTGTATGTACTTCTAGACCCAAGAGTAATTCGGCAGATAATAATACTGTATGCAACCTTTTTGCAACTGTAGGCTAACAGAGACTGAAGTGTTTCTACCAGACAGCACAGGAATGATGCATGATCGATGAAGTATTGATATTTGACTTGCATATTGTCCCAGATGGATTACCAATGTGAAATGGTTTGAAAATATATATGACTTTTGAAACGTGAACACGAAGGAATTTTCAAAATCAGAACGACCAGTTTGATTTCGGATTGTTTCAGTATTGAAAAAAGAAATTGAGATGCAATAATATAATTAGATATTAACAAGTAACTGATTGCTGTTTGCATTCCTACATTGATGACAACTTGATGATTACATATCTTAATGGATGTAATGATGAAACAAGGTTTACGGCTGATGTCGGTCTGTATACGGTACTTCTAATTGACGTTTCAAGAAGTCAATTGAACGGATGGACGGACGATAGTTCAATGAAGATACGTTTTCTGAGTATTTAAATTTATGTTTATATTGCAAAAAATTGAGACATAAGCGGTAGATTTCTGATCTGCATAATGATCCAATCAGCCAGTGAAACATGAACAAACTGATACACGTACAATATACAGGGTGGCTCAAAAAAAGCTTGAACTTGTTGTGAAGTGATCATTCTTGGACACAGAAAGCCATTATGGTGGCTTGAATCCATTAAAACGGTCTTTCGGTTACAAATGATATTTTGAAACGGAGTTGATGGACAAAAAACAGTACTTATTTATCATTAGAAACCCAATAAAGTTATTGAAACCGATAAACGTGCAGGCAGTGAGCGAAACAGAGCTCACAAACATGATCTCACTCTGACCAACATGAAAACGGTTGATTCTGCAGTTAGCAATCAATTAGCAAGACTGCTCAGTGTTTTTAATCTTAGTTTATTGACTTTTTATTATATAAAGTAAGAAACCAATCATTCGTTCAATGTTCCTGAAAAGATTCAAGAGTTCGTTGAAACGTGAACAAATTGGTAGTTCTCAGACGTTGTGAGTGTTTCGATTCGTATTGAAAGTAATTTGCAAGATTCTACGTGGAAGAAAAATTATGGTTTTATAACGTCAGCTGATAAATTGTAGCATTCCAATTTTTTTATTGCCTCTTCCTGGGGGGGCGAGGGGGGCAGTTGCTTAGAACCAACAATCGGTAACGTGACCGGTATTTTGAAAAATAGTCGATTGCCGGCGTTTGACATCTTATTCTTTGAGTTTTCGTGTCTGCCGTTTTGAATTGTCTGTTCATAATGTTTTATTATAAATGTTTTAATAATCAGAATGATTTGTAATCCACTATTTGCATTTATTAAATTTGGTTTGACTATTTTTCTCATTCTTTTCTATATTGTTTTTGTTAATGGTTGCTTTTGTTTTTTAGGAAGATGTTGCCTGAATGAACAAACAAAAATTCATTTTGACTTGAACAGATTCATGAGTCAGTCAGTCAGTCAGTCAGTCAGTCAGTCAGTCAGTCAGTCAGTCAGTCAGTCAGTCAGTCAGTCAGTCAGTCAGACAGTCAGTCAGTCAGTCAGTCAGTCAGTCAGTCAGTCAGTCAGTCAGTCAGTCAGTCAGTCAGTCAGTCAGTCAGTCAGTCAGTCAGTCAGTCAGTCAGTCAGTCAGTCAGTCAGTCAGTCAGTCAAGTCGGGTCGGACCGTTTACCTAAACATAATAATTTAAACTCTGTTTTCTCTAATTTGCTCAAAAAATTTTCGCTGGTGATTATCTGCCGAATGAAACTGATGGATTTTATCCAAAAAAGGTTGCAGAATGTATCTGAAACGTGAGCGATGAAAAACACCGACAACCACCTCTTCTCGTTCGGTTCGAACCGGTTTTCCTCAAAATGTACAACTCGTGCACCCATTTTTTGAGATGTTTTTCACGAGCGAAAATGATAAAAAAAAATCCTAACTGTCTACAAATTGAACGTGGATTTGGTTTCAAAGTGAGTATAAAATAACGGCCGGAGCAAGAAACCCTGGAAAGTGCTGGTTGATTTTTTCTTGGTATTAGTGTGCCTTCTTGTTGGCTTCGGCAATGGACAAGTTGCAGTGAAGAGAACTCAGTGCATAGTTCATTTGCATTACAATTTGTTCATTGATTTCGACATAATGATTTGGGTGGCATCGAGGATTCGGATTCAGTAACTGATGACTGATGACACGATTCTGCCGCGTACGAGAAACAAAATAAAACAGAAATGGCTCACGTTTCACAAACTTTATGGAAGGGAAGCATCAAATTATTGGATTGATTACTACCTAACTGGATTATCAAATAACATAATAAACAATATTCTAATTCAAATCCAAAGGCGTGTGTTTACGGCTATTTATTGTTCTGCGCTGATTGGTTGGGTTTGCCATATAACAAATCAGCCCAGAGTATTGAGTAGAGCCGCAGTGACCCGTCGCGGGCCACGAATTTTTGTTCTGTGCTCTTTCTCGCATTCAGGGTGATTATTTACGGAAATTACAAATTTGTGGTTGATAATTACTTTTTCTTAAATCAACAGATTTCATCGGGTTACGCAGCATTTTGAGGACAAAATTAAAACTTAAATATCTTGAAATTTTTCTCAACCTCACTATTTCCAATCTCCCAAAATAAAGGAATTTCTGAAAAATTAGTTTTTCAAAATTTACAATCTTTGTTTTAGTACTTGATCAACATTGCACCATTTACGTAAATTTCTTTTTACAACTAATTGGTTTAACATACTAAAACATGTATTCACGGGTTTTTTTTAGCTGTTTCGAAGCTGTTCTAGCCAAAAATAATAATGAAAACCTACATAGAAATCCTAATTTCTCTTCTTGCCGTATGGCACTCGCTTTTTTGTACCACAAAGTTCGAAAGCGAAAGACGCATAATTTTTTGTAAAAAAAATAACAAAAAAAATATCGCATAAAATGTATAACAAAATAAACATGTGATTTCAATAACCAGTTGTGTATGTAAACACAAATTAAAAAGCCGTTATTAAAAATATCTGCCATGTAACACACTATTACATGAAACATTAAGCTTACAGTATGTCAGTTTGTCCTGGTTAGTGACAGACTCATGCATGTCTTTTCGGGTGTTTTTTTCTATTTGTTATGCGATGAAAATATACATACATATACTGCACATATTACACGAGAGAAATTTTCTAATATTTGATACAACTGCAAAACTAGACCAACCGTCAAACTACACCCGTAAACTGAAACTTTCTTGCCTGCTGTCATTGACACTCATCATTTGTTCACGTTTCACAGGTGCTACTAATAAGAAACACACTATTTCAGGTGATTCGTGAACATGTACCCTTTTTCAATAATAAAAAAATGTTGAATAATAACATAACATTCACGGTCAATAACAATCACTTAGCAACTCATTAACGCATGAGCTGATGGAGTCAACAAAAATATCAAGGGACGGCCGCTAGGCCGTTCCCTTAATATGGTTCGATAGAGATAAGCTTTTTAGCGAGTATCTCGATCTAGCCTCCTTGTATCAACTTCTAGTCTGCTTCATCGGTTTTCTCGTGTGATTTTACATCTCCCTAGCTATTTTTAACCCGGTAGGGATAAATTTTCATTTTTCAGGTCCAAAAATGATGAAAATGCGATTTTCCGTTTTTTTTCCTCATCAAAAACGCTGTATGGCCACCTGGGTAAGACCTGTAAAGCTGAAAATTGATACACAGGTAAACTTCCTGCGTAGAAGACGATTATTAAACTGTACCGGTGATCGAATGAATATTTTCACTATTTTTCGGGAATTTTATAAAAAAAATGTCAAAAATCGCAGGCAAAATGGAGAAAGAATCGTTGTATGAGCGATAGGGAGGTCCGATCAAACTGAAATTTCAACAGAGTGTGTAATACACTTGTCTTACTCTGTTCCGCTATTCAATTTAACAATCTACTGAAACACACAAAAAAGCGCAGCAGGTTTGTAGTAGAAAATTTTTAGGAAAGTTTTCACAAATGCCCTAATACTTTTGTTGAGGTGATTGAATCGTTATGAAAAAATGCCCATCATACGCGGAATCAAATTTCAATATGACCTCTCTTCGACACATTTTTCGATAAAATCATCGTACTTTGTTAAAAACTTATAAAAACTGATGTAGAAAAATTTTTCAGTTTTTGACGATTTTTTCTCTTTTGAAAACCAGATTATCTTGAAATATAAAGCGTTGAGACCCATTGAATTGATTGAATGTCTAGAGTGACAGAAGTTATATCCAACACAATAAAAGATAATTCTCTCCGTAAAATTAAAAAATATTCAGGGCCGCCAAAAACAGAAAAATATTCTACAGTATATGTAGTTCACTCACTCACGCAATTTGGGTCACATTGGATTCAACATTTTCATTTATACAAAATTATGACGAACTTGATTTTAACAGGACTTTTAGAAGAAGTACACTTCTAATAAAAGTTTTTTTTAAACTTTTTTAATACCTTTCAATAACTTTTTATGATCCGTCAAAAGTACAGAAATAAAAGGTAACAGGTAAAAAAATTTCTCAAAGATTTTTTTTTGTTTATAGACATTTACTAAATTATTAAAACACTTCAAAACCGTATTATAAGTGGTTTAGAAGTAAGGGTGTAACAAAAACTGATGTAACAATTCAACGTTTTTGAAGATTTTTGCTCCTTCGAAAACCTGATTATGAGGGTTAAAGCCGTGAGACGACTGAAGCTGTATTCAACACAAGAAAGATGATTTTCTCCGTATTCTCAAAAGAATTATACATCGCCAAAATCAGCAAAAATTCTAGTTCGCTCATTCACGCTGTTTCAGCCACATTGGATTCCAAAATATCGAGGGTCGGCCGCTAGGCCGAACCCTTAATATGGTTCGATTAAGATAAGCTTTTTTACAGGTATCTCGATCTAGCCTCATCGTATTAACTTCTAGTCTGTTTCATCGGTTTTCTCGTCCGATTCTACATCTGTTTGGCTATTTTTAACTCGACAGGGGTGAATTTTAATTTTTCAGGTCCAAAAATGATGAAAAAGCGATTTTCCGTTTTTTTCTCATCAAAAACGCTGTATGGGAATTGGGTAAGACCTGTAAAGCTGAAAAATTGTACCTAGGTCAAATTCATGCCCAGAACACGATTTCCTAACTGTCACAGAGATCGGAACACTATTTGCACCATTTTTCAGGGATTTGATGAAAAAAATGTCAAAAATCGCAGGCTAAATGGAGAAAGAATCGTTTTATCAGCGATAGGGTGATTCGATCAAACAGAAATTTTGACCGGATGTGTATTACACATGTCAAGGGACGGCCGCTAGGCCGTTCCCTTAATATGGTTCGATTAAGATAAGCTTTTTTGCGGGTATCTCGATCTAGGCTCCTCGTATCGACTTCTAGTTTGTTCCATCGGTTTTCTTGTTCAATTTTACATCTCCCTGGCTTTTTTTAATTTGGTAGAGATGAATTTTCATTTTTCAGGTCCAAAAACGATGAAAATGCGATTTTCCGTTTTTTTATCCGCAAAAACGGTGTCAGCAAGTTGGGCCAGACCGATAAAGCTGAAAATTGGTACCTAGGTCAATTTTCAACATAGAAAACGATTATCAAACTGTCCCGCAGATCGGAATAATATTTGCACCATTTTAAGGGGATTTTATGAAAAAAATGTCAAAAATCCCAGGCAAAATGGAGAAAGAATTGTTGTATGAGCGATAGGGTAGTCCGATCAAACTGAAATTTTAACCGAATGTGTAATACACATGTCGAAGTATTTCCCGCTATTCAACTTATCATTCTACTCAAAAACACAAAAAGCGCAGCGGGTTTATATGGAGTAAATTTGAACAAAGTTTTCACAAAAGCTCAAATACTCGTGTTGAGATGATTGAACCGTTAGGAAAAACTGCCTATCTTACGCGGAATCACATTTCAATAAGACCTGTCTCCGACATATTTTCCGATAAAATGATTGTACTTTGACAAAAACTTTAAAAAACTGATGTGGAAAATTTCTACGTGTTTGACGATTTTTGCTCTTTCGAAAAACAGATTATCTCAAGATTTAAAGCCTTGAGACCCATTGTATTATTTTAATGTCTAGAATGATTGAAGCTGTATTCAAAACGGAAAATATGATTATCTGCGTATTCTCAAAAAAATATTTATGAGCCGCCAAAAACCAGTGAAATTTTCAAGTTCACTTACTCACGCTGTTTTAGCCACATTGGATTCCAAAATTTTTATTTATACAGAAATAGGAGATAACTTCATTTTAACAGGAGGTCTAGAGGGAGTACACTTCTAATAAACTATTTTTTTAAAACTTGATCAGTACGTTCAAATTTTAACTTTTATGATCCGTCAAAATGTACAGAAACTGAGAAAAACGGGTCAAAATTTTTTCTCCAAGTATTTTTTTCTTTGTTTCTAGACATGTACCAATATTATTAAAACACCTCAAAACCTTATTATAAGTAGTCTGAAAGTGACGAAAAAAATTCAAGAGTCACATGGTACATAGCGTTAAGTACAGCTCTGCGCCAACCTAATAATAATCAAGTTTAAAAAAAAAATTCAAACTGGAACTATTGACAAATTTATGATTGGAAACTAGGTTTGATTTAGCGAATCAACTGGCAAAATATTTTCGTCAAGGTAGTTAAGTAAATAGTGGGTTTGCAAGCTAAACGGGTGGAGCTGAGTTCAATACCCCGGAAAGTCAAAAACAACGAAAGTGGTTATTTGTTTTGTTTTTGATATAATAGACATACTTTTTCACGATTGGACTTGCCAGGATCGAACCATATTCGTTACTCCCCATGCCTTCAGGGCATTTTTAGTTGCTTGTATTGGTATATTTACATAATTAACTGTTTATTTCGACAGTATAAATCTAATCTAATTTACTGGTGAAACGTGAAAAGAATTGATGAATAATTCGTGTTGTAATTTGTCAATTCATAATTTGTCTTTATCAATCAATGTCATTTTTGTCTGTCTTTATTAAAACCATGTCATTTATTGTCTGTCTTTATCAAGCAATATAATTTTTTTGTCTGTTGTTATTAATCAATGTCATTTTTTGTCTGTCTTTATTGACGGAATTACTAAACAGCACCAAAGATAATCGGATTTCGAGAATTTCGTGTATTTTTCGTTTTTAGGGTGCTTTCAGAGCCCAGAAAAAAGTAAATGAAAAGTAAAACCTGTAAACCTATTGAAGGAATGGTTAATTTTTGTTTCCAACTTTTTAAATTTACAGATTCCACTTTTACTTTGCTTTGGACTCTGAAAAGCACCCTAAGCACGTTTCCGATCTACGAAACGTGTATCATGTTGTTGACTGAGTCACCCTGGATATAGTCAGTAGAAATCGAAATACTGTGTGTAGTTCATAAATCCATGATTTTTAGTCATTATAGGAGCATCAAGCTCAGTTTAAGTAAAAAATCTTGTATTGTGTTGTCTCACTAATAAAAAAGTATAATCTTTATGCTGAGCCCTCCACAGAACCCATAACGGAAAATCAAAAGGTTTTGTATTTCCACACGCATGCCTCACTCAAAACGTTTCAACGTGAAGGTTTTTATTTTGATCTCAATATTACTTTCAGTAGTGTATAATCTAAGAGCATAAAAAATTTTAAGATAATAAAATAGCCACCCAGTTTCCTTTCCCCCAAACTACATACGTATGTTGCGAAGCACCGAAATTCCGGCTGCTTTAAAAAAACTATTTTATAACAAAAATGATATCAACCATAAATTTATTCTAAACATGAATGAAGAACATTCTTTCGAATTGGTTTACAGTAGATACGCGCTTTTGTCCACTAAAATGTGATCTAGAATAGTTGAGCTGTGATATTTTCAAAGTATAAAGTTGATTACGAGAAAACAATAGCGTTAACAAATATAATCCGCACTAAAAAGGTCAATGACACGAACTCTAGTCAAGAGCAAATCCAACCAATCAGCGAAGAGCATTCAGTAACCACAAGGACGCGTCCCGACCCATTTTGGACCACAGACGGACGAGCCAAACATTCAAAAGGAGGAGAATCTCTGAGGTTTTTGTTGTCTAACCGAACTGACGGTTTTTTATCCAACGAAGGTTCCATCAAGTATCTGGGAGCGATGGAAAAGACAGCCAATCGGTGGGTGACATGGATTAATAATACGATTGATAAAGCCAGACAGTAAATGACATGATATAGCAAACGATAGATTACAAATCATTCTGATTATTAAAACATTTCTAATAAAAAAATTATGAACAGAAAATTGAAAATGGCAGACACGAAAACTCAAAGAATAAGATGTCAAACGCCGGCAATCGACTGTTTTTTTTTCAAAATACCGGTCACTTTACCGATTGGGGGTTCTAAGCAACTGCCCCCCCCCCAGGAAGCAGTAATAAAAAAGTTTGAGTTCTACAATTTATCAGCTGATATAAAACCATCTTTTTTCTTCCACGTAGAATCATACAAATTACTTTCAATACGAAACGAAACGCTCACAACGTCTGAGAACTACCAATTTGTTCACGTTTCACGGAACTCTTGAATGTTTTCAGGAACATTGATTAGTTTCTCAATCTATATAATAAAAAGTCAATAAACTAAGGTTAAAAACACAGAGCAGTCTTGCTAATTGATTGCCAACTGCAGAATCAACCGTTTTCATGTTGGTCAGAGTGAGATCATGTTTGTGAGCTCTGTTTCGCTCACTGCCTGCACGTTTATCGGTTTCAATAACTTTATTGGGGTTTTAATGATAAATAAGTACTGTTTTTTGTCCATCAACGCCGTTTCAAAATATCATTTGTAACCGAATAACCGTTTTAATGAATTCAAGCCACCATAATGGCTTTCTGTGTCCAAGAATGATCACTTCACAACAAGTTCGAGCTTTTTTGAGCCACCCTGTATATTTTACATATGTACGTATATCAGTTTGTTCATGTTTCACTGGCTGATTGGATGATTATGCAGATCAGAAATTTACCGCTTATGTCTCAATTTTTTGTAATATAAACATAAATTTACTCAGAAAAACGTATCATCATTGAACTATCGTCCGTCCATCCGTTCAATTTACTTCTTGAAGCATCAATTAAAAAAACCGTAGATGCGAGTAACCATAAAAAACACCGTTTACAGAACCGACATCAGCCTTCCATGTTTCATCATTAAATCCATTAAGACAATCATCAAGTTGCCATCAAAGTAGCAATACAAACAGCAATCAGTTACTTGTCAACATCTAATTATATTCTTGCATCTCGTCTTTGTATTTTAATACTGAAACAATCCGAAATCAACCTGGTCGTTCTGATTATCAATTCCTTCGTGAATCGTGAGCTATTGAGTTACGCTGTTGAGCGACTGAGACAGTAACATGTTGATCGTGTTACAATGCAGCACAAAATGAAGTTTCACGTGACGCGTTGTTGCGGCTATTAAAATGCTATACTTGAAAGCGCGCCACCATTATTTCTGGTTATTTATTAGATCTGTGATTTTTTAACGCGACATTTTGTTATTTGAAAAAAAATCACACACATAATTTTCTTTGAATTAAACCCAGAGAAAAATGGTAAAATGTTGAACCCCGTTTCCTAATATATTGATAATGTTATTTATTTTTGTAGGATTAAACCCTACTCAGAATGACTGTTTGGAAAACGGTTGATTCTGTTTGTTCACGTTTCATAGTGTTTATGAATACGGTGCAGGAAATAAATTATTTATCATAGTACAGTCTCTGCACAATAATTAATTATTTGAATTATTGTAAAAATGACCAGCAGTTTCCGATGCCGAAACCCTATTCACTAGACTTTGTGAGAAAGCACCCAAACTCATATGAATGGGCAATGCTCAACGACTGGTTTCGATGACTGTACTGTTTTGTATGTACAGAAAATGACGAAAAACAGGGATGTTTTTAAATCCATCATGAAAATCGATTCATAACACAGATTTTTATGAGTAAAAAAATAAACAAAATGGTCAAAAATTGTCTACTATTTGACGCAAAATTTTTTAAAATCGATTGAAAATTGCGGATATCAGGTCAACTCAAAGTGTTCATTTTTAAATGGGACACCCTGTATTTTCAGTTGCAACGTTGCATGTGATTGCATTGAAGCCGAACCGAACTGTAAATGGTACTTAGCTGTGTTCATCATGTTAATTTTTGAAAATATTATGTTTCACCTAAGAAACTATTAAACAAATGTCATCATGCATTCTTTTAGATACAGTTAGTGAAACGTGAACAATTTTGTGACATTGCTTACAGGGTGAACCAAAAAAATGACAACAGTTTTCACTTTAGTAATTTGAGAATACTGCTTGCTCTCACAATAAAATTGTTGCTACATAATTAGAACAGGAACTCGGTTCACGCATGACATAACTCCATAAATATTTTTCGGCTGCAAATAAATTAATAAAAACAGTTTTAGTTCTTGTGAACTGTTAGCTGTTAGCTGTTATCTGATCGTTACTAAAAAATTCAAACATGATTCTCAAATCTCAACAACGGTAAAAAATTCTTAATAAAATCCTTAAATTCCAACAAGTCTCTCGATCATCATTGGAAAACAACAAGTGCAACCAAAGTTGTTTTGTTCACGTTTCACAAATCAATTCAGTTGGAAGAGAATAATTTTGGTTGATTCAAGCAAGGCCAGAATAATGTTATTATATACTGCATGAATATCATTGCCCACGATAAACATTGGAACAGGCAAGCGATGGAAATGTACATATCCGGCCTTTCCAAAAAACCTATAAATGACCTGCTGTACGTTCCTTCACGTTTTGCGGACCGAATTGAAAAAGGGCAGATTATATGATTACGATGCTCGATTTATTTATGCCAATTTTGAACAATTGGTACTGAAACAAACAGTACTTTTACACAACTTCCGGGCTAAAAAAGTTGGATATTACCAACTTGTTTGTCTACCTTGTCTCACTACATATAGTCGATAACTAATATCTGCAGAGTAAAATCTGCTGAAATCAAGCCGGCTTTGCTAGAAATAAATCATGTATTTCCAAGAAAATTCAGCAAAGCAAGCTCAATCTTATAAAACTAAAAATTCCGATGAAAAATTTAGAAAAATTCGTGAATTTTTTTGTTACTTTCTTCCCTGCACGAATTTTTTTATTTAGTTTGCTGATAACGGCACACTTCCAGAAACCCCCCTTCCTACATATGTAAAAGTGTTCCGAAAAAATACGTTTCAAAATTGGAAAATTCTACCAAACACTCCGATTTTGACTGATAGAGAAACAGAAAGAAAGAAGAAACAAAGAGAGACGCAGAAAGAGAAAGCCAAACTGATGGGAAAAATACGTAGACCCCCAGGGTATAGTTGGGCGCAACTACTGTAGTCAAGTTTTGAAATCAGGACCACCAGTTTCCGATGCCAACACTCTATCCAGTAGATTATAAAGAAAAGCCGCTAAAATCTGATGAAAGTGTAATTTGTGCTTGACTGAATGTTATTGTACTGACTGATTTTAGTTGTGGACATGAGTGAGTGAGTGAGTGAGTGAGTGAGTGAGTGAGTGAGTGAGTAAGTGAGTGAGTGAATAGTAGGATAACAGAGCAGGAACTTAGTGAGCGCTTCTGTGTAATATTGTGAAGGTAAGTGAGTAACTTCGACAGTCAGTCAACGCACCAATCAGTTTTAGTAGTCAATCAGTCAGTCAGTTATTCAGACAGTTAGTGAGTCGGTTGTTCGATCAGTCAGTGGGTCAGCCAGTCAGTCATTAAAATACTGAAGTCCGAAAGAGCGGAGGCAAAACGTAGTATTATTAGTGAACATGAAGTTGTGTTACACGACGATATAAATTGAGAATCCACATAATTTTTTTAGTGTAAAAAATTCGAGTTTAACTCGAATTACGGATTGATTATGTCTGTCATACATTATACAGTACCAACGACTAATTAATATGTAGACAGCACAGTTGTCTAATGATCAAGTTTTCTTTCACGTTTCATGCGCCAAATGGGTAGATACGAAGTGCGAATTAATTGATTAGTGCCATTTATCCATCCTCTTGTAGAATGTAAAGTTTTCAAATCATTCTAAAGTGTGTATCTGTGATCTCGCAGTCACTCTTCAATACAGTGAATAAAATACATCCATATATGTACGTATTTATTAAGATTTTCCTCATAGTTTAGTTTCAGATCATTATAGTCAACAATCATGCGCATTCTCTAAGTGGAAATGATTGACTGATATATAGTTAGTCACAAATTGAAAAATACGTTCATTAAAATAAATAAAAAACGCAAAAATGAATTAGTGAATGTTTTTTATAATACAGAGCTCAGATCAATCTTATAACCGTACACGCTAGAAAAAAGTGTGGGTAAAAGTGCACATGATCTCTGGGTCATTGAAACGTTATTATAATACTTATAAGAGTGGGCTTACACAAAAAGAAAAAAACAAGTAGGATAAAACTACCTACCGTTCACATCAATTGTTGTTCATAACTTACTTTGTGATTGTTTTCAGGCACCAACTACACTGATGGGCATTCGTTCGAAAAAAGAACACGCGAATTGCTTACTTTCATTCACGTTTCACAGACCCTATAGAAATGAAATGAGAAATCTGGTTCTTGGTTCGTTTACTTCCAACAGCAAAAAATAGCATCAAAAATGCAACTAGGTCAAGAAAGTAGCACCTTTCGTAAACAAAATACATTAGGTACGTTATGTCACAGGTTCGACCTAATAAAGCACAAGTTATGCAAAAAAGAGTTGACTGGCTGATAGAGGAAATGAAGAACTCACTGGTTGATTAACCTCAAACGATGATAAAAAATAAGATTTTGTCAATCTACTGATTGATCCATTATGTACTCATTTAAGTTTGAGATTTTAGTCCCAAGGCAGGACCACCAGTTTCCTAGTCTGGGTTCTACGCACCATACTAGACAGGCGACATAAAGCTAACCAATCAGCCTAAGTTCGTTCACGTTTCATGAGCTGAATGGATATTTAGCTGAAAATATGCCTAATGATTTTTGTTAGCGTTCGCCTCTGTAAACAAACTGGAGAATAAAAACTAAAGAAAAATAAAGATTATGGCTGGTTTATTGTTACTGTGTGTGTTCTTGCATTGTCCCTGCGCACATGTGAAACATTATTGAAAACTTTGACACTTTGACGGTTTTACAACTTTGCGGCGATGATTTATTTTATTCTCTTGTTCAGAAAATAAGATGAAATGGTAGAACTAAATCTGAGAATGAACGGGTTAGGTTTATAAGTTGACTGACTGGTTGATCAACTGACTGATTGACAAAATGACTGACTAACAGAGTGACACTGAATGACTGACTGATTGACTAACTGACTAACTGACTGACTGACAAACAGAATAACTGACTGATTGAATAATTGACTGACTAACTGACTGACAAACTGACTGACTGACTGACTGACTGAATAACTGGCTGACTGGCTGACTGACTAAACGTCTGAATATATCACTGATGGTCTGATGTCTGAATGACCGACTACATATTAGGTGCGTTAATTTTTTTTTGTTTCATCAGTCGACAGTTGACTGGATATACCCGTATACAGTAGGTTGTGCATAAATTTCGTTACGATTTGTTCACGTTTCACAGGCCATGAATGAACAAATTTTCGTTTTCATATATGTAGGTTGCCACTATAAAAAATTTAACAAGATGTAAACGGACATTCAATAACCTGAATATTCTGCTGGTCTTCTTTCTCAAACAACCTGCTTTTTGATTCATTGGACGATTGTTTATGTGGATCTACTCTCGGTATTTCAGTGATGAGTGGCAGAGCTTGCTCGAACGTGGAAGTAAATAACTTGAGTTTTGAAGAATAAAAAAGAGAATTTTTATAGAAAAATAAAGTTTTCGATATTATTGGTAATGAAATTTGATTCAGTAAACTTTTAACAGCATCAATTGAATCAATCCACGGATTACAGTCGTCAATAAGTTGGTCTGTCAATCATTCAACAAATCAATCAATAAAATCAATTTGTAAATTCGTCGGTCACCTAATAGTTCAGTCGGTCAGTCATTTATTCAGTTAATCAGTCATTTCCTCTATCATCCAGTCCGCTCTTTTTTGGATAACTTGTGCTTTATTAGTTTGAACCCAATTATGCTGTTTTTGAAAGGTGCTACTTTCTTGACATCATTGCAATGTTTACGCTATTTTTGCTTTTTAGGTAATCAGAAATGAATGAGCCGAAAACCGATTACCGAATTTTTCGTTGCTTATACACAGGGTCTGTGAAACGTGAACGAAAGTCAGCAATTCGAGTGTTTTTTGAATTTGTTTCAAACGATTGCCAATCAGAGTAGTTGGTGCGTGAACATATTTACACAGTAATTTATGAAAAACAATTGCTGTGAACGGAAAGTGGTAATTAACCAAATTCATTCAAATTTTTTGATTTTCATTTTGAAAAAACAAAAACAATCTCATTTCGAAAAATTTTGTTCACGGTTCAAAAATCAGGTTTGACTAATTTATCAACACATAACAACACAAAACGGTCACTTGGTTCACGTTTCAGTTTCCTTATCATTGCGTATATGGTGTAACACTGATAATAGCCCGTCTTTTTTATTGAATAATTAAACAACAACAACGATTTCATTTATAAAAATAATCTACTTCATTATTTTAAGAATATTATTAAATTTTATTTGGTTCACGTTTCACGTTACGCATCGCGTAACTTCATTGATATCTTTCGGCTGCAAATAAATTGATGGGAACAGTTTTAATTTGTGCAACCTGTAAACTTTTTAGTCTGATCGTTACTAAAAACTTTTGAGACATTTCAAAAAAATCGTAATAAATTCCTGATACATTCCGAAGTCTCTCCCATCATCTGATATGATATCATTGGAAAACAACCAGCGCAACCACAGTTGTTTTGTTCACGTTTCACAAAACCATTGAGTTAAGAGTAAATTGCACTTTGGTTGATCACTGATGCTGATTTGGTTACTAAAAACAGAAAACGGATAAAAAGAAATACAAAAACTAGAAAAAGTTCCAGTGTTTTGGCGTGGTGGTGGTGTTCGGCAGATTGGGTTTTATGGTCTACAAAAGATAAACGGAATTTCCGCCAAGTTGAATATTCAACGAGTTTTTGTTATTGGGAACTCTGAATTAACGTGAGCTGGATAGACTGAATATTTATTTGGACTCTGTCGAATATAGTAACTTTTCTACTAATTAAATTACTGTGTAACTCAAAATCCAAATAAAACGTTGATTATAAATTTTCTAAATGGTGCGTTTGTAAAATCTACTCACCTCTAGTCAATTAGGAAAGTTTCATATCATCGAATTAACAGTGGGTGTCGACTTGTGGGATTCATTATAAAAAAACAATTTACAATGCGGCACAAATAGTTATCGATATGGTGAGTCTATCTTATCTGACATTAATGAAATTGCTAAAGTACAGATTGACTAATTACTAATCGCTATCGCGGTTGTATCAGATACATCTTTTGAAACGTGAACGGTCGGTAGTTTATCAAAATGAAAAATCCTACAGCGTGTGGACTGCAACGCCTGATGTATCAACTTGCTGTGAGTAAACTGAAATGCTTTTGTATTTATCTAAAAAAGGTTATACGAGTAACTTTACTGCAAATATGGTTGTGAAGATTTCACAAACCTTTGAAACAAGAACATCACAAATCTGAGTTCAATCATATGGTGCTCAATTTTCAACATAACTGTACTGAATAAGTGCTCGGAAACAAACCAGCTGCATGTACGGCACCATTTCTCGTCTGTCTAGTCTAGTGCGAAGGGCGCCAGCCTAGGAACAAGACGGTTCTGGGTTCGAAACTTGACTGGAGACACAGATCTGGGGTTTCAACACGCGTTGCTCTGGGGTTTCTGCCATTACACGTCAGTTTAATCAACTCTGTTTGAGATCAAATCTCGTCTCTTGGACGTAACCTGATCTTCAGTCGTAGACTGGTTCACATTGCCTGTCCAAAAGACCGGTCCATTAAATTGGAAGTTGCACACATGATTAATTTCATGATTGTGAACACTGACTGAGCCTTGAGCCAGTCGCTGAGAAGATTCCAATGGTGAATTTATGGAGAATCTTCTTCCATTAAATTGGATTAAAACACTGATTATGAACTGTTGTTGATACATTATATATGACCTAAACTGCATTATTGATTATTGTAATTCATTGCAGCCTATCACTTGGTCGCGTGTCGATTGTGCTGGATTGGCCAGGTAGCCACAACACCGCGCCGCAGTCAGATCGCAGTCAAGGTGAGTTGAATCGAGTTTGTGAGCATATTTATATTGCACATTAATTGCATCATCATTTGATAAAATCCCAACATTATGACATTGGAACAAAAATGGTGCCGATTCTCCTTTTCAGGAAAAATTCCCCTCCTTAGTGGATTGGCTCATCCGCGCGTGCACACAGTAATGTTTCAGGGCCGACAAATTTTTCGTTTGTCAGACGAAGCGAATTTTTGTTCACGTTTCATGTACCTGAGGATAAAGGGGCGGAATGGTAATTATTTTCGTTGTATTCTTCTAAAATAAAACCGCAACTTCCTTGAACAAGTTCTAGAATACGAACTACAGTGGGCGTGGCTCTGCCTGGTTCAGCTCAACCAATCAGCACAGAGCATTTCATAGACACCATTATGAACCACATGTCATATACTTACCACTTGTCTATCTCAACACGCTCACCATGTTACTAGTAGTGGCTGAGTCGCATTACCAACGATAAACCGTATAAAAATAATGAGAAATGTATCAAGTGAATCTTGAGATATGTATGTAATTTGTTCCAGTTTCAGAGACCTTATCAATAAAAACAGCGTGTAGATTGGTGCAGTTTGATGCCCAATTAGTGTTCAGTTAAACAACGTACAAAAGAGCTCTAACATAATGAATAAATGAACGAAAATTGAACATCAATCTCATCAATAAACTGTAAATTTTTTTAGCCTGAGTCAATATGGATGATGGACGTATGTATGCTCTGCTTACACTGAACACGTGTACTGGTGAATAGTTTGTTCGTTCGTTCGTTTGCACGTTTCACACCATTGACCAGAACGGCATTTGAGGCTAAAAAATTAGTTGCATCAACTTCAGCCTAGATAATATCTTAGAGCTTAACTCAAAACTAATTACAGTGGACGCTGCTTGTTTTAACTCGCATGATTATGATAACTCAACTAAATAAAGACTGAACACAAAACTGGAAACAAGAAAATTTCGGAATATTCTAGAGTTGGTGATGACCATTTTCGTTTGAATTAAAACTTCCTTATGTAAGAAGATTCTCGGACGGAACTCTCATCCCGAAATTTTTACAAATACGCAAAAGGCAGTAAGTCCTCGTTATTCCGTCTGTCAGTCAGATAGTCTGTAATTTTGTCAGTCAGTCATTCATCTATCGTTTATACCATGAGAGTTGATTAGTGACAGACGGGTGTTTCTATTTTCCTTCGGCGAACGGGTTACAGTAAGCTCACCTCTGTGCTCAGCAGCAGTAAAATTTCGCTTTTTCGCAGTTTCTGCACTTGTAAATTTGTTCACGTTTTACGAGTCACTTAAGTTTTTTTGGAGTAAAAATAATCTAGTTCGCCTTTGCAATCTGCATCTAATAGAATACATAAAACAAAAAAACAAATTATTGCGAACTGGAATGCAAAACGTTATTTTAGTTTATCTCAATCCACTGTGTAAAATAGGATACATAGTTGAACAGTGCTGCTGTCAGAGTAGAGTGTTCTCCATTAGAATAGAGATAAGACTTAGGTTAACGTATAAAATCTGGACCTAAACAGAAAAGGTAATTCAGTCGATGGCGAATTCAACCAATCAACGGAGAGTGTTTAGAAGCCAAAACGACGCGTCCCGTACACATCAGCACAGCACTATACCAGGCATAATCAAATTCTGCATAATCCCCTCCCCTGTCGGCATGATCTGTTTCGGCAAAGTAAAACTCGTCATAATCAACGGTACCCATCCCCCCCCCCCCCCCGTTCATCATGCTATTTTCTGAGTCACATTGTCAGCGATAAACCCTTTTGATGAAAAAAATGGTGAAATATAACCAATTCTGAGCAACACGAAAGCAACGCAGTAGTTTGTTCACGTTCCACAGACACTATTGAAATGAAATAGAAAAGCTATGGAACAAAAAAATATGACATTGAACTTCACTCCCTGACTAAATAAAATATATTGCTTCCTGATTAATCATATACTTTTTTAAATCTAAGCTGACCGAAAAACAGCCTTGTCTCCTACTTTTTCGACAAAAAAACTACGGTTTGCTGCCGATATTACATACTTTTAAAATATGAAGAAAATGATCGTTGTTGCACGTATTGTGTGGTATAATAAAGTAAAATGAAACGTGAAACAAAATATTCTTCGTTTCATGGACATGCACTGCTACAAGGAGCATTGATCACTCACTGCCACGTTAACGCAATGCCAGTTTGTTCACGTTTCACGGACAAACCGAATCCTGAAAATTTATTTAATTTTCTGATATTCTTTTACCAAACCTGCAAATAGATACAGAAAAAAAACTACAGATAATTGAAATTTTAGATTGTTCATAATATGTATCTTGTTGTTTGTCACGAACTTATCAGTTAACTTTTTGATAAATATTCTTCTTTCCTCCAAATTTTGGTAAAAGTTCGGCGTTTCACACTACACGTGGGCTATAATTAAAAACATTGATCTAGTCAGTTTGTTCACGTTTCACAGAGGCTCCGAGGATGACAGCAGTAATTACATCAAACACTGTAGTGCTATCAATAATGATATAAAAAATTATGTTAAAAGGAAAGTGGACTTTTTTTTCTTTTAATACAAAATAAACGATGTTGTGGTTGTAATCGTTGATTCCTAGACCAATTATCGGGATAACACTCATCTACATACTTACGACTATGACACAACTAGAAGCAGATACATTCTCAATGGGATCAGTGCAAATTCCTATTCCTCTTACTCGTTTGTTTGCAAAACATCACAATCAAGTTAGTCATAAAACTCCTGAATATTGGACTGTATTTCGGAATGTAATGCATTGTCGAAAAGATGTTTTTATCGATGCAGTCAGTCAGTCAGTCAGTCAGTCAGTCAGTCAGTCAGTCAGTCAGTCAGTCAGTCAGTCAGTCAGTCAGTCAGTCGGTCAGTCAGTCAGTCAGTCAGTGAGTCAGTCAGTCAGTCAGTCAGTCAGTCAGTCAGTCAGTCAGTCAGTCAGTCAGTCAGTCAGTCAGTCAGTCAGTCAGTCAGTCAGTCAGTCAGTCAGTCAGTCAGTCAGTCAGTCAGTCAGCCAATCAGTCAGTCATATTGACAAAACCTTTGTTCCATTGTCAAAACAGCTTTTCAAACAGAACACTCGAAAAAAAATCATCTACATAGCTCTAATCAGTATTGTGTTCATGTTTCATAAATCGGACGAAATTACAAAACCCGCAAAACCTCCAAAGGGATGAAATTTTGTCAAGAAGATGAATGGAATTGGCAGAAAACAAAACATTTTATCCAAAATTGTACTATTTGAATTACGAAAAAAAATAATAAAGGCGTGTTAGTAGACAGCGAAAGAGACGGTTGTTCATTCTCACGGTTCACGTTTCAAGTGGAAAATATATTTACAAATGAGTGTCGGTTTTCTGATACATCTGATACATGTCACCAATTTCAACTAGTAACAAACAAACAAAAAAAACTTAAATAAGAAAACCCGTAGTTCTGCCGAATTAATTTTAAGACGATAAACTGTCTCAAATCTTGAAATGTGTAGATCAAAATATCAAATCCCGTAGATGCAACAAGAACAAATCAAAAGTAATGTTTTCACACAACGCGTGCGTAACAACCATTTTGTTCACCTTTCATGAATCGAATCGATCCGGGCATGAAACTGATTGTTGTTGCAATTTCTTAAATAAAATCAATGCTTACAACCTGATAAAAAAATATATTAAAATAAAAAAAAACCTTGATAACCAAATTTCCTCTTCCGTAAAACTCCTTCTTGAGAATTTTCAGTACGGAGCAAAAAGACACTGAGGCTCCACTCAACGATCTCTGATTGGTTATAAAAAATGGTTCTACCGACAAAATATCTATTTTGACCACTCCGAAACTTCCACGTTTTTTTGCCTTGTTTCAGTTTTTGATTAACTCAGTACAATAAATGTAGATTTATTGTTACAAATGAATATATAACAAACAAATTGCACCAAGTGTTTACGACTACTGTATTCAGCTTTTTGAACTTACTCAAGTAAATGTTATTATTTTTCTTATTTACTAAATAACACGCAAACGTTCATGACCAGTCAGTTTCGCTGGCTGTACGTGATGTTTCAACTCCATTGATGCTGCAGAGCAAAAATTAACAAAATCAATAATAAAAATTTCAAAATATTTTCGGGTTATTATTTAATTAACTTTGAAGGTGCATCCCTGAATGGAACATACCCACTCATGTAAAGCCCGTATGTTGTTACTGCAAGGAAAAATATGGCCCAAAATGTCGGATAATGAAACATCAATAGCCTCAACTCAACTCGGTTTACACCATAGTTTAACACTGTATAGCGTGGGGTGATGATGATTGATGTGCGTGTTAACACTGATTGTCAGATGTTTCATTATCAGACGTTTTGGGCAATATTTTTGCTTGCAGAGACAACATACGGGCTTTAGTTGTTATCTTTCTGTCTATTTTGTGTTTCCCAAACAACCGGGCAATACTACACAAACGTGATGGACTAGTCGAACGGTTCACGTTTCAATGGCTGTACAGGTCAATTCATAACTTAATTGCGTTGGTATAAATTCATCTAGAATAGTAAAGTTTTATACAGAAATTACAAAAACAATAGAAATATTTATGCTACATAAAAGGTGCTGACTGACTGACTGACGTTTATAGTATGCACATATTATATTGAAGTACTGTTAGAATAAAATTAGAATTAGAATTCCTGACTTAATTGCATTGCGTTGTTATAACTTAATTGGTTGAATTCGCCATCGACTGAATTACCTTTTCTGTTTAGGTCCAGATTTTATACGTTAACCTAAGTCTTATCTCTATTCTAATGGAGAACACTCTACTCTGACAGCATCACTGTTCAACTATCCTATTTTACACAGTGGAAAGATAAACTAAAATAACGTTTTGCATTCAAATTCGCAATAATATGTATTTTTCTTTAATTCATAAGACGCAGATTGCAAAGGCGAACTAGATTATTTTTACTCCGAAAAAACTCAAGTTACTCGTGAAACGTGAACAAATTTACAAGTGCAGAAACTGCGAAAAAGCGAAATTTTACTGCTGCTGAGCACAGAGGTGGGCCCAACCCGATCTCCGAGGGAAAATAGAAACACGCCTCTGTCACTAATCAACTATCATGGTATAAACGATAGATGAATGACTGACTGACAAAATTACAGACTATCTGACTGATAAACGGAATAACGAGGACCTATGTACTGCCGTTTGAGTATTTGTAAAATTTTTGGGATTAGAGTACCGTCCGAGAATCTTCTAGCATAAGGAAGTTATGTTTGAATTCCAACGAAAGGGGTCATCACCAACTTCAGAATACTCCGAAATTTTATTGGTTTTAGTTTTGTGTTCGGTCTTTATTTAGTCGGGTTATCATAATCAAGCGAGTTAGAACAAGCAGCGTCCACGGCGTGGACTGGTGTGCTTCGGAACATCAGTCCATGTCTGACTGACTGACTGACTGATTGGTGGGTGGTCTTCTAACAAATTGAGAAATTACTTACGTTGTATGTTTAAGATAGAGTGAGCAAAGACAGAACCACCCAAAAAAAACCTGAACACATTCCGCAATATTCATTCAAAAATATTTACTCACGTTTCATAAGTTGATTATGTCAGTTCCGCAAAAACCATACGATAGTACAGTAGCTAGAGATCTTCATTAACCAAAAGAAAAGCAAAGGTGTATAAACCACCGGAAACTACTCTGAAAGAAAATTTCAGCGAAGGATAGAGTTCAACACCAACATAGGAAAAAGAGTAGGGTTTGACAATTCAGCCGGGTAATTTTCCAACCCTACCCTTTTTCATGAACGATTACTACTCACGAAGTGTTTCTGTTCGTCTTTTTAGCCAAAATCAAACACATGGCAGAAAGTTATTTCTAACCCCCACATCACAGAAACTGTGCATCACTGGGTGTCAAAACTCACGCATCGTTATGCATATAACTTCTCAACTTTTAAGTTCTATAACTCACGGGATAATTGGTTATAAATCAAGAACTTTCGTTCAGAGGTTCATCCGTTTTCTCACATGAAAAACATGAAAAAATCTAAATAAAAACATTATATTGGATAGAAAACTCGTAATTTATATTGAAAACTTGACTGAGTGACTGACTGACTGGCTGAATGACTGAATGACTGAATGACTGACTGACTGACTGACTGACTGACTGACTGACTGACTGACTGACTGACTGACTGACTGACTGACTGACTGACTGACTGACTGACTGACTGACTGACTGACTGACTGACTGACTGACTGACTGACTGACTGACTGACTGACTGACTGACTGACTGACTGACTGACTGACTGACTGACTGACTGACTGAAAGACTGACTGAATGACTGACTGAACGGCTGACTGACTCACTGACTGACTGACTGACTGAATGACTGCATCGATAAAAACATCTGTTCGACAGTGTATTACCTTCCGAAATACAAACCGATATTCGGGAGTTTTATGACTAATCCGATTGTGATGATTTGCGATGATAGGAGTAAGAGGAATAGGAACTTCCACTGATCCCATGCGATTGTCTCTGTTTCCAGTTGTGCCTAAGCCGTAAAAAGATGAGTGTTACTCTGATAATTGGTCTAGAAATCAAGGATCTACACCACAACACTCGTTTATTGTGATTTGAAAGAGATTCCAAAAATTATTCCCTGAAAGTGAGTCTTTGTTCACGTTCCTTTTATTTAATTTTGATATCTTTTATTAGTTGAGAAATTCGGAAGTTGATTATCGAGAAATTTACTGCTGTCATACTCGAAGCATATGTGAAACGTGAACGAACGGACTGGTTAAATGTTTTCGAGTACAACACCGGACTTTTATCAAAATTTGAACGAATGGGAAATCTAAACCGAAAAAAGTGAGTTTGTAAGTTCGTGACAAACAACAATATACATACATACATATTATGAACAATCTAATTTTCATTTATCTGTTCGTTTTTTTCAGTATTTATTTGCAGGTTCGGTAAAAGATTAACAGAAAATCAAATAAATTTTCAGCAATCATTATGTTTGTGAAACGTGAACAAAGTGGCTTCGCATTGCGGAAACCTTAATAAATTTTAATAATTTTATTTTAGTTCAAACGATATTTTTGAAGACTCATTTGTCACACAGTCTTATCGATTACGGCACTACACAACTTTCATGTGAAGGGCATTGAACAAATTCTTCTCGTTCGAGATTCAGCGATAATTTTTTTCGTTTTTCAAGTTGTTTTTTTAATATTAAATTTTCTATTAGGATAAGATGGGCAACAGACTGATTTGGAGTGCGAGAAAGATTTTTTTCATGCATATTTTTTTCGTATGTATTCATCATGCTGTGCAGCACTGTAACACGCTAAACATGTTACGGTCTGAATCTCTTTGCCAAATTAAACAGTTTATATAATTTGGTCACATTTCACAGACTTTATATGTATATATTTAGAGTTCGTATTGAGCGATATGACAGTGTCACTCCCTGTAATTAATTAAATATACCAAGTAATTATCAAAAATACCAACAATCGTAAATTAGTCTTTTAATTTGTTTGAAGTTTTACTCGATAACATCAAAATAAGTTAATTATCAACAGTTGGTATGGCAGTGAGACAAGATCCGTGAAGAACCAAAACTTGTTTTTAGATAACTATGTACATATTCTATATTGGGAGAGTTATTATGTGAATAATATTTTCGCCACACTCTTTTTTACCGGGACTTCTTCATTTACAGAAACCAACAGGGCACAATAATACCGTATCAGAATGGTGTTTTCCCAGGCCAGAGGGGTTTTAAGTTAGTTTTCGAATCTAGGACCACCAGTCTCCGAGGCTGCTGCCTTAAGCAATAGTCTGGACAGCTGACAATGTTTATTTTAACTGCTTTTCTTATTACAGACGATGTTATAATGGAATCAGTATATTAAATAAACATTTATTCATATATGTAGGTCTCTGAAACGTGAACAGTTCAACGGGTCATGAGTGATGTCAGTTCACAGTTCACTTAACTTTTCAGTCTATTTCCACATGAGTTGAGTATGTTTCATATGTTTCAACAGTAGTTCAGTCAATGGTATCAGATAAATACCTATTTAATCAATAAAAATGTAAAAAGATTGGCGTATCGTCCTTGATGGAGACGCCTGGATTGTATGTAGACTGGAGATCAGTAATTTCAAAGAGCGTGACCTGGGATGTGGACCTTTTTCTGGCATGGGACTTATGTATGTATGTACGTAATCAATGAAATTCAGTTTTTTTATGAATTGGAGTTCGGAGTTTGAGGCATCAAAGCAGATATACACTGACTCAGTCTATTTCGGCCAGTGAAACGTGAGAAAAACTTTTGTTCAATAACTTTCTACGTGAACATGAATACAATGAAACCACACAATTTTGAGCGTTAAAATAACTCCTTGCATGACAATCGGATTTCAAGACAGGATGCGGCGTTCTAATGATCCAGTGATCTGAAAGTGGGATTCAGGATTCAGTGTCCTAACCGATGGAACATATTCTATAACGGAGTTTTAACCTCGTATTATCTGGTTTATAAATGATAATTTATGTTATTTAATTTGAATATCTGATTGAAACAGCTACGTATCAACACTATGGAATTCTCTACTGGTCTCACCTCGCCTAGTGAAACAAAAACTAAATGCGGGAGACAGTAAAACGAATTCTCGTGGACAAAAGTTTAAATTATGCCAGAGTAATTTTGTTTGGTTTTTTTCATTATGTTCAAATAATCGAGAACAGCAAGTTACATACAGTACGTTCAGGCAATCTACGGAACATAAATAAATCTGTGCAACCGTTCACGTTTCAGAAGTGAAATCATGTGGTAGCATAATGTGTTTTTACTTGATGGACAACAATCAAATGCTTAACAAATTTTTATAACCTCGCGAAAAAAGTTCGGTTATCACAACCACGAGCACCAAACAAAAGGTCCACATTTCAAAAGATCGTGAGATTGAGTCGAAGCCGGGATGTTTTTCATTAAGTGTGTCACTCAATCCTACAGCCTGTAAGTTAAAATCACACGATGTTAATCTTAAATAATCCTTTTAATTGCCATGCCCAAATGCCGCACCACTGAATTCAGTCTCCTAACCACACTTGGAATTTTTATGCCATGGGACATTTTTGCTTCTTGTACGGTTAATCCATGGAAATGTAGCTCTGGCAGTAACATAATGAGTGATTAGCGCATTGCAACAGCGGACCAGACGGGGTGGGAAAAGTGAAATTCCCCCCTCTTTGGCGCTTTCTAAAAGTAGAATTTGTTCCCCAGGTCGTAGGTAAAATGGTCTGAAAACTGTTAATTCTCCCCCCCCTTACCCTATTTGACGAAATTCTCCTCCCTTTGGATGATTAGCACGTCCAACTGTTGCGCATTGACTATTACAGTATATAGCTCACTTCAAATAATACATTTAAAGGACATTTTAATTAAAAGTTTATTGTCTTTAGATTTGAGTTTTTTGTTATAAGTTTGGGCAAGTATTAGCAAAATTTAAGCAAAATTACTTCTCTATTCATCAAACGTGAACAAACTGTATACACACAAATTGTACATATGTAGTTGTTCAGTTGTTAGTTCTCTGAGCATATTATGTTGAACACAAAGTTTAGGTCGACTCGGACTGATATCCACCGAAACTGAAAGGTGAACAATCCGAGGGAAACGGACAACTTTTATAGTTCCCTAATCAATTGCTGAGGCTATAAACAAAAATACAACTATGATGCTTTCAGATCTGTTGAAATTCCGATCGATCGACAGAGAGACTGATCACTTGACTGACTGACTGACTGACTGACTGACTGAACGACTGATTGCCTGATTGACTGACTGACTGACTGACTGACTGACTGACTGACTGACTGACTGACTGACTGACTGACTGACTGACTGACTGACAATGACTGATTGTCTGACTGACTGACTGATTGACTGACTGATTGACTGACTGACTGATTGACTGACTGACTGACTGACTGACTGACTGACTGACTGACTGACTGACTGACTGACTAACTGACTGACTGACTGACTGACTGACTGACTGACTGACTGACTGACTGACTGACTGACTGACTGACTGACTGACTGACTGACTGACTGACTGACCAATTGATCGTGCGTTATTTTTCATGGCAACTCATAGGATCAATCCTTGTGTGACTTTTGCTTGAAATATATAAAAGTGTGGGTAAAATTGCATGCGTGGGTAAGTTTAACTATAGTTGCATAACGTTTTACTAGGTTTAAAAAGGCGGTATTAGTAAAATTCCTGTTTTGAAATAAAATGCTAGATATTGCTGAATCAAGGAGTAATTTTCTATTTAGCGGTGGAATTTTTTTGTATAACAATTACTTATTTACATTGTAGTGAGCCATCTACTCAATAATCTGTGCCGATTAGTTATATGGCGGACCCAACCAATAGGCACAGAGCAATAATTAGTCATAACCACGCACCGCGGGTCATGGCTTTTCGTTCTGCACGTTATTTCGCCATCTGAAATTATTTACGAAAATGATAAATTGGTGGATAATGTCATTTATTGGAGTTTAACTATTCTTTAACTTGAACATAATAAGTTGCTTATCAACGTGCTGAATTGTCAGCCAGTTTTTTTGCTTCATGCCTATATGGTTTGTGAAACGTGAACAATTCGTGGTTCCGCTCTCGCACTGGACGGCACGAATGGGCTCTGGTCAATTGCGGACTGAACGCCAAAAGATTCATTGACAGACAAGCCAACTCTTCACAGAAGGAAGAGTGATCACTTTGAAGAGAGGTAATCAGTAGTAGTTACTGTAGGCCATTTAACTGTCACCTTAGGGACAAATTGCTCTTCTTAATAGGAGCGAAAGAAAACATGTAGCAGCATAGCACGCCCAATTGAATGGATTAGAAACTGCATTTCAGTCAGTCAGTCAGTCAGTCAGTCAGTCATTTATTCAGACTGACTGACCGACTGACTGAATGACTGCATCGATAAAAACATCTGTTTGACAGTGTATTACCTTCCGAAATACAGTCCGATAATCGGGAGTTTTATGACTAATCCGATTGTGATGTTTTGCGATGATGGGAGTACGAGGAATAGGAACATTCCGTTCGTCCCTACATTTATTCTACTTTTAATACCATCTCCATTTAACACACACTTATACTCGAATGTGCTGAATAAAAAATAAAAAAAATAAAAAACATCCACTGATCCCAATGCAATTTCTTTGCTTCCAGTTGTGCCTAAGCCGTTAAAAGAGGAGTGTTATTCTAATAATTGATCTAGGAATCAAGGATTTCAACCACAACACACGTTTCAAAGAGATTGCAAGAATTATTCCCTGAAAGTGAGTCTTTATTCACGTTTCTGTTATTTAAGTTTGATATCCTTTATTAGTGGGGTTGATTTATTCTGCAATTATCGAGATAATTACTGCTGTCATACTCGTAGCCTATGTGAAACGTGAACAAACGGACTGGTTCAATGTATTCGAGTATAACCCTCGTACAGTGTGAAACGCCGGACTTTTATCAAAATTCGAACGAATGTGAAATCGTAATCGAAAAAAGTGAGTTTATAAGTTCATGAAAAACAACGAGATACAATTATGAACAAGCTAAATTTCATTTATCTCTATGTATCTTTTACCGTATGTATTTATTTGCAGGTTTGAAAAAAAATATCAGAAATCAAATCAATTTTCAGCGTTCATCATGTCCGTGAAACGTGAACAAACTGACACCGCATTGCGTTAACCTTAATGAATTTTACGTATTTTATTTTAGTTCAAACGATATTTTTGAAGACTCATCCTTCACACAGTAGATCTGATTAATTACGACCTTACACAACTTTCATGTGAAGGGCATTGAATAAAATCTTCTCGTTCGAGCTTTAGCACCATTTTTTCCGTTTTTTTTCAAGTTGATTTTTTTATAATAAAGCTTCTATTAAGATAAGATGGGCAACATACTGAATTGGAGTGCGCGGAAGCTGTTTTCCATGCAAAATTTTTAGTAGTAACGGCTTAGAAGGGTATATTCGTCATTCTGTGCAGCACAGTAACACGCTCAACATGTTACGGTGTGAATCTCGTTGCCGATAACAAACAGTTTATAAAAACTCGTTCACGTTTCACAGACTTTTAAGGAACAAAACTAGACGTTGTATTGAGTGATGTACGATGGTAAAAACAACTAAACACACTAAGTGATCATCAAAATTACCACTAATCGTAAATCAGTCGTTTATTTTGGTATCCGGCTTTTTTACTTATCTTCAAAATAAGTTAATTGTGTGGTTCTCAATTATCAACATTTGGCATGTCAGTGAGACAAGATCCGTAAAGAACCAAAAATTTTTTAGAGAACTATTTTTGTACAAACTTTATGTGATTATTATTTTCGTCTTACTTTTTATACCGACACTTCTTCGTTACTGATGTCAACAGGGCACAATAATACCATATCAATGATGTTTTCACAGGCCAGAGAGGTTTAACTGACGCAAGTCAGTTTTCAAACCAAGGACCACCAGTTTCCGAGGCTGGTGGCCTAACGCAATAGCATGGACATCTGACAATTATTATTATCTGATTTTCTTGTTACAGACGTTTTTATACATGTGTATCAGTATATTAAGTAGACATTTTTTTTTATATAAGATCTCTGAAACGTGAACCGTTTGAATGGTGATGTCAGTTCACAGTTCACTTAACTTTCCAGTTGAGTAATTTTCGGAAGTTTCAACAATAGTTCTGTCAATTTAATTATTCATTATTGGGTATCAGATAAATAAGTATGTAATAAATAAACATTTGTGCAGAAAGATTGGCGCTTCGTCCCTTGAAGGAGACGCCTGGATTGTATGTAGACTGGAGAGCAGGAATTTCAAACAGACTGACAGACAGACGGACCTTATTCAGATGTGCATGGGACATAAGTACATATGTACGTAATCAATGAAAGTCAGTTTTTCTATGAATTGGAGTTCGGAGTTTGAGATACAGTCAATGAAGATTCAATTTGTGAAATGTGAACAAATCAGTTGTTTGGGCTGATTATTTGCCTGATTGACTCACTGACTCACTGACTGACAACTGCAGTTATTGAATGAGTTCAGATGGTGTGCCTTTAAAATATGCAGAATATAATTTCAAACTCAAAATTCCGACCAGATGGTTGGTTACTTTCATAATTGCTTTGGTCTTTTATATGAATTGAAATAATCTCGCACGAAGCTATCTCTTTTCATTGTTCTCACGATATACCTACATAAGTCAGGGGGGTCTTCTTTTATGCTGGTTACGCACGTATGTATGAAATGATTTTTTTTTCTTGTCCAAATGTTCTGTGAAGAAAGATTTTTTTTCTCTAGAACTTGAAAACGCGCCAAAAAAAGATTTGAATTTAAACTGCGCGCCAACAACTTTTTGGCTAACAAGAAAACCTCCGATGAAACGTCCGAACAGCAGCCAACCATTCAGTTTCCTTGTTGCCCGATAAAGATTTAAGAGAGGACAAACAGAATATTTAGGTTAGAACTAGAAATACTAGGAATTAATTAATATCTTGAATTTTCTACTAAATACTGAAGTGGCCTGTGGAACGTGAACCAATCACATCGAAAATCACTCAATAAGACGACATAATCAATTATTTTTTACATGAATCGAGTAAAAATGTTGACGTTACTACATACTTACACTCATTTTGATCAAATTGACTTCATTCGGTTCGATAAATTTGTTGACGAGGCCAACGTTGGGTAAATAAAAAAAATTGTCGATTCGCTTCATTTTCAAGATGCGCAATTTAGGAGACCCTTAATTTTTAGGTTCACTGTTCATATGACAGTGAAAACATGTATTCACATAATACATATAATGGCAATACTTTAACACGTTTAATGCTTGACTTATACATGTTACACTACAACTGGATCGTTGATAAACAGTAAATAAAAAAAAGTTTTGTTGTGTAGTTTGGGTTATGAACAAACAAATGTAATTCCGTCCGATGCAATAGCATAGTTTTTTATTTACTTTTTATTGTTAAGAGCAATGTATCAACAAGCCCTGAAAGTTAGTTCTGCTTCTTATTTATAACATCCATGAAATGTGAAAAATCGTGATCCATTGATTTCGTGATAATGCTTTGCTTGCCATTTTGCAGTGTTTTTATTTTATAAGGTTTAGCAATGAGTATGAGACTCATAAAGCAACATGGTGAGTCTGTTACGAAAGTACAGCACAGAAATATGTATGGGGCGTCTGACGCGTCTTTGCGGCTATCAAGAGCTTTGCGCTGATTGGTTGGATCCGCACCAGAACCAATCAGTGCAGAGCATAAAAGACCGCAGCGACGCGTCACGTACCATAAACATATCATTCTTCTGTTTTGTAGTTCTCATGCATAATGTTTTTTTTGTGAAAGTTGTTATGTACTTCCAAATGGTTCATGATATTAAGGCTATTCTTTTTCTTAAGCTAGAGGAAACATGATCAATAATAATTACTCTGCTAGAGGTGACAACAGTTAGTGAAACGTGAACCAATTGATGCATTTCGCGGACATAACATGGCTTTAGGTTTTTCCTCAGTTTCTGAAGTTCTTGGTAACCGACAGTGTCATTTTCTTTCTTACTAGATTAACTAATGAATTTAAAAGTCGCCTCCCCTGCTGGCTGACTGACGGCCTGCCTTATTTTATCACATTTTATGTGCCTAATGATTCACAAACTGTATCAGTACGTAGCAGAAAATATTTTTTTAAGTCCCCTCATGAAAATGTAGCAGACACGAATGTGTTGCATGACGAAATGATTAAACTGGCGTGCAAAGTCTGATCATAAAACAGTAGGAGACCAGAAATTGTTTTCCTCTGTTCCATGTTTAAAATAGTCAAAATAGTCAAAATAATATTTTAGATATGCTGAGAGTGAATGTACAGGAAACAAGGTGTGCAATTAATCACGAAACAATTTTTTTATTAAAGACTAATTTATGAGTGAGTGGGTTTTGCTTTTTATATAAGAGGAACGTGTATAAAGAATGAATAAAGAACGGTTTCTGTTGAAGATATATACAGGGTGGCCCAAAAAAACGTAATTCGAGCTGTTGCAGGGTGAAACTAGATTTCTATGTCTGGTTCGAAAGCACATGTCTTCAGCTACTTTGCATTAAAATATTAAATTTTTTGGCAAACTGTGAAAAAAAATAAGCACAAATTACCGAAAAACACGATTTTTTCCATAGTTTTGACCGTAAATTTCACTTTATCGCACATAATGCACCGCAAAAAATTCAAACAGAGGTGTCGCTGATATCAGTTAAATTGTAAACATGACAAAAACACAAATGATATCAAAGTGGATCAATTGAAGATATGTTCAATCTGCCCTCCACCCTCCTTTGTGAGAAATAACAGCCTTTTCATTGGCTGACAGCGGCATTTCTGCGTGGAACGTGTAAAGTAAAGCTTACAAAGAGAACCGTTATACTTCAAAGCAAGTTAATGAAAAAATTAAAGCCTAAATTAAGGCAGGCTCGTTGTGTAATCTGCATGCAGTATAACACACGCGCTATGTTATAATGCAGCAAGCTCAACTGACGCGTGTGCTGGCGCTGGGCATGCAGCAGGATGGTTCAGATTTGAATTTCGCGCGTGTTTTGGTTATTTTCCAGCTACGCGGCATGCGATGTGAGTTGACCGTTGCTTTTAGGTAAAAAGTAGCAATTCGCAATAGAAAGTGCATTCGTATTTTTTTGTAATCTCCACTGTGTTCTTTTATAGACAGCTTCAAAGTCGTGCTAGTTTTTTTGGGCCACCTTGTAGAGTCTGTGAAACGTGAATAATCTAATTTGCCGTTAACGTTTTTTTGGAAATGCTTGATAAATCTTCACACTGTTTTTTATACGGTTTACGAATTTCGAAATCTCAGATTACAACCCCCCCCCCCCGCCCCGAAAAATGGGGGGGGGAAGTCTGGGAGGGGTAAAATTTAAAATCGACCCAGAAAACGTGTTTGTTCGAAAAAAAATCTCACAGCCAAAACTTTTTGAAAAATGAACCTAAAAATCGAGGTTTTGAGGCCGATTTTCTCAAAAATTTCGAGTCGGGGGAGGAGGGGGTAGGCGACCTTAATTTTTGTCTAGGAGGGAGGGGGTAGCCTACCGGCCGACCCTGAAAAGTGGGGGGTACCCACTATCCCCCCCCTTAGCGGTCCACCTCTGTTTATAAGTAAGTACAGGGTGTACCATTGATAATACCCCGTCTGTTTTATTGAATCATTAAACGACGAAGAATTCATTTATAAAATTATTTTACTTCTTTTTAAGAATATACATATATGTACTACTTGCAGGAATAAACAGCATGAGTATGTCAACTAAACTACAAAGCAAATCTTATTTAAAGTTGGTTCAGTTTGTTCCCATCTAGTTTCAGCAAAAATAATTGATTAGTAGTGTTGGTATTTCAATGTCATCACGTGTTATCTTACATAACGTCAACATAAACTTCAGAAGTTGACATACTCCAAAAAGTGTGTCTTTAAAATATAGTATGAATCTGATCTTAACGGTATCAATACAATAATCTCGACAAAAAAAGTATAACATAGAAAGAAAGTCAACGAAATGTTCACGTTTCATGAGTTTCATCCAAACGGTCTTGAAACTAAACATTTTATGTCAATACAGATTCAGTAATGTCCGATATTTTAATAACGTTAGTCAAAAAAACCTTTAAACGTAACAAATCCTGCTGTCCAGTACGCACATTTCCAGAAACTATAAAGTTTTTTTTTTCACCAGTAAAACTTTTCCCTGAACTATCATGGATGGTTTCGAACAAGTGAACAAATAAAAAAATTTAAAAAAAACTAATAAAAAAAACATTTTTTTGATATAATTTTTACTCTCAGAAATTTAAGCTTGCTTTGCAGATTTTTTTCATGTATTCTTCATGGAAATACGTTGATTATTGAATGGTTAAAATAGCTTTCAAAGTTTGAATTAAATTTGAAAAATTATTTTTAACCTTTTTTAATCAACTTTTAATCAACGTATTGCTAATGGTTCGACTCGTGGTGACATGAAAAACCACGCTGGACACCTCCGCTTCGCGGTGCTAACGGTCCAAGGCGAGGGCATAAAACTTAGGTTGCAGTGTAGGCTTAGGATTAGGCTTAGCGTTTGGGAAGGGCTTAGGCGCGTAGCGTACTGAAAACTAACTCTTAGCCTCATACTCGGCGACCTCGCTTAGAACGAACAGTCTGTGATACCGACTGAGCCGAAGCCATACAAACAATGGGAACTTTCAATGTAAATGGAAACGCTAAAATGGGAAAGTTTCTTCATAACTAAATCTTTATAAAAATAAAAACTTCAACAAAGAAATAATTTTTAAAAAAATAATTAATTTTTATTGAAATTTTTTTTATTCGGTCATTTGTGCGAAACTATGTTTTTGTGAATACATAATAGTTCTGAGAAAAATTTTACTGGTGAAAAAAACTTTATAGTTTCTGGAAATATGCGTCCAGTACGACAAACTGATTTCAAGAACTTTTCTGAGTTTTCACGTTGTTTGACTGGTTATAAAAACATATGAAGTCAACTGAACTGACTGAGTACCAGATCATAGGCAACCGAGAAAATTTTAGTTTTTTTAATAGTGTTATCCCAGCTCACAGAAACCAAGAATAACCATGCATTAAGTGTTTCCACAGTGTGCAGAAAGCATAATTTTTGTCCACGTTTCATGTACCATATTGATCAGGGGCAGAAATTGAATATAATGATATTAAGTACTGCACCATCTTAATAACATGATTAATCAAAGCATTTTCAACAACCAACTTCCATGAGAAAATTCTAGAATGTGTTTTACAGTTGTTTGTTGTTGATAGACCAGTTCTCCCGTTCTTCAAAGCCACTGAAGCGCGATGTCCTCTTGTTTCATCCACAGGTCCGTCAGGTCGAAGCGCTTGTTGCTTGCCGGGCATTCCGTAACCAAGTGGCCATCATAGTCGTGGTGTCGCCTGTCGGTACAGCGGGGGCAAATTGGACTTGAAGCCTTTGATGGAGGTACATAGTCTTGGAGTTTTCGACAGAAACCGGTTCGTAGTTGGACAAGTGTTCTTCGTTGTTATCTGGATAGTTTGAGTTCGTATGTAGAAACGGGGAGAGGGGGAGACCCGAGTGCAGTGGTGCTGCAAGACAATGTCGCTACTGTACGCCCTGCGTTGATTGGTTCAACCACAATACAACCAATCAGTACAGAGCATTTTCATTACCGCCACTACAACGTATCCGGCTCGTCTGTGTCAGTGCATGAAGTTGGCACTCATGAAACATTTTCGCCGCCATTAGGAGATGAGAAAGAAAAGAAAAAGTTTCTTTATCTTTGACGAAAAAAAATTCTCTTTTTCTAAAAAAAATCCCCTCCACCTTGGTGGATTGGCTTCTCCGCACGTGTACACTACAACGTATCCGGCTCGTCTGTGTCAGCGCATGAAGTTGTCACTCATGAAACATTTTTGTCACCATTAGTGGATAATAAAGGAAAGAAAAAGTTAAAAATAGCATTGCAATCGTAGAAGAATTTCGGTTAACTCCCACGGTTCACGTTTCACGTGGCTAATATATTATTTTGAATGATTGAAAATTTGATATCTTTCACCGTCTGTGGGTCCCTACCAAAATTCCTAAAAGCCAAAATAATCAGTCAGTCATACAATCATTCAGTCAGTCAGTCATACAATCCTTCATGGAATCAGTCGGTGAGAATCAGTCAGTCATACAATCAGTCAGTCAGTCAGTCATACAATCTTTTTCACAGTCTGAATTTTTGCAGTCCATAACATTTTATTTTATGATTTTTTAAATGGTACAAAGTGGTTTGGTTGGATCCGTTCTAAAACCAATCAGCGCAGAGCATTGACTTGAGTCGCACTGACGCGTCATAAGCATCTTTTTCCTGTACTGAAGTGGCCGGCTTGCAGTTTTACCTTCCGTTAAGCTCACTGTTGTCATGAGAGTGAGACGAGGTAATTGTATACTGACTGAACACGGAAAGCCCTTCAGCTCATTTATAATCGCAAATGGATCGAAATATATTGAACCAAAACTTAACGAAGTTTTTTTATTTGCACATGGTTCGGAATAAAATTAAATTGGTTATATTATGTTTTTTTTGTTGCATTAATATAATTTTTTGAACAAAGGACATCACAATAAGCACTTAACAAATTTCCGTTACTCCTTCCTAAAGTTTGTGAAACGTGACCAATGATATTAGGGTTGCATAAAAGGTTGGATAAAAGGCGTAATATATTTCCAACGGTTTGTCTTTTACTCGATTAATTGGGTTTATAAGAAGGATTCATCATAATGACATTGAACAACGGAAATCTTTCACGTTTCAGAGGCAGAGGAGGTTATGTACACATTTTATTTGTACAATTCGTATCACTAATTGTTCAGTTCAGTTGTTAATTCTCCAAGCATATTATGTTGTACAAAAAGTGTGCATAAGTCGACTCGGACTGATATCCACCGAAACTGAAACAATCCGAGAGAAACGGACATCTTTTGTAGTTTCCTAATCGATTGCTGAGGCTATAAACAGTATCAACTACAGGGTGTCCCACTTAAAAGTTTCAATGAGAATTTGCTTTAATTTTTGATAGAATGGACCGATTTTGAAAATTTCTGCGCTGATTTGTAGACAATTCCTGGCAATTTTGTTTAACGCTTAAATTTTTGAAAAAGCTGTTAGACAACAGTTTTTAGGCCAAAAACCCCAAACCCCTTCATTTTCGCCTTTTTCACGTGGTTTCCACCCATTATGTTGTTACTGTTATATCATGGGGCAGCACTTTTGTTAAAATGCTTCTTTATTTTAAAACTTGAAACCATAATTCAGCATAAAAATCACGAAATCACTAAATGCATTCATATAATCAACGTTTCTCAATATGACTACCACCACGTCTTCCAGCGACCAACAGTGCCCTGCACGGTAGCATCAGAGATACCTTTTCCAAAAACTTTTTTAATTCTCGTAATATTCGAGAATTACTTCAATTTGATTATTTTGAAACTTACATTAGTTTAAAATATCGCAACTATTGCAAACTGGCTGTTGACAAAGCTCAAAATTTCATGCGACAATGATGAGCTGCCTCGGTTTGAAATGCCGCTTCCAATCAACCTAATGATTCACGTATTGCACATGGGCACATGTTCCTTTCATGTATGTTTTCTAATACGTTGACTAATTATTTTGTTGTTTTAATGTGACACTTCAATTTTAAAGTTTTATTTCTTTGTTCGGGGCGTTAACGGACCAAGAACAACACGTTTCTATGTGACGCCGATGATCGTAAAATGCGAAAACAAGGGGGTTCGGGGTTTTTGGCCTAAAAACTGCTATCACACAGCTTTTTCAAAATTTTTAGCGTCAAACAAAATTGCCAAGAATTGTCTACAAATCAGCGCAGAAATTTTCAAAATCGGTCTATTCTATCAAAAATTAAAGCAAATTCTCATTGAAACTTTTAAGTGGGACACCCTGTACATATGATGCTTTCAGATCTGTCGACAGATATCTGTTCATCGATAGATGTACATACGACATCATGACTGACTGACTGACTGACTGACTGAATGACTGACTGACTGACTGACGGATTGACTGACTGACTGACTGACTGACTGACTGACTGACTGACTGACTGACTGACTGACTGACTGACTGACTGACTGACTGAATGACTGACTGACTGACTGACTGACTGACTGACTGACTGACTGACTGACTGACTGACTGAGTGAGTGACTGAGTGACTGAGTGACCGAGTGACTGACTGACTGACTGACTGACTGACTGACTGACTGACTAACTGACTGACAGACTGACGTACTGACTGACTGACTGACTGACTGACTGACTGACTGACTGACTGACTGACTGACTGACTGACTGACTAACTGACTGACAGACAGACTGACTGACTGACGGACTGACTGACTGACTGACTGACTTACTGACTGACTGACTGACTGACTGACTGACTGACTGACTGACTGACTGACTGACTGACTGACTGACTGACTGACTGACTGACTGACTGACTGACTAACTGACTGACAGACAGACTGACTGACTGACGGACTGACTGACTGACTGACTGACCGACTGACTGACTGACTGACTGACTGAGTGACTGAGTGACCGAGTGACTGGCTGACTGAGTGACTGAGTGATTCTACCGGTACAAAAGGCTTTGGCGTAAAAGTCCTGAAACGTACCGATTAAATGGCGCGCATTTCTAATCAGCCACCCAACCAGTTTGATGTTACTGCGGATTGGGTTTTATAAATGAATATATATTTGTTATTAACTTAGATAAATGTAACTAGCGAATGATCAGCGATGTCGACGCTCAATCAAAATCTCGTACGCCACGTGAAACGTGAATTGTAAGAATTAATGAACGATGCATTCGTCACCATCAAGTAACCTACATTGAATGTTTTTGTATGGGTACTGTCATGAAGGTTTGCAACCGTTATAAAAAACGATATAGCAGTTTATTTCAAAACAGGAATTTGAAAATCCAGCCTCCTTTTACAGTAAAACTTAGTTATGCAACTATGTATATGTATGTAGTTAAAGTTACCCATGAGTGCATCTTCACCAACTATTTTACCTAAAATGTAAGCAAAACTCACATAAAGATTGATTCTAAGAGTTGCCATGAAAACTATCGCACTAATTGCCAATTGCCAATCTAAACTACCAATTGGTCAGTCAGTCAGTTAGTCAGTCAGTCAGTCAGTCAGTCAGTCAGTCAATCAGTCAGTCAGTCAGTCACCTGATTACCTGCTTATGTCTGTTTCAAATTCGTTATTTCCTTGTAACGTGAACCCAACTCCAAACGAGTTATCGTTGTGTGAAAAAGCTCATTATACTTTCCACTGCTTTTATTTTATACTGGTTATAGTTGGCAATGGGACTCTGAAAGTAACATAATGAACGGGTTACAATGCAGCACAGAAGGAGGTGGCTATTAAATGTTAGGCGTTGGTTGCACAAATCTGCCTCATAACCAATCAGTGCAGACAGAGCATTGACTCTAGCCGCAGTCACGCGTCAGTGCGTCACGTGCCACATCGTTGTTCAGTACTGTATGTACATAGTTGAAATCAGATTGTTGACATAAACAATAGTTCGGTGATTATCTTCTGTTTTTTTTAATCGTATTATGGTTTACTAATTGATACAGCTATTTTCGCACTGACATTTTGAATGTGTGCAACTTGTTGAATGGACCGGTGAAACGTTAGCAGAATTTGTAGATGTACTGTCTGGACTTTTTTAGTTTCAATTTCTTCCAGTTTAACATTCGTATTCGTAGCCGATAAGTGTGTCTGTAAGTTAATCCTCCTATGAGAAATGATTTTGTATGGGGAGTTGTATTCTAATTTGGCGGCCATTTTATCAACTACTTTACCATTCTGGCACAAACTTTATTGATATTACTGTAGAGTATGATTTCCACATTTTCGTTCTTGCCTTGTCTGCTAGTGGGTCAAGGAGTCAGTCTATCAGACCAACTAATTACTCAGACTATCCAGCAGCTCCCGTTTATTAATGCTTTTCCAGTAACAAAAACGAATAATAAATGAGTAATTAATTTGACAGAAATTTTGTGTATCGTTTAAAAACCATAAAAACCTAATCTAATGGACAAATCCACAACAAGGGTTAATAAGATTATTGGGCAATCGAGTGTTGCGGTTTTTTTTAACTGATGGCGATCGAGTTGGTAACATTTAATTTTTATTAACTTCATTTGTCATTTGATTTGTGAAACGTGAACAAGTTGGTTGATACCGTAATACTGAGTGATTGATTTGAACGGTTATCTGTATTTTATTTCTTGTATTGTTGAAGATCGTTGAGATGATAAAATGGTTTTATTTATCATATATGTATGTACATACTGGATGTTCAAGAAGATAAGGATGAGTACACCTTTTGTTCAGAAACTTTTTAGAATATAATAAATTCAAAGAGTTTGAACATTGAAGAGTGGGTAGCCATGAGAAAAACTGCTAGCCAAGTTGTGTATGGTTGGTAAAGGTTCAAACTTTGGCGGGCTTTTAAAAACTTCCGTACTTATATTAGGGTATTATGCTATCTATAACTGGAAATGCTATAGTTAAGTCGTTCAATTTGAATTTCACTACGTTCTAAATAATTATTTAGACCATTCAGACAATTTCCGTTTCCACATGACCTGCGACCTTAAATGAAACTAAAGAAGGTACATACGGAAAAGTAATAACCGATTCTGCTTACCTTCTCCTTCTTTATCGAGCAATTTGAAGTTGCATAATAACTGAATTGGAATGCGCGCCATTTA
>OZ038448.1:105000-120000 GCA_964036265.1 Daptonema setosum
GACCATACAAAAGTAATGTATAAAAATCTTTTCAAAACGTATGACTTGACATAAGAGAGCATTCTTAGATTATTAAGAAACTGAATTTGGTTTTCACTTAGTTAATTTTAAAATAGATTGACATTGGGAATAATTTCATTGCGTTTTATCGTTTTACTTTATCTTTTTAAGAATTTTTTGGGCAAGATTTACAGCGAAAATTCACGGTCATTTTTGGCTCCATAGGGTCTCTGAAACATGCAGAAACCGACTGGCAAATCACGTGTTGCAGGGGAATTTAATAATATTTTTCATTGTTTGTGTTTCGTGCGGTTTATCATTGGCAATAGTGAGAAAGTAGCATGATGAGCCATTTACTAGAATACAAGAGATGTGGCAGTAACATCGTTGCGGTTACTAAATGCTCTAAGCTGACTTGTTGGTTTCGCCCATAACCAATCAGCGCACAGGAATGAATAATTGAATGAGGCGTCGGGCCTCTTCTTTTTCTAGGTACTGAAGTTAGCGTTCAGGAATTTGTTTACACTTGTACAACTTGGCGATTAAGTACGTGTGGGTCATCAACTTATTTTGTTATCTTAGAGAATGCTACTAAAACTAACAAAAATCTGTATTCGCTCCGCCAAGAATGGTTTGTGAAACGTGAATCAACGGTTTGTATGGACAGTAGTTTTTCTATCGTTTTTTTAATAAATTGAAATATTATCAGCTGATTGGGAGACTGAAATCGAATACGAGTAAAATTTTCTATTTAATTCCGTGCGTAATTTTTTGCCAATACTGACTGACTGACTGATTGTATGACTGAATGACTGGCTGACTAACTGAATGACTGAATGACTACCTGGCTGATTGACTGACTGACTGATTGTAAGACTAACTGATAGGACTGATTTGGTGACTGACTGACCGACTGACCGACTGACCGACTGACTGACTGACTGACTGACTGAGTGACTGACTGACTGACTGACTGACTGACTGCCTGACTGACTGACTGACTGACTGACTGACTGACTGACTGACCGACTGACCGACTGATTGACTGGCTGACTGACTGACTGACTGACTGACTGACTGACTGACTGACTGAGTGACTGACTGACTGACTGACTGACTGACTGACTGACTGACTGACTGACATCGTTAATATTTATTCACAATGGGACGGATTTCAAAATCTGTTTCCTAATTGTTATCTAACTCCAGTAAATAATGGGTTCCATAAATCTAATTTCATTAAAGTTATTGGAAAGTTTACTTCGTATACTTCGCTTGGACACCCGGTATGTTGAAGAATCATTTCCACGAAGAATGAAAAGTAATTTCACGCTGTGCACAGCGATACTATGTACATGCAATTTGTTCACGATTCAGTTTCATGAAACTTCATAGAACGTAATCAAAGAGATTCCTCGAATGATCTGGAGGACTTACGCGAATTTCCCCCTTCTTTGGAAATATTCACAAAACTCACGTGATCGTACGAGTTTAAATTCACGAAGTTGAATTAACTTAGGTATACAAGATAAATAATATACAGCTGGTAATATTATCGTTAGTAAAATTTCTTGTAGATTGATGGGTTCTAGCGATTGATCAGTAATACCGACCTTCAAACAAAAACTTGTTGGCCACGTGAAACGTGAACCGTGTGAGTAAACCGAAATGCATTTACGATTGCAATGATATGAGTGCGACAACTAAATTTGTCAAGTCTGCAACGAATCGCACTTTACAGAGTTCGATATCCTTAACCTGTTTAAAAAAAGTTGCCCTGTCGGTCAATTTGCTGAATCAGGAGTTTTCAAGCAATTCCACAATGCCTTAGAGAACCAAAAAACATTTTTAAACGCCAAAGAGGGGGAATGCCATTTTTCCCATCCCTTCTGGTCCGCTCAATCTTGAGTCAAATCAAAAAGTGTAAAAACCAAAAATTCATTAAACCAATCAATTTCCTCTTCCATAAACTTCCGCCTGTTTGCGAACTCCGTCCAAAAATATGTGATAGAGAACGACTGGTTCCATGGCGGATCCAACCAATCAGCGCAGAGCGTTTACGAGCTGCAACGACGCGTCGCGTGGCACAGATTTTTGTGTTGCGCTGTAACACGTTATGCATGTTATAGCCTATACAGGGTTTCTTGTTAACCAAAAACGTTTCGGCGCGCAGTTTAAATCAAAATCTGTTTTGGCGCGTTTTTTTTAAATTCTCGATAAATAACTTCTTTTTTCACATAACATTTAGATAACATAAAAAATTGCACCTACATATTTCATTGCATACGTGCGTAACCGGCCCATTATATGTACTTATTATTGATAATAAGAAACCCTGACCAAGCTATACTGTCTGAGTCTCATTGTCAACTATAAGTCGTATAAACGACAAACAGCGAGAATTTACCAAATGAAGGACTTCGAATATTTGTTCACGTTTCACAGACCTTATGAATAAGATACTGAACTGATAAGTTGTTGCTCCCAGAAAAACTTTGCAAACTTAAAAAACAAACAAACACAAACCATAAAATATAAAAGCAACAGCATTATTAAACTGTAAAAAATATTTTCTAGTCGAGATATTTTGAAATCAGAATACACCTGAAACCAATTTATGTGATTTTTTTTCATAGGAACGCGCAAACTTACATGTTTGCCACATTTAATGTTTTTTTCGCGAATTTCCAACTTTTCTGCTATGGAAAAAGAACAGAATGCTGCTATTAAATATTTACAATATTTGGTTTTAAAAGAGTGTTAACTAGGTTTTATGACTCGTGATTTAGAAAATAGGTGGATTTTACAGTGATAATTACATAACGACGATATTCTGAAAACGTGTTTGCTCAATTGACTGACTGTCATGCTGACTGACTGACTGTCTAATAATTAAATAAAGTGTTCCTGTTTATGTAGTTAATGGTATAGCCGAATACTAATCACACAATGCAAAAGAATAAAACGTCCATAGTGCATTTGAAACGTGAAAAATAAATTTAATAAATTGTCAATACAACATTGTGTTTTAATGAAACTAGGAAAGTATAGATTACAAGAAAACGTGGTGAAAGTATGTTCTTTCTTGAGTTCCTTGTTTCATATATTTACAGTACATGGACAACAGGATGTGGCAGATGCCGCGTCGTTGCAGCTACTTTGCTCTGCGCTGACTGGTTTAAATTCCCAGAGAACCGATCGATTAACGACAAATTGACTGACCGACTGACTGACTGACTGATTGACTGATTGACTGACTGACTGACTGACTGACTGGCTGACTGACTGACTGACTGATTGAATGGATGGCTGACTGACCGACTGATTTTTTGGCTGATTTTTAGAGAGTGAGCGAGTGAGCGAGTGAGTGAGTGAGTGAGTGAGTGAGTGAGTGAGTGAGTGAGTGAGTGAGTGAGTGAGTGAGTGAGTGAGTGAGTGAGTGAGTGAGTGAGTGAGTGAGTGAGTGAGTGAGTGAGTGAGTGAGTGAGTGAGTGAGTGAGTGAGTGAGTGAGTGAGTGAGTGAGTGAGTGGGTGAGTGAGTGAGTGATGCGAGAGTGCAACATGATTCGTGTGTTACAGTAAAACAAGATATGACTATCATTTAATTTTTCTAATTGTTCTATAGATCCGCCACAGAACCAATCTGCGCAGAGCATTGATTTAGTATAGGTCTGGCCACATTTTCTTGTTATGAGCAAATCGAAATTTGTTTACGGAAATTAAACGTTGTTGATGGTTATTACTGTCTTTATTTTTTTTATTTATTCTTATCATGACTTGTGATGAACCAGATCAACTGACTTTCCGAGAGTATAAATCAAACCTAATTGACTAGTGAAACGTGAACAGATTTGAAGAATAAATCGTGTTGAATTTTATAATAAGTTTTTATTGATTTCTGAGTTACACAGTAGGGCAGACATTGTCTCTTAGTTAGACAGTCAGGTCAGGCACAGGCCCAGGTCTCTGTGGCCCAACCGTAACGCGAGTTTTTTGGCTGACTAACTGACTGACTGACTGACTGACTGACTGACTGACTGACTGACTGACTGACTGAACAGAAAGCTAATGCTACTAAATTCAACTATGGAGGTTTGTACACGCGTTAAAACAGTTGACTCGGCTTATAATCAAAAGTCTGAATGGAAATCAACTTCTGTTAACAAACAACTTCACTGTTTAAATTCTTCTTTTCACATGTATGGACAACACACGAACGGTGAGTCGAATTCTTTGCAAATAAATTTTAGCGGGTTTAGTGAAATATATTTCAGTAACAAGATATTCTGATGGAGCTATACCATACATATGTACCACCGAGACATACTGGACTGTAGCAGAGTGAGAGTGTTTTAACATTAAATTTAAATGTACATCACTGATTTTATTTCTTTATTTTACTGGAGTGGGATGGAAAGGATGTATTAAAGATACGGATATACTGATTGGCTATATATTCGCGCTTTGAAACGTGAACAAAATCACAGATCGTTCAATCGAATTATGCTCTTGTGTCTAATCATTTTTGCAAGGAGAGTCTGTGTATTAATTTTATTTTGAGGGAAAATTCGCATTGAAAAACTCATGAAAATCGGAGAAATTGTGGGCTTCTAGGTTCAGTCTCCTAATGAATTTTAGGATGCTGGTTCGTTGTAGATCTACATGTGTATGTGACAAATCTCATCGAAATGCTCATGTAATCTGTGAAACGTGAACGGATCGATCGAATTGTCATGCAAGCAGTTTCTACAAACATTCATAGACGAATAAATCACTACGTTTGGGGAATGGGTCAAGCAACCCTGATCAAACTATGCACATATTTAGTTTTATTATGATCTGGGAATCAGTGTCTTGTGGGATTGTGGGTAGGATTTTGCAATAATCAATATTTCACAGCATAATTTTTTTAGAAACATGTTTGATGTTTTTCGGAATTTTTTGGTTCAGCAAAATGGAGTTTAGTTATTTTTTAATAAAATAGAATTTGTTGTCTTCAGCAATGTCTAACTAATCACCGGATTTAAATATATTTTTCATATTGATAACGTCTGTGAAACGTGAATCAACCGACAAATCAGTGTTTCATTTTTATTCGGCTTTCTCACGCATGACCGCAATGAGAAACTCCAAGCCACAGCGTAAAATTACGAACATCCCTAAATTACAACCGCAAGGACGATACTGAATGGATAACACCACAACACAACTACAGATAATGAAAACTGATAACAAGGGTGCTTTCAGAGTTTTAAGGAAGTAAAAAGGAAAGTAAAATGAAAAGTAAAAATTAAAGGCAAATTCATTCTTTTGTTCAACGTAATACATACTTGCCATTAAATCTCAAGAGTAGAATGTCTTCTTGTCAATTAATCGCTATTCGAAATAAAAAAGCATTTTTCAGCAATTGTGGTATGCGGTTAACTACATTTAATCAATCTGCTCAGATTCGATTCGGTCAGTGAAACGTGAACCAACCAACAAACATGTCGACTTTGGGCGTCCTGTTAATATGTACGCTAAGAACAGATTTCAGCCAGCCAGTCAGTCAGTCAGTCAGTCAGTCAGTCAGTCAGTCAGTCAGTCAGTCAGTCAGTCAGTCAGTCAGTCAGTCAGTCAGTCAGTCAGTCAGCCAGTCAGTCAGTCAGTCAGTCAGTCAGTCAGTCAGTCAGTCAGTCAGTCAGCCAGTCAGTCAGTCCGTCAGTCAGTCAGTCAGTCAGTCAGTCAGTCAGTCAGTCAGTCAGTCAGTCAGTCAGTCAGTCAGCCAGTCAGTCAGTCAGTCAGTCAGTTAGTCAGTCAGTCAGTCAGTCAGTCAGTCAGTCAGTCAGTCAGTCAGTCAGTCAGTCAGTCAGTCAGTCAGTCAGTCAGTCAGTCAGTCAGTCAGTCAGTCAGTCAGTCAGCCAGTCAGTCAGTCAGTCAGTCAGTCAGTCAGTCAGTCAGTCACTCAATTAGTCAGTCAGTCAGTCAGTCAGTCAGTCAGTCAGTCAGTCAGTCAGTCAGTCAGTCAGTCAGTCAGCCAGCCAGTCAGTCAGTCAGTCAGTCAGTCAGTCAGTCAGTCAGTCAGTCAGTCAGTCAGTCAGTCAGTCAGTCAGTCAGTCAGTCAGTCAGTCAGTCAGACGTACGTTTGCCACAGGATTGACCAGCGGATTTCGGCGCGCATTTTGAATTCAAATCTGCTTTTTTGGCACGCGTTCAAAATTTCAAGAAATAAAATATTTTTCCCTCAACATTTGAACAACACACTAACACTGCACTTAATTGATTGCCATTGTGCGTAACTGGCTCATATAATCGTTCGAATGCCGTTTATCGTTCGAATGCCGTGTCCTCACCTGCCGAGTACGCCGACGCGCTCGAAGACGTTCTCGCGGATGTGCACTCCTCTGGCCTCATCATCATCAGCGGCGACTATAACATCCACGTAAAGTCGCCGCAATTTGGTTTGCTTCACTCTTTGGCTTCTGTTTACCATCTGACCCAGCTTGTCAATGAGCCGACTCATCTGAACTCTATAATCGACCTGGCATTTGTGCCTGACAGTCTCGTGGCACAGTGTGAAACATCTCTCGAACCTCCGATTGAAAAACATCATTCAGTTGTCTCGGTGTGTGTAAATGTTCCAGCGCGTACTCACCGACCTCCTGTGATCGAGCACTGGGCAACCAAACAGGCCGATTGGACGCGATTCGTGCTGCTGCTGTCGTCGCTCAACATGGTGCTTGCTGTCCAGACCAGCCCGTCAGTCGATGCTGCATACTCATACCTCATCATGGCCATCATCTCGTGTGCTCACATGTCCATTCCGATCATCAAGTCACGCCGTAAACGGACGTGGAAGTCATGGGTATCAGACAATCTCAAACAACTAGTTATTGCTAAATGTTCAATGTACAAAAAATGGAAAAAGTCTCACAATATTATCCATTATAATCAATTCTCAAAATTGCGTAAAACTTGTAAAAAGGTATCATTTCAAGATCAAAATACTTTCATCCATGAAAACATGTCAGATTCAAACGCCCGCTCTTTTTGGTCAACTTTTCGTAAATTTACGGGAGGTCGTACGGAAATCGGTGCTCTAGATGAAGCTTTGGGGAAAACATCTGACTGTGATGAAGCTAAAGCTGAATTACTTTCGGAATTCTTCAAAGACTCATTCAATGACAGTGATCTCCCTCCGATATCGCTTGATAAACTATGTCACTACCCAAACAGTTCTCTATTTGATGTACCCTTTGTTATGGAGCAATTCGGAACTTTTTGTATAAATAAAGCTCCAGGTATTGATCGCATTCCACCACTTTTTCTTCGAGTTGCTAATTCAGTTCTTGCTCCCGCCTTCACCTGTCTTTTCAATCGTTGCCTCAAAACATTCACCTTCCCTTCGGTATTGAAATCTGCTATTGTTATTCCGATTCCCAAGATTGCACATCCTACATCCGTTACTCATTACAGACCGATCTCAATTTTACCGACGTGTACTAAGGTCTTTGAACGCCACGTTTCAAACCTGTTAAAACCGTTCATCTTACCCAAATTATCTGATTACCAATACGCTTTCCGCTGTAAATGTAGTACTTCTGATGCTTTATTCACTTTTGATAGCTTAATATCTTCGGGTCTCAATACTTGCCAAACGGTTGCCGCCGTATATTTCGACGTAAAGAAGGCCTTTGACTCTGTGCCTCGTTTTGGCCTGCTCACCTGTCTTAGGGACTATTATGGTCTGCCCGATTACTTATTACAAACCATCTCAAACTACCTCAGTGATCGGACCCAAACCGTAATGGTCTCTGGAAAGTTGTCGTCTAAAGTCAAAGTTGTTTCCGGCATCCCCCAAGGTTCAATAATTGGTCCACTACTCTTTGTAGCCTACATTAACACTATTATGTCATGTACTTTATCATCGTTTTCACACATTATGATGTATGCAGATGACCTCTGTTTAATTCATTATATAAAAAATATCGCTTCCTACGAGGTCCTCCAGCGTGACATAAATACCATCCACAACCACATCACCAACACCAAACTTCTCACCATTAACTCAACAAAAACCAAAATTCAATATTTTGTGCGTGGTAAAAATGTCTCGCCTGTTCGTCCAACTCTGTATGTACAAACGGCACCGATTGAAATTGTCACTGTGTTGAAATATCTTGGTGTATATATTGACAGTCTTCTGAATTACGATTACAATGCCCAAACTGTTGCTGCAAAGGTGAAAAAACTTGCAGGCTATTTTCACAAACTTTTTAATAAATCTCTCCCGATCAAATCCATGACACTTTTATACAAATCACTAATTCGCATCAATATTCTTTATTGTATTGAGTCGTCTTACCCCATCAACATTACTGGTCAAATTAAACTGGAAAAAGCACAAAAATTTTGCTGTAGATTGCTACTGAATGATTTTTCCCACGATACCTCATATGCGTCTTTGCTGAATCATCTCAACTTAACCTCAATATTTAGTCAAGTCTTCGCTAAAAGATTATGTACAATACACTCATATTTATTTGGTTTTCGTCATTGCCCCCAAAATTTTATCGAACTAAAACAAACCTATAACACTCGTTCCAGCAGCCGTACTAACCACCCATTGACTATTGCCTTACCGTCCCGTTACAATTGCGATCGATATCAAAAGTCTGCTTACGTATCTTCCATAACCGCGTTCAACCTATTAGATTTCTCGACATTATTCTCAACTAAATCCGCTTTCAAGTCGTTCGTCAACACTGAATCATGTTTTGACAATATTATGTGTCAAATCAACCATTCCAAATCCAAAATTGTTAACATCCTTGACATCTAAATGTTACATTTTTACACATTAATTTGTAATCAGTCTCTTTAAATTTTTAGTAACAAACTCATCCAATAATATACATACATACTTCTATTTTTTTTTATTCTCATCTTTGGTTGCCAGTATATTCCATCGCAGTTCCGCACTGTGTTGTACTTGTTATCCATTGACCTAATTTGTCATCAATAAAACGAACCGAACCGAACCGAACCGAACCGAAATAACAATTTTATAACAAGATAACTTGGCCAAGCAATAGTTGGGTTTGGTAATATACATAGCTTGATCAGGGTTTCTTGTTATCAAAAGTAAATTTTTGCTTGGTAAAGCAAGTATGCAATGAATTAAGCGCGGTTGTGAATGTTGTTCGAATATGATATGAAAATTTGAAAACTGCCAAAAACAGATTTTTTTTTGGTTAACTAGAAACCTGTATAGGTTATAACCAATCTGTACTGTAGTTCGCTTTAAGGGATTTGTGTACGGAAATGATACATATGTATGTAGTTTGATGGTTAATAATCTTCTGGATTTTTATGTTTGTTACGGTACTACTGGACGACGATGACTTTCAAACTGTTGGGTGAAACGTGCGTCTAAACATCTAGCCCGTATGTACGGAGTATTGTCACTGGGTATCAGTGCTCTGAGTTAGTCGTTGAGTTAAGACATTTAAAATGCTCAAGGTTGTCTAAATGTTCAAAATTCACCCCCAAAAAGGGCGCCGGCCATTTGTCGGTCAGCAAGTACATACAGTAGTTAAGTCAATCAGTCAGTCAGTCAGTCAGTCAGTCAGTCAGTCAGTCAGTCAGTCAGTCAGTCAGTCAGTCAGTCAGTCAGTGATTGTCGATGGGTGAGTTAGAAGAGCTAAATAACTAATGCTCTAACGATGTCCTTAACAAAGAAAACTATGTATGTACATACTTACGGATAAGGAAAGATAAACCAGAGTTAGTTACAGTACATTATTATTATATTATGTGGCTTCAAAAGATTTTTATTAATCGAACTAATTTATTACAGCAACGCAGAGAGTGAGTGAGTGAGTGAGTGAGTGAGTGAGTGAGTGTATGTCTGAGTGAGTAAATGAATGAGTAGAAATGACTGAGTGAGTGAGTAAGTGAGTGAATGACTGAGTGAGTAAATGAATGAGGTGAAAGAAACCGAATATAATCGCACAGTGCAGGGAGCATAAGAATATTTTTGTTCACCTTCCATGAAGCAAATGTGTAGCTGAAAGAATATCGAGCTGTTAATGGGTTATCAATTTCAATTAAAAGTATGTAGATGAAATGAAACACTGATTATCAGTTTTCAAGTTTTTCAAATTTTGTTCACGTTTCACGTGCCACAACGAACCTGAGATTGTTTTTCAAAATTTCAGTTCTAAAAAAAGTAGACAAATGTCAAGTTAACTACACAATTTTTGTCATTTTCCAAAATATGCATGACTACTCAACCTCACTCACTCACTCACTCACTCACTCACTCACTCACTCACTCACTCACTCACTCACAATAACTTATTGAAAAATGTTCGACCGAAATCCACAATTCTTTCTGGAGTGTTCATGTTTACATACTCTTTCATCGCTGATTGGGTTCATTTTATAACCAATCAACATAGATCATTTATTAGCTGCAATGACGCATCACGTCTCACATCATTATGTTCTGTACTGCAACACGTTCACCATGTTGATAAACCAAAGAAAATATATCAAACGCTTCCGTATATTCGGATTGGGATCCTTTTGAGCAGCTACATATGTAGTTTATAAACACCGCTGTTGATGTGTTATAAATAACTTGTCAGATTGCAGTATGTATTTCTACGATTCACGTTTCATATTGTGAATAATGAACATTTAAAATGATCTGCCTTCTTAACTTTTTCTTGTATGTAACCGACCAACAGCAACAAAATATTTATAAATAAATAAAATCGGGGTAAAACTCCATAACTCCGAGTTAAAGTTATGGCTGGTTTATAATTTCGAAATCCATCCACAATGTGAATAAAAAATAATGATGTTAGTATTTAATTGTATGTAGTATGTTGTAGTCAGTCAGTCAGTCAGTCAGTCAGTGTGTCAGTCAGTAAGTCAGTCAGTCAGTCAGTCAGTCAGTCAGTCAGTCAGTCAGTCAGTCAGTCAGTCAGTCAGTCAGTCAGTCAGTCAGTCAGTCAATCAGTCAGTCAGTCAGTCAGTCAGGCAGGCAGTTAGTCAATCAGTCAATCAGTCAGTCAGTCAGTCAGCCAGTCAGGCAGTCAGGCAGTTAGTATATTTAATGAATAACTCGTGGCGGTTTATACATAGTTAATATTTTTGTAACCGTTTTTCAACTGCTTTTTGTGAGTAGTAAGAATTTTTCTAAATAATTTTTTAAGATAATGAAGGAACTCCGAGAATCATAAAATGTATGCTTAGCAGGTGTCCATTCTGCTCGTGGAACGTGAACAAAATATTTGCAATGGAAAATGCAAGCACACACACAGTAACAATAAACCAGCCATAATCATTGTTTTCTATAGGTTTTAGTCTCCAGCTTGTTAGTTGTTGACAGAGGGACGGAAGCTAACAAATATCATTAGACATCGCTTCAGCTAACTATCCGTTCAGCTCATGAAACGTGGACGAACTTAGGCTAATTGGTCAGTTTTATGTCGCCTGTCTAGTCTGGTGGTCTTAAGTTCCAAGTCTGCCTTGGAACTATAATTTCAAACTCAGATGAGGTCATAAGTGATCAATCAGTAGATTGACCAAAAGTTTAGTGTTTTAACTTTATTTTTATAATCGTTTAAGGTTAATCAATCAGTTAGTCAATCAATCAGTAAGTTCTTTATTTCCCCTATCGGCCAGTCAGCTCTTTTTTGCATAACTTGTGCTTTATTAGTTCGAACCTGTTACATACAGTTCTGTATTTGCTTACTTAAAGGTGCTACGCTTATTTACACTTTGAATTCAAATCTGCTTTTTGTTGCACTTTAATTTTTTTTTCAAATTGTGAACAACATCTCAAACAAGTTGTACATTTGAGGAAAACTGGCTCGCAAATTTGAAAATATGACAATTATTATTAATATGCTCGCAACAATGAAAATCCTAATCAAGGAAAAAGCCAAAATTAAAAAAATTGAAAAAAGATCCCGTTACGATCCTAAAGCTGTCCGTCACCGTCAGTCAGTCAGTCAGTCAGTTAGTCAGTCAGTCAGTCAGTCAGTCAGTCAGTCAGTCTGTCAGTGAGTCAGTGAGTCAGACAGTCAGTCATTCAGTCAGTCAGCCAGTCAGCTAGTCAGTCAGTCAGTCAGTCAGTAAGTCAGACAGTCAGTCAGTCAGTCAGTCAGTCAGTCAGTCAGTCAGTCAGACAGTCAGTCAGTCAGTCAGTGAGTCAGTCAGTCAATTAGTCAGTCAGTCAGTCAGTCAGTCTGTCAGTGAGTCAGTGAGTCAGTCATTCAGTCAGTCAGCCAGTCAGCCAGTCAGTCAGTCAGTATGTCACACAGTCAGTCAGTAAGTCAGTCAGTCAGTGAGTCAGTCAGTCAATTAGTCAGTCAGTCAGTCAGTCAGTCTGTCAGTCTGTCAATCAGTCAGTCAGTCAGTCAGTCAGTCAGTCAGTCAGTCAGTCAGCCGTTCAGATCTAGATAGCTGGTCAACTCATTAGTTAGTCAACTCAGTAAACCATAAAATTCCTCGTTCATTCACTTTGTTCATTCAATGATCAATCATTCATTATCGAAATCATCAGCTATTCTGAATTTACATAGGTTACCTGTTTAGATAATTATTAACTTCTATAGCTTGGTCAGAATTCCTTGTTACAAAAAAAAGTTAATTTTGTTAATAATTATAAGTTAATTGTGTTCTTGTAGCTACTTAACTCTCTAAGACATGAGTACAACTTTCTTATGACTTTTTTCTGTTACTTAAGCGTTGTGTTTGGCGCGCAGTTCCAAACTAACTGTTTTAAAATTTTGTTTTTACATACATTTCCATAGCGTTTTTTATACGGTTGTATTTAACGTGTAATTTAGATTCTCAGCATTGAATTGAGCCGCATTGTCTCGTGGCGTGGCGCGTCTATAGGGTAGTTCGAAACAAGGAAGTTGATGGAAGGATAATGGAAAACCCTCTTATAGTGATCTTTGGGTTATTATTTTTCATTATCTTGTTATATATAAGATTATACCAGAGCTAGCGAGCAATTAAACTGATTTGTTTCAGTCTCCTATTGGTTAGGTCCATGAAACGTGAATAAAATAAATGTTGGGTACGTCTGCGTTGCGTAGAAAAAACATAAATCTTTAGATTTTCCCGTAAAGGACTAAAAGTAAAGGACACCCTGAAAGTAAGTAATTTATGTTGAATTAGTGAGCCGATTCTATTCTGGGTTTGTGATCATTTCAGAAAATGACCAATAAATCATGGTAATTTTCACAAAAGTATTTCTAATCAGTTGATTGTGGACAATAACAATAAACGTGTTTTAGTTAGGAATTGTGTTTATTAATTGTTGCTCCGGTTACTGACGAGCTAATCCTCCAAAGGGAGGGGAATTTCGTCAAAGAGGAGGATTAGACAGTTTTCAAGCCCTTTTACCTTTGAGAACCGATTCTATTGATTCAATTTATCTGGTTGACCGCATATTGTTGCAATGTTAAGACAAACCTTGAAGGAACGCAGATAAGAATATAAGATACGATATCTGACTCAATTATCTGAATCGCTAAATCGAGATTTTTTTGAATGGTTCAATACGATTTCAGTTCATTAGACAAATTTTGCTTTGTTTTTTTCAATTGATACGCATTTATTGACTTTTCTTTTCTCTTTACGTAATAATTGTTATATTTTCTTTACAATTTTTATGGAGGAACAGCATCCCAATGAAGAAGTCTGCTCACACTATGTGTGCTCTGTAAAACGTGAACAAAATGACAGACAACAAACTGGCTGGGAATGCTCAGAATACGCATTTTTCAAATGCGCGGAAAAGGTTTACGAAAATGGCGTGCATTCAAAATTTGTCTGTTGATCTTTCAGAGGAGAATGCCCTATCAATGTGCCTTGTATTGTAATGAATTCAGTGTTGAATGAGAACTGGTGAAAAAACCAGCAACGATGCCAGCAAAATATGTTATTCTTGTGATCGCTGTTATGAAGGAGTCGCAGTAAAAAACCCTTTACACAACATTCAAGTGGACATGTACATATTTGTATGTAACCAGTCAGTAAATCCATCAGTGAGTCGGCAAAACATTCAACCATTCAGATCCTAGATGACGGTTCACGTTTCGAAGATTCTATAGAAAATGTTTTATTACGATTCACTCAATTCAATGAGCTCGGAGTCCATCAACAATAAAAAATTAACAGTGTAAGAATAAGCAATCATTTTATGTGCGTGATGACTGATAATATTAGGATAAATTACCTTTCTTTCTTCGAAACAGGTTGTCTATGTCTGGAACCGTGAAACCAACATCAACTCTATTTTAATACCAACCGTGAAACGTGAACATTTTTTTTAAATATTTCATTTTTTATAATAATTTTTAAAAGCTCTAAGAAATAATCCACAACTGAAGTTGACGCAACTAATTTTTTCCCTCAAATGCCGTTCTCCTTAATGATGTGAAAAGTGAACAAACCATTCACCAGTGAACGTGTTCAGTGTAAACAGAGCATACGTCCATCATTCATATTGACTTAGATTCCAACTCTTTGCACAGTTAATTGTAGAGATTGATCTTGAATTTTATATCCACTTATGCATTATGTATACGCTTTCATGTATTCAGTTTTATTTTATGAGCAACAATTGGTTTTTAAAAATGCTCTGCGCTGATTGGTTGAGTTTGACCTAGACTCGACATCGAACTAATTTCATCTTTTTTACTACACTACCCTGTGCACTGTAACGAACTTTGAAACGTGAACCGTTTGACTGGTATTGTATGATGAATTGCGTTCTCAACTGAGTTCAAGACACAACTTGAAATGCCGCAATTTTTCAAACATTAGTAAAACTGTTTTTTACGAAACTAAATTTTTTTATAAAAACGATGAAATTGTCAGCTGAAGAGGATAAATATCACATTTCAATGCGACGTTTTGTTTCCGTTGTTCTGCCCATACTTCCACATTTCATTTTTGCATGGAATAGGAGTGTCATCAATGATCTTATGG
>OZ038448.1:122500-202500 GCA_964036265.1 Daptonema setosum
TCGTGTTGTCCTACGCTCAAAATATTTTATTAATGCAACAAAAATACATACTACTACCATTATGAATTTATTCCGAGTTATGTGCAGATGAAAAAAACTTCGTTAAGTTTTGTTAAATTTATTTCGATCCATTCGCGATTATAAATGAGCTGATGAGCTGATGTTTTCCGTGTTCTGGTGTTCTGTCAGTATACAATCACCCTGTCTCACTCTCATGACAACAGTAAACTTAACAGAAGGTGAATCTGTAAGCCGGCCACTTCAGTACATAAAAAAGCTGCGCGCGACGCAAGTAGTTTAATGCTCTTCGCTGATTTGTTTGATGACGGATCCAACCAAACATTGTTATACCATAAAAAACATGAAATACAAATCAAAACTTGGGTTTTGTAGTTACTATTTGTATCTATAAGTAGACTGAACGGTTGAACAATCGAACTTCACCAAATGAAAACAGTGATTGCGTAACGGTGTTTTCCTAGTCCATTCACCAACTTCGTTGCTGATTTATACTTTCTACTTATGTAAATGGTTCAACCCGGCAAGACGTTTATCATCAACTGCAGGGTTCACGTTTCATGGTCTAATTGATTATATGCAGGATGCACCTTCATTGATTCTTCGTGCTTCAGCATTAAACCAGTAAATAAACGTTTCACGATTCCTATAAATAAATTGGTGACTCCCGCCAGTTAAACAACCAGTGTTCACGTTTCACGGTTGGTATCCAAATAGAGTTGAGGTTGGTATCACGATTCATAGCATAGGTTGGTTTATAGCTAAAATTTTATTAATCCACGAGTTATCCGACTACAAAAATAAAACTGTACTAGGCATTTTCAATGTATTCCGTGAAAAAAGTATTATATTGCAGATTTGTCGAGCTAACTTAGTTCAGTCATAACGTTTCAGTTTCTATGTTAAAATCTGTTCACCTGACGTCCAACCTGTTTCGAAGAAATGAAGTTCACTTGTCTAATATTACCAGTTATCATGTACATATAAAATGATTGCTTATTCTTACACTGTTTTTTGTTATTGAAAAAGGATAATGAATCTGACTGAATTGTTTATATCGTGATAAAACTTTTCTTGATAGAATCTTTGAAACGTGAACCGTCATCTATGTAGGATCTGAATGGTTGAATGTTTTGCCGACTCACTGATGGATTTACTGACTGGTTACATACAAATATGTACATGTCCACTTGGATGTTGTGTGAAGGGTTTACTGCGACTCCTTCATTACAGCGATCACACATATAACATAAATTTTGCTCGCATCGCATCGCAACGCATTTTTTTCCACCAGTTCTCATTCCACACTGAATTCATTACAATACAAGGCCCATTAATTTAGCATTCTCTTCTGAATGATCGGATGAGGCATCAGCTGAAGACAAATTTTAAATGCGTGCCATTTTTTTAAAACTTTTCCACACATTTGAAAAATGCAAATGCAAAAACAAAGCAAAATTTGTTTAATGCACCGAAATCGGTTTGAACCATTCAAAAAGATCTCGATTTACCGATTCAGGTGAGTCAGTGTTATAAAAAAACGGTTCATCCACTTTAGGATTTTAAATTGAACTATCATGCTGGCATATACGGTTTGTTCCCGTTTCACATGTCGAATACTAATATATTAGTTACTGATATTGCAAGAACGCCTTCATTAAAAAATCACTTACACAGAAAAAAAACTAAATGAGAATTTATATGGCACCATACCTGACTATGCGGGTATACAAAGGCTTCCTTTAGATACATACATATGAACCCATAACTATTAATAATACATGATTTGGGATTCTCAAACAAGAAGGAAACACTGACAAATTCTTGGTAACAGTCAGTTACGTTTTTTATTCTCCATAGATTAGTTGACTGAATTAGAAATCGCCCCACCTATTGGCTGACTGAAGTGGAATTTAGAGCTCAGTTTTAAATGAAAATGTCAGTCAGTCAGTCAGTCAGTCAGTCAGTCAGTCAGTCAGTCAGTCAGTCAGTCAGTCAGTCAGTCAGTCAGTCAGTCAGTCAGTCAGTCAGTCAGTCAGTCAGTCAGTCAGTCAGTCAGTCAGTCAGTCAGTAAGTCAGTCAGTCAGTCAGTCAGTCAGTCAGTCAGTTAGCCAGTCAGTCAGTCAGTCAGTCAATCAGTCAGTCAGTCAGTCAGTCAGTCAGTCAGTAAGTCAGTCAGTCAGTCAGTCAGTCAGTCAGTTAGCCAGTCAGTCAGTCAGTCAGTCAATCAGTCAGTCAGTTATTCAGTCAGTCAGTCAATCCATCAATCAATCAACCAGGAGGGATGTGATTCAGTCAACTACTTATCGATTTCTGTACTCAATACCATGAACTGTATTTGTAATAAAAAAAACACAAAACGAAAAAAATCCCGAAGAAAATAATAGCACGTATGTACATGTCACAATGGAATACCACTATATCGTGAATTATTGGACATCGAGACTGGAAGTGCCTTAACACGAGATTTTTTTACAAGGCAGTTGTTGTGCGATTTTATATATTGAAAACAACCGAGGATAGTCGATACGATCTACTCGTTTAATTGTTTTTTTACAATGTAACATGTGGTTCGGTTTATTGTTTGGTTGGGTTTCCAGAAGAAGCAACGTAACTAAACTCGATCTAATTAGGGAAAATCTGAAACGTGAACAATGTGGCGGAAGATTAAGTATTCCAGAAAAGCGTCATTTTTTTACTTTACTAGGTATGTACTTCTTATGTTTTTATTTCCAGTAATTACATCACTTTAACTGTTTGTTCAGTTTCTATCTTGTTAATTACAAACATAAATGTAACGTTAATACCTATTATATACGAGTCAATACATTGAAATCTGAAAATCAAACATCGAAGTGTGTACATAACAGTTTCTATTGTGATTAGTATTTCTGCAAATAATAGCCCATGAATCATGCAATAAATTATTGAATTCTCAAAACTAACTTGAAACTCTGAAAGCGTTCTCTAATTCAGAATCATTATCAACTAATTGTCATTCAAAAATTTTTTGTGTTATCAAAAACTATCAGAAGTATGGAGCACTATATATATGGAATCTTCGCATCTTCCATCCTGTCAGTGAAACGTCAACCAATAAACTTAAAAGGCGACATGGACGTTCATTAAGAATGGTCAGTCCAGATGACGTTTACGTAATGTCTGAGTAAAAAATTGTTAAAGGACTCGAGGAATATTTATACACGAAGCGTGGTTACGGCTATTTAATGTTCTGCGCTGATTGGTTGGGTTCGCCATATAACAAATCAGCCCAGAGTATTGAGTAGAGCCGCAGTGACCCGTCGCGGGCCACGAATTTTTGTTCTGTGCTCTTTCTCGCATTCAGGGTAATTATTTACGGGAATTACAAATTGGTGGTCGATAACATTTGGATTTGTATTAGAATATTGTTTATCATGTTATTTGATAAGTCAGATAAAGTACAGTCCATCAATCCAAAAATTTGTGGCTTCCTTTCCATGAAGTTTGTAAAACGTGAGCCATTTCTGTTTTTTTTTGTTCCTCGTACGCGGCAGGATCGTGTTCTCAATCATCAGTTACTGAATCCGCATCCTCGATGCCACCCAAATCATTATGTCGAAATCTATGAACAAATTGTAATGCAAAGGAATTATGCACTGAGTTCTCTTCGCTGCAACTTCTTCATTGTCGAAGCCTACAAGAAGGCACACTAATTAATACAAAGGCGAATCAACCAGCACTTTCCAGGGTTTCTTGCTCCGACCGTTATTTTATACTCACTTTGAAACCAAATCCACGTTCAGTTTGTAGACAGTTAGGATTTTTTTCATTTTCGCTCGTGAAAAACCTCTTAAAAATGGGTGCACGAGTTGTACATTTTAAGGAAAACCGGTTCGAACCGAACGAGAAGAGGTGGTTGTCGCTGTTTTCATCGCTCACGTTTCAGATACATGCTGCAACCTTTTTTGGATAAAATCCATCAGTTTCATTCGGCAGATGATCACCAGCAAAAAATTTTTGAAACTGAAATATAATATCAGAATCGATTTTTTTTGGTTAATTCTGAGCTTGGATCAGGATCAAAATCGAATCACACGGAGGAATTTTGTTCGTAACTTGCCGTCAAAAAGTGTTACGAAACTTTTGGCCATCCCTGTATATTAACGTGTAACACGTTACGTTATATTAACGTGTAACACGTTACGCAGTAAATAAATAAACTAGTAGTTCACGGTTAAAAGGAGTGAAAATACAAAACAGTACCTTTAATACGTTTGTTGAGCGCTTCATAAAAACCACAGACCAAGCATACACTGTAACTTAAGACTTTTCCTTTTGTTCATGTTTCATGAAAGCTACATGCATAAGCAAATCGAACACGGTGTTTTCTAATACTTCAATTGCAAACGCAGAAAACAAGCAAAAAACAACAACATTGAACAGTCATTTACATAAAAGTCATAAAACGCTTTATGGATAAAAGTCTTTTTTTTCAAAAAAATTATGTCTTCGTTCAGCTACATACGACGTTTATGGCTAACTAATTTGTTATTATTTACAATCCCCAATAGAAACCACCATGTACTTCCTTCACCTTATTATAAAACTATTATTGAGGTACCCTTTTTAGCTTACGTGTAACCTACATAGCATTCGATCAATACTTAGTTGCGTTATAATGAAGTTATCTATCAAAAATTAAACAAACTCTCATTGAACACACCGGGTCTTTGAATTCCGGAGGCTATTGATCGGGGACTAAAGCGACTGACTACCTGACTAACTGACTGACTGACTGACTGATTGACTGACTGACTTACTGACTGACTGACTGATTGAGTGACTGACTGACTGACTGACTGACTAACTGACTGACTGACTGACTAACTGACTGACTGACTGATTGACTGACTGACTGACTGACTGACAGACAGACAGACAGACTGACTGACAGGCTGACTGACTGACTGACTGACTGACTGACCTTTATTGAAACGAAACTCAGGCACGTCTGTATTGCTAATTGTATTTCAAAGCGATCTAGCTCGTTTTCATTATAGTGAAAACCGAAACATTAACAAACAAAACGTTCTTGGTTGTTTTGTATAATATTAGTGTGTTATTTATTTTTTTGACGTATGCAATTCAACCAACAGTTCAAATTCTTTTCTGATTTAATCTTTTGAGTCTGTGAAACATGAACAAACTGCGGATTTATGCATTCGACTTATATTATTAAGTTTAGAGAGCACGCTTTATAATCAGGCTGGCACAATGAAAAGGAGTCATTTTTAGCTCCGGCTCTCGGGAGTAAGCCGGAATAACTAAAATTATTGTCATATGAATTATTTCATGAAGCTGCGGTGACCTATATTTTTTTAATGCGCGCCCAATCCGTTAAACTTAATGTGTGAGGGGAAGGGGGCGTCATGACAAAAAAATACTTCTATTATTCGTAGATCAACAGGCTATATGAAATGCTTTTCAGTTTATGAATGACAGACATTTTTCATCTTTTAATTCGTTAAAGAATCGGAGACAATAAAGGAAAAAAATTATGCCAGCCTAAATGGGTGGATTGATTAGAAACTACATATCAGTCCGTCAGTCAGTCGGTCGGTCAGGCTGTCAGTCAGTAATAGTTAGCTTCGATAAATATATTCGTTATTTTGCTTTATTGCTTAACATGCGGTACCGTGTCAACTAGTCATTTTCTAACTCCATCTTTATATATTTAATTTAGGAAACATGAATGACTGACTGGCTGACTGACTGACTGACTGAATGATTGACTGGCTGACTGACAGACAGACTGACAGACAGACTGACTGATAGACTGACTGAATGATTGACTGATTGACTGACTGATTGACTGACTGACTGACTGACTGACTGACTGACTGACTGACTGACTGACTGTCTGACTGACTCACTGACCGACTGACTGACTGACTGACTGACTGACTGACTGACTGACTGACTGACTGACTGACTGACTAACTGACTGACTGACTGACTGACTGACTGACTGACTGACTGACTGACTGACTGACTGACTGACTGACTGACTGACTGACTGACTGACTGACTGACTGACTGACTGACTGACTGACTGACTGACTGACTGACTGACTGACTGACTGACTGACTGACTGACTGACTGACTGAATGACTGCATCGATAAAAACATCTTTTCGAGAATGTACATATAACATTCCGAAATACAGTCCTATATTTGGCAGTTTTATGCCTAATCCGATTGTGATGTTTTGTGATCATAGAAGTTAGAGGAATGCGAATGTCTCTGCTTCCAGTTGTGCCTAAGCCGTAAGTTGAGGAGTGTTATCCCGATAATTGGTCTAGGAATCAACGATTTCAACCATAACACACGTGTATTCTGAATTCAAAGAGATTTGAAAAAAGTTCACTTTCCTTTTATCATAATTTTATTTATCCTTATTCACAACACACTAGTGTCTGACAAATATTGTAATAATTACTGCTGTCATAGTCGAAGCCTCTGTGAAACGTGAACAAAATGACTAGATCAATGTTTTTAAATATAGCCCACGTGCAGTGTGAAACAATCTAAAGTTCAATTATCTGTAGCTTTTTTTACTGTATCTATTAGCAGTTGATGAAGAGAGTATCAGCGAAACAAATTAAAATTTTCAGCGAATGTCATGTCCGTGAAACGTGAACAAACTGGCACCGCATTGCGTTAAAGTGACAGTAAGTGATCCATCCTCCTTGTAGCACTGTATGTCCATGAAATAAAGATTTTTTTGTTTCACGTTTCATTTTACTTGATTATTCTACACAATGCGTGCAACAACGATCTTTTTCTTCATATTTTAAAAGTATGTAATATCGGCAGCAAACCGTGCGTTTTTTTGTCGAAAAAGTAGGAGACAAGGCTGTTATTTTCGGTTAGCTTAGATTTGAGGAGCGTGAAACGGTTTACGATTAAACAGGAAGCGATATACTTATCTTAGTGAGTGAGTGAATGTTTATGTCTTCTTTTTTTGTTATACAGAAGCGGCGAACGAATTACCCCTACATCTGTTCTGTTGTAATTACATAGAGTCTCTGAATTGTGAAGAAACTACTGTGTCACTCTTTATGTTGCTCGGATTAGTAACATTTCACTGTTTCATATTGAAACGGTTCATCGTTAGCAATGTGACCGATACATTGAAATTATAAACGGGGTACAACAATGCTGCACGAAATGATGTAGACGAGACGCGTCATTGCGGCTAATAAAAAACACTTCTCGCCTCGTTGATTGTTTGGATTCGTTTTCGACTGGAGAGCGGGTGGATTACTTTGTTTTTCTTCTATATAAATTGATATATTTGTTAACGTGTATTGTCCCTGCGTGTATGCAACACATTATGGCCAGTTTTATATAGTTGCGTTTTACTCATCAATGTCTGAACATAACACATTTATTTTTCAAAATAAATTTCGCCAATGCATCTTGAAATTCCTGAACAAGAAAATAAATTAGCTCAACGCCGCAAAGTGGTTGTAACGCTGCTGCCAAAGTTTTCAATAATGATGCACAGGCGCGCATGGACAATGCAAGGCAACACACACGGTATTTTTAATAAAAAACCATAGGTACTCTGAAATGAGAGCATGACTGCTCAACTCTTCGACTTAACATCAAAAGTGAATTGGAACCAACTAAACTTAATCTCAAGTACGTATCGCATTCCAAATCATAACTTATTAACGGTTAGTGATAATTTGGTTTTTTTTCCAGAGTCATATTATTGTTTTGCTCCAATGATGTAATGAGGTCCGGCATATAATTCATCAACTACTCTTTTTATGCGGATAATGGTAGCTCTCTCATGTACCAAAAAATTACCTAATTATGATGAGTAGGTCTTCCATGGCAATGAGAATCAGACACTAATTTGGTGTGTGAAACGTGGACAAACATTTTGGCAGTAAACGCGCTCAGTGCAAACAAATGCAAACGAAGTCATTCATTGATCCGCATCCAACGTTTGAAATTAGGATTTTTTTACCACTGTTGAGATTCGAAAATCGTGTTTGAATTTTTTGTAATGACCATGATAATTTACATTTTACACAGTTTAAAACTGTTTCCATTCATTTATTTGCAGCCGAAAAATATCAATGAAGTTAGGCCAAGCGTAGCGTGGGACGGGAACCAAATCCCTGTTCTTATAAGTAACTTTCTTATTGTGAGAGCAAATAATTGTAGTATTCTCAATTTAATGTACTTAAAGTAGATTATTGCTATGTACTTGGACAGACGAGACATTATCGGTGAGACACCCTGTTCTCCATTACTACGAAAGTGAAACGTGAACCAAGTGATTGATTGCGTGGTTATTGTTTGATCACTTTATTAAATCCTAATTTGAGATAGCACGATGAATTTTGTACATACATACATAAGTGACACTCAGGTCTGTACCTGATTGATATTTGTAATTGTAATAAGTAGTGTTTTTTCCATTCATTCCGGTGATGAATCGAAAATTGTACAGTATTTTTAGAAAAAAACTACGGCAACTTTCCGAACTTTATAAATTTTTCAACACGTAAGCTTATTGGTCATTTGTAATTATGTAGTCATGGTCATTTGTAATCAGTCATGGTCGTTGAAATAAAGAAAGTTTCGTTGCTAATGATCCGAAATGCAAACCAATATGTTTCTCATGTCATTTTATCTGTTGATTCTCGATGCCAACAGAGACTGAAGTGTTTCTACCAGACAGCACAGCAATGATGCATGATCGATGAAAATTTGTAATTAAGTTTGCATATTTATTTTCATTAAACGATTAACGCCAAACAAAATTACCAGTGTGGAATGGTTTGAAAATCCATATGACTTTTGAAACGTGAACACGAAGGAATTCAAAATCAGAACGATCAGTTTGATTTCGGATTGTTTCAGTATTAAAAAACGAAATTGAGATGCAAGAATACAATTAGATATCGACAAGTAACTGATTGCTGTTTGTAATGCTACATTGATGGCAACTTGATGATTAACTTAATGGGTGTAATGATGGAACACAGTTTACGGCTGATCGGTTCTGTAAACTGTATGTTTTTTTAATTGTTACTCGTATCTACGGTTCTTCTAATTGATGCTTCAAGAAGTCAATTGAACGGATGGACAGACGATAGTTCAATTAAGATACGTTTTTCTGAGTATTTAAATTTATGTTTTTATTGTAAGAAATTGAGACATAAGCGGTAAGTTTCTGATCTGCATAATCATCCTATCAGCCAGTGAAACATGAACAAACTGATATACGTAAAATATACAGGGCACAGGTGTGCCAGCTGTGCGGAGCGGTGGGGGTAGACGCAGCGCGGGCAAGCTTGAGCGCGGGAAGGGGGTAGACTGAGCGCGGGAAAGGGGTAGACTGAGCGCGGGAAGGACTGAGCGCGGGAGGACTGAGCGCTCAGTCCTTCCCGCGCTCAGTCTACCCCTTTCCCGCGCTCAGTCTACCCCCTTCCCGCGCTCAAGCTTGCCCGCGCTGCGTCTACCCCCCTCGCTCCGCACAGCTGGCACACCTGTGATACAGGGTGGCTCAAAAAAAGCTCGAACTTGTTGTGAAGTGATCATTCTTGGACACAGAAAGCCATTGATTGGCTTGAATTCATTAAAAAGATCTTTGGTTACAAATGATATTTTGAATCAGCATTGATGGACAAAAAAACAGTACTTATTTATCATTAAAAACCCAGTAAAGTTATTGAAACCGTTCAACGTGCAAGCAGTGAGCGAAACAGAGCCCACAGACATGATCTCACTCTGACCAACATGAAAACGATTGATTCTGCAGTTAGCAAGACTGCTCTGTAATTTTTAACCTTAGTTTATTGACTTTTTATCATATAGATTAAGAAACCAATCATTCGTTCAATGTTCCTGAAAGTATTCAAGAGTTCTGTGAAACGTGAACAAATTGGTAGTTCTCAGACTTTGTGAGTGTTTCGTTTCGTAATGAAAGTAATTTGCATGATTCTACGTTTAAAAAAAAGATGGTTTTATAACGTCAGCTGATAAATTGTAGCATTCCAATTTTTTTATTGCCTCTTCCTGGGGGGCGAGGGGGGCAGTTGCTTAGAACCAACAATCGGTAAAGTGACCGGTATTTTGAAAAATAGTCGATTGCCGGCGTTTGACATCTTATTCTTTGAGTTTTCGTGTCTGCCGTTTTCAATTGTCTGTTCATAATGTTTTATTATAAATATTTTAATAATCAGAATGATTTGTAATCGACTATTTGCATTTATTAAATTTGGTTTGACTATTGTTCTCATTCTTTTCTATATTGTTTTTGTTAATGGTTGCTTTTGTTTTTTAGGAAGATGTTGCCTGAATGAACAAACAAAAATTCATTTTGACTTGAACAGATTCATGAGTCAGTCAGTCAGTCAATCAGTCAGTCAGTCAGTCAGTCAGTCAGTCAGTCAGTCAGTCAGTCAGACAGTCAGTCAGTCAGTCAGTCAGTCAATCAGTCAGTCAGTCAGTCAGTCAACCAGTCAGTCAGTCAGTCAGTCAGCCAGTCAGCCAGTCAGTCAGTCAGTCAGCCAGTCCGTCAGTCAGTCAGTCAGTCAGTCAGTCAGTCAGTCAGTCAGTCAGTCAGTCAGTCAGTCAGTCAGTCAGTCAGTCAGTCAGTCAGTCAGTCAGTCAGTCAGTCAGTCAGTCAGTCAGTCAGTCAGTCAGTCAGTCAGTCAAGTCGGGTCGGACCGTTTACCTAAACATAATAATTTAAACTCTGTTTTCTCTAATTTGCTCAAAAATTTTTCGCTGGTGATTATCTGCCGAATGAAACTGATGGATTTTATCCAAAAAAGGTTGCAGAATGTATCTGAAACGTGAGCGATGAAAAACACCGACAACCACCTCTTCTCGTTCGGTTCGAACCGGTTTTCCTCAAAATGTACAACTCGTGCACCCATTTTTTGAGATGTTTTTCACGAGCGAAAATGATAAAAAAAATCCTAACTGTCTACAAATTGAACGTGGATTTGGTTTCAAAGTGAGTATAAAATAACGGCCGGAGCAAGAAACCCTGGAAAGTGCTGGTTGATTCGCCTTGGTATTAGTGTGCCTTCTTGTTGGCTTCGGCAATGGACAAGTTGCAGTGAAGAGAACTCAGTGCATAGTTCATTTGCATTACAATTTGTTCATAGATTTCGACATAATGATTTGGGTGGCATCGAGGATTCGGATTCAGTAACTGATGACTGATGACTGATGAAACGATTCTGCCGCGTACGAGAAACAAAATAAAACAGAATTGGCTCACGTTTCACAAACTTTTTGGATGGGAAGCATCAAATTATTGGATTGATTACTACCTAACTGGATTATCAAATAACATGATAAACAATATACCTAATTCAAATCCAAAGGTTATCAACCACAAATTTGTAATTTCCGTAAATAATCACCCTGAATGCGAGAAAGAGCACAGAACAAAAATTCGTGGCCCGCGACGGGTCACTGCGGCTCTACTCAATACTCTGGCCTGATTGGTTATATGGCAAACCCAACCAATCAGCGCAGAACAATAAATAGCCGTAAACACGCGTCGTGTTATATTCCTCTTGTCATTTCACATTTTTTCCTCAGATCATCTGTCATCTGGACTGACCATTGGGATGTATATATACGTCGTCTTTTAAGCTTGTTGGTTCACGTTTCACTGACAGGATGGAACATACGCAGATTCCTTATACAGGGTGGGGCAAAAAAACACAAATTTATCCGTGCATTACTTTTTCTTAAATCAACAGATTTCATCGGGTTACGCAGCATTTTGAGGACAAAATTAAAACTTACATATCTTGAAATTTTCTCAACCTCACTGTTTCCAATCTCCCAAAATAAAGGAATTTCTGAAAAATTTGTTTTCCAAAATTTACAATCTTTGTTTTAGTACTTGATCAACCTTGCACCATTTACGTAAATTTCTTTTTACAACTAATTGGTTTAACATACTAAAACATGTATTCACGGTTTTTTAGCTGTTTCGAAGCTGTTCTAGCCAAAAATAATAATGAAAACCTACATAGAAATCCTAATTTCTCTTCTTGCCGTATGGCACTCGCTTTTTTGTACCACAGAGTTCGGAAGCGAAAGACGCATAATTTTTTTTTAAACAGTCCGTTAGACTCCATCAACCGGTTTGAAAGTTTATGTTTCATGAAAGGCATGTATAACAAAATGAACATGTGATTTCAATAACCAGTTGTGTATGTAAACACAAATTAAAAAGCCGTTATTAAAAATATCTGCCATGTAACACACTATTACATGAAACATTAAGCTTACAGTATGTCAGTTTGTCCTGGTTAGTGACAGACTCATGCATGTCTTTTCGGGTGTTTTTTTTCTATTTGTCATGCGATGAAAATATACATACATATACTGCACATATTACACGAGAGAAATTTTCTAATATTTGATACAACAACAAAACTAGACCAACCGTCAAACTACACCCGTAAACTGAAACTTTCTTGCCTGCTGTCATTGACACTCATCATTTGTTCACGTTTCACTGATGCTACTAATAAGAAACACACTATTTCAGGTGATTCGTGTACAAGTACCCTTTTTCAATAATAAAAAACTGTTGAATAATAACATAACATTCACGGTCAATAACAATCACTTAGCAACTCATTAACGCATGAGCTGATGGAATCAACAAAAATATATTGGTATATTTATGTAATTTTCAATGTTTATTTACTCGAAAGTAGGTTCTCTGATGTTCTAATTTCTTCTTGAAAAAATCTCAAATCACGAATTTTACATAAACACTTAGCAATGTTTGTCTTTTATATGGTTTAGCATTGAGTATGAGACTCTTAAAGTACATGATTAGCCTGTTACTACAGTAAAGCACAGAAATATGTATGGGGCGTCTGACGCGTCTTTGCGGCTAAAAAAGAGCTGTGCGCTGATTGGTTGGATCCACACCAGAACCAATCATCGCAGAGGATAGTGGACAGCAGGTACGCGTCATGAGCAACCTCTTTTTCTTCTCTACTGTAGTTATGTATTGTTTGAAATTCGAGATTTTTTGTGGAAGTTGTTACTTCTAAATGGTTTATTATATTAAGGTTATTATTTTTCTTAAGCTGATAGAAAGAAGATCAATAATGAATACTTTGCTAGAGTATTAATCAGTTCGTGAAACGTGAACAATATGATGAGTTTTGTGGACATCTCAGTGCTTTTTAATTTTTCCACAGTCTCTGAAATTCTTAATAACCATTTAGGTATTAGGTAGGTCTTCGGTATTTATCAACATTGCAAAGCATGCCTCAGGTTTGAAACAATTTGTGAAACGTGAACAGTCTGGTCTGATAATCCCGATTGTATAGTGTTATCAATTGATTAGGAGCGCGCCAGTCTGGCTGCACACCTACACTCACTGAACGATAAGATTTAAATGGCGCGCATTTGAAATCAGCCGCCCAACCAAATCGCCGTATTTCTGGTTAGTTTTTGAGCAATAAATGGAACAATAAATGTTTTTATTTATTTATGAAGTTTAGGATTAAGAACATGTAGTATCCATCATGGATACCGGCACTCATTCAAATACTCATACACCTTGTGAAACGTGAACCGTGAATTCGAACAAACGACTGGTTGACGGTCTGCTAATTCAATGTTTTCTTTATTTTCACTGTGCAAAAAAGTTTACAACATTTTTATGAAGCAATATAGCATTCTAATTTCTTTAAGAGACTAGAATTTGTAAAGCCCATTATGTTTCGAAACTCGGTAAGACTATTTTCAATAAGATAACTGTAGTTTTTCATACATTAACTTTTACATACATTTAAGCGTGTCACTCCTACATATGTATCTACAGCCTGTAAACCGAAATCACAAGAAGATTAAAGTCATATCATACTGAGTGACTGACTGACTAACTGACTGACTGACTGACTGACTGACTGACTGACTGACTGACTGACTGACTGACTGACTGACTGACTGACTGACTGACTGACTATGTAACTGACTGACTGACTGAATACTTGGGTGACTGACGAAATTACAGATTGAATAATTGATTGATTGATTGATTGATTGATTGTTTGTTGGACTGATCAGTCAAATGATCAACAAATCAACTCATTTAACCCTGTAATCCGTGGATTGATTCAATTGATGCTATTAAAAGCTTGCTGAATCAAATTTCATTAACAATAATATCGGACACTATTATTTTTCTTTAAAATTCTCTTTTTTATTCATCAAAACTTAAGTTATTCACTTCCACGTTCGAGCAAGCTCGACCGTTCATCTCCGAAATACCGAGAGTAGATCAACATAAACAATCGTCCAACCAATTAAAAAAGCAGTCAGCGTATCTTCAAGTTGCTTGAGAAAGAAAAAAGACGAACAGCAGAATAATCAGGTTATTGAACTTCCGTTTATATATTGTATAATTTTTTTGATGAAACAGTATTAATTTTATCGAAATTATTTTTCTTCCATTAAGTACCCATTTGTCCTGTGAGCGGTGAACAAAACTAAACGAAGTTCTTGACCGCAATATACGGAAATATCCAGTCAAATGTCGAATGATGGTTAGAATATACCGTGATCCTAGTAAATGCTCGCTCTGTGATGATTGGCTGTTTAGTATATTCCTCTTATATTACTTTATTATGGAAAAGTGGTAACCAACATTTATTATCAAAAACGGAACTGATATTTTTACTTATAGAAAACGTGAAACATGAGCAAATTGACTGACAACACAATTTACATGAGAATGGCATCGAACTAAATATCATCGTTCAAGCTTTTGCACCAACTTTTTCTTGTTGATGAAAGTTTGTAGAACATCGCAAAAAACCACTAAACACTGAATTGATCAGTGAAGCAGGAGCCAACAGAATCGAAGTCATCTTCACCTTTGCTTCAGTTCACAATAAGGAGTTTTCTTTTAATAAACGGTTCATCAGGTAGTTTACGGCTTTTACGTATTTTTTTATTATTTGTGTTTTAGCACATTTTTTAATCGGAAGGTTTTTGATGTTCCACCCATGTACGGTTCATGAAACGTGAACCAAAGAATTGTTTTGCACGAATTGATGGCCATCTGCGGTTCTTAACAATATTATGGAAATTATTCCCCTCATTTTTATATAACAAACATTGAAATATGCGGTCTCATGAGCTCAGGATTTCAGTTATTACTAATCCATTACTATCATAGAATATACAAACTCGTTAATATCGCTCTGTGCAACGAATGTTATACGTGATCATATATAGTGCATCATTGTGAGAAATGCATATAGTTCTTTGTATTTTTGATCGGTTAAAGTAAATATTTCAATTTTTAATCATTGGAAAACAGTTTTTCTTTTAATCGCTACGACTTATGAAACGTGAACTGTCGAAATCGGGTTTTTGTATAGATACTACTTACATACAGTATGTGAGCTTGTCGTCTGTCTTCTCTGGTGCGTAGGGTGCCAGCCCAAGAAACTGTTTGTCCTGGTTCAAAACTCAACTTGAGTTAGAGACACTGATCCGTTGCTTCTGGGTTTCTTCTCTTGTTTGTCAGGTTATTAAAAAAATAAACTATCTAGAAACCGAATTTTTTTGTCTACTTCACCATTTTATGAAACGTGAGAAAATTGACTGGCATTGATACATGCATTCTCAGGTGATTAGTATACTAAATCTGTGTTTTTTTCAGTATTAGTAAAACATACATTCATAGTTTTCGAGGCGATTTTGTGTGATTCAAAGCTCATGTAACTAAATGGTGCGACGCAACTTTTTTTCGTTATTAATACGAATAAACGGTTGCTTTTGTACGGCGGAGTATGGAATTGGATTCTGATTTCTATCAAATTATGTTTGCTTTTTAAATGGAGCTGGATTGGCATTAAGTACAGATTTCATTCTACTCTCAACTCTCACCTTTCGTGAAACGTGAGCAAATTAACTGGCATTGTTGTACATAGCATTGTTGGTTCATTAACATACTACTACACACGTTCAAATCCTAGCTGATCTGTTTTAGCTCAGGCTAATCGTTTTCTTGTAGTCGTTCGTTAATTTTGGCACGCGTTAACATTTTTGAAGTAAAAATTTCTTTCGACTATCAAGCTGCATGGTAGCAATCGAACGGCGTGAACCAGTCGTTGGATGTGTGGCTAAAGCCTTATATAGAAATTATTGTCGCAGAACCATTCGGGTTGGAATAAAGTGCACGACAGAAAATAGAAAAATCAATCAAAGAAAAGATTGTTGGCATAAAGGTGACCTCACTCACTCACTCATGTTATATCGTTGTGCTGCACTGTAACACGATCACCATGTTACTGTTTTAGTAATACTGTATTGCCCAGAATAAAACCGTTTAATGAACGAGCAAATGGAAAAGTGATCAAACATTTCCACGCGTGCAGCAATACGTACAGCATTAACAATCAATTGGTTCACGTTTCAGAAGCCTTATGGATCAGGTGAATACTGAACTTCAATGATCGAGCCCTTTCTGCAACAAAGTAAAAATCAACTCACCGAAAATCGCTTAATCTAAAGGTAAACTCACCGATAGGAGTTGGAACTCCGGGTCAGGAGTTGTGTTGTGCTGTTATGGTTTGTACCAGATTAAGATTCACAATAATGACTAGTATCAACATACTTTTCATGGTGAATCAAGCTCTCAATAAAATGTCACGCAAAATTCACACATACAGGTTTGCATCCTAATAAAATCTGCTGATTAAAGAGATGAATGCTGCGGTAACTTTCAACAATTTACTGCACAGTTTGTTCATGTTTCACTAATTGGATGAATCACGAACACAAAGATTTCACATGAAGAACCATAACCTCATATTTAACAAAATCCAGATAAGAAGATAAACGAAACGAGTTTTAACGAAACTAAAACTAAAAAAATGGTCCATCCATTTTCAATTGAACTTTTAAACTTGAAAAATATAATGCTTTTTTTAATTCAGCCATCAATATAGAAAGAAAATTTAGAACAGTTTGAACATGTTGATGATATACAGTGTTCACGTGCAGGCGCAATCAGTACAGATTTTAAACTGAACGTAATCTACACAAATGTTCAAAACTGTTCACGTTTCATGAACAGGTTGGATCAGAAGTTAGATTTTTTTTTAATGACACAGTTAGCGTTTTAATCAAAAAATTAACGACAGAAATATTAATTATACCACTAAAACTCTTGAAGAAATTACGGATCACAAACTACAGTACAAAACAAAAAGTTGCAGTGGCTCAACTCAATCCTCTGCGCTGATTGGTTATCGGGTGGATCTGTACTGTAAAACAACCCTGTAATACTGCTCAAGCATTATTGACAACGATAAACCGTATAAAAAACCAAGACAATGTAAAATGTATCGGTCAATCCACACATGACACAACCCGTACATTTTGTGGCAGCTTGTTCAGTTTCCCAAATCTTATTTAAAAAAATACAGAGTTTGGATGTTTTCAGCAGTGCTTACTATAGCGGAACTGCTTATTTTATGTTAATGGAATAAAAGGAAAAAAATTTTGGAATCGAAAACTGAGTGAGGAGTAAGAGACTGAGTGAGTGAGTGAGTGATTGAGTAAGTGAGTGATTGATTGATTGATTGAGTGAGTGAGTGAGTGAGTGAGTGATGAGTGAGTGAGTGAGTGAGTGAGTGAGTGAGTGAGTGAGTGAGTGAGTGAGTGAGTGAGTGAGTGAGTGAGTGAGTGAGTGAGTGAGTGAGTGAGTGAGTGAGTGAGTGAGTGAGTGAGTGAGTGAGTGAGTGAGTGAGTGAGTGAGTGAGTGAGTGAGTGAGTGACTGAGTGAATGAGTGAGTGAGTGAGTGAGTGAGTGAGTGAGTGAGTGAGTGAGTGAGTGAGTGAGTGAGTGAGTGAGTGAGTGAGTGAGTGAGTGAGTGAGTGAGTGAGTGAGTGACACGATCCTGCGCGTACGAAAAACAAAAAAAAACAGAAATGGCTCACGTTTCACAAACTTTATCTAAAGGAAGCAACAAAATGTTGGATTGATGGACTGTACTTTATCTGAATCATCAAATAACGTTATAAACAATATTCTAATTCAAATCCAAAGGTTATCAACCACCAATTTGTAATTTCCGTAAATAATCACCCTGAATGCGAGAAAGAGCACAATAAAAATTCATGAACCATGACGCGTCACTGCGGCTCTACTCAATACTCTGGGTTATATGGCAAACCCAACCAATCAGCGCAGAACAATAAATAGCCGTAACCACGCGTCGTGTATGTCCCTCTTGTCATTTCACATTTTTTTAGATCATCTGTCATCTGGACTGACCATTGGGATGTCTACGTCGTCTTTTAAGTACTGACTCACTGACTGATTCCATAAGCTACCCTTTTTTCATGTTCACGTTTTTCAAATTGGTCATTAGCCTAAGCCTAAGCCTACGTTCCAAGCTCGGAACTAAGCCGAAGCCGGAGCCTTAATCGAATGCATTGAAGTTGAACAGCAAAATAAGAAAAAGGGTAGGTTCTGGAGATTCTGCTAGGTAATTTCCCAACCCTACCCTTTCATCTAGTTTTAAAAGTATTTCAACCCTTATTTTTGACCAAAAACAAATACATAGCAGAAAGTTATTTCTAAGCCTAAGCCTGATACATAGGCATGTAAAAAAGCCAATGCCTAAGTCTGAATTGACTTAGAGAGGGGAAAATATGCAAAAGAGAAAAGGGGTAGCTTTTGTAATTCTGCCTGACTGACTGACTGACTAACTGACTGACTGACTGACTGACTGACTGACTGACTGACTGACTGACTGATTGACTGACCTATTCAGTAACAACCTGGGTTTTTTCTATCATTTTTTCAATTTGCATGTGTTTTGGTACAGCCAATTTGCATGTGTTATTGTACAGCGAACTTTCATAATAATTTTTTATAGGCATTTCCGCACAACGTCTACACGTATGACTTTAAACTTTAAACTAACTTTAAACACTATTAAACGTATGATTGGTAATGATAATAACGATTAATCAAAATAATAATAATTGAAAAAAATTGGTCAAAACCACAGAGCAGTCTTGCTAATTGATTGCTAACTGCAGAATCAACCGTTTTCATGTTGGTTACTGTTATCTATCAGTTTGTTCATGTTTCACTGGCTGAATTCATGATTATCCAGATCAGAAAAATACTGCTTGTGTCTCAATTGTTAACAATCAAAATATTAATTTTGAATACTCAGAAAAACTCATCTCTATTGAACTATCGTCCGTCCCTTCATAACTTGATAAAAATTTATACACTGTCATTCGATTACAAACCATGAAAACTAATTATCTAATCATATATCACTAAAAGTTGTAATTGAATCCACTCCACATTGTGCATAAATGCGTATAATAAATCCGTTAATTTGCCAAATACAATCGCAACAAAAATTAGGTTATCAAACCAAAAAATAACGACTCTGCAATTACGATGCGATATTTATGTCTCATTCAACAAAAATTTTACAAGTCTTACTTAATACCGCTGACAATCAGGGAATGGAACTGTGAAACCGAATATTTTTTTAGTTATCATTTTGTCTTTGAACGTGAACAAAAGTGTGCAAGTGCTCACTAAGAGTCGACAGGTGCGGGAAATAAATCATGTTTCTTGAAACCACCTCTGATACCAGTGAAAATGAGTTTCTATAGTAAATCGATATCACTGATCACGATTCACATGGTCAGGTAACGAGTGTGAAATGTAACCAATAGGAAACGTAACGTGTATGAAACGTGACTACAATGACACATAACGAATATGAATTGAGTTCTGTACGATTGGATTGAGTTCAAAAGATCATTGTCGTCCCAAATATCAGCGTCTACTCTTTTGTTCTGTGAAACGTGAACCAAAATCAGTGTTAACAAACATAAATTCCATAAAGTCCACTCAGAGTTTCTCGTTACCCTGAATTTTTTTCCGTAATCTTTTCGGCGCGCGTTCAAATTTTAGCACGCGTTCAAACTAAACCGAAATTTCCAGCTGATCACACTACATTAGAGACAACATGCTAATAAAATAGCCCAACTTATTAATCGTATAATAACAGGTTTCTGAAAAAAACTAGTAACGATGTACCCTGGCCAAGCTATGGACGAGTAATTTAATGATTATCCTTTTGAGTGTCCGTTTTGTGTGGCTAATAACGCCTAATGACATAAGGTTAGGATAAGGATAGGTTTTCTTTGTGGCTTGTCTCAACAATTAATGCATCGAATGCAAGACGAGGGAAGGATACATATGTAGATGTACGATAAACAAAAGTCAGACAATAAATGTCATTTCTTGATAAAGATGTTAAGTTTCTCCTGAATGCGAACAGCATTACAGAACGAAAAGGCTGTGACACGCAGTCAATTATCTGAGCTGATTGGTTATTGGATGGATTCAACCAATCAGCGTAGAGCATTCATGAACCGCAATGACGCTTCACATCCTCAATCTTTTTGTGCATCGAATTATGTTCTCTATATCCTGAACTTTATGTAGAAAGAAAAACATGTAAATTGAATTCATTTTCCACAAATGGGAAACAAAACAAAAACTTTATAGTTTCTGGAAGCACGTCACTATTTTACAGTTTGTTTTTACTTTCTGAAGATAAACCGTATGCAGAGAGACAAACTGTGGAACATGTAAAAAGTCCTAAAACCTCAATCAGTTCACGTTTCACAGATCATATGGATCAGGAAACAATGTTACTCGTATGTTGCTTCGCGTTGTCACTTATATACCTGCAGTAAACAAAATAAATGAACCACAAAATGTAACGACAACAAAGTACTCAAAGAATAATTTCAGCGCTTATTTATATAGAAATGGATGAGTGGTTAGTTAGACCGTTAGTCTGTCGATCATTGAGTCAAAAAAACAACAGTCGATCAGTCTGTCATTCCAGACTTTAATTGTTTGTACCGTGGTTTCCGTTACATTTCACGAGATTAGGCACTTTGGTTTGATATGAAGTCATTAGTAAAAACTCGTTACAGTGAGCCAGCTTAACTAACAACTTATACTGCCCTTTTTGTTCACGTTTCAAAATATTATATATTTGGAACGCAATACTTTGTTTTTGATTGTTAGAATGAAAAATCATGAAATTAAAAAAGCAAAGCATTATCAGCTAAGACTGTTTGGTGACGTAAACGGTCAACTAATTTGATAAAATTTGAGCTTGCATAACCACATCAAAAACAAACAAAAACTGGCCACTACAAAAAAACAGTAAAAGACACAACTAATAGGATTTCGTACACGGTCAGTGAATTTGTTCACGTTTCAATGGCAGAATGAGGGGTGTGCAAAGTGCAACTGCTCAATTTACCCATGACTTTAAATAAAAAGTATGTAGCAGTAAAAAAATATAAATCGAGGACGATTGCTTTCGTATCCCGATTAACCCATCTATGAAAACGTTCCAGATGTCACCGTCCCTGTCTCGATCGAAGTATTCCAATTGACTGTTATGTAAAATCAGTCAGTCAGTCAGTCAGTAAGTCAGTCAGTCAATCAGTCAGTTAGTCAGTCTGTTTTTTTTTTTTTATCTAAGACACCTGACGAAAAAAACCAAACGTCGGTCACGTTTCACAGTCTGATCGGTTTTGGTGAAATTTTTTCTTTATTAATGATTTTTCCATTTGTAACAAATGTTTTAATAAAAGATGTCAGTCAGTCAATCACTGACTTGCTTTTAGTCGTTGCTCCTTTTGGGCTTACTCGCTCACTCTCTTACTCCGTCACTCCTTCACACACTTACATATCTATCAAATAGACAGTTGAGTTAACAAGCCACTAATGCTCAATGTTGTTTTCAAAAACACTCACCCTAAAAATGCTGACAATTAAATTCAGTCTCCTTACCCATGGAAAACGCTGAAGAAAAAATCAATCAGTTCACGTTTCACTATATATTCGGATCTGTTTTTAAATTTAGTTTCGGAGAACAGTACATCTCTGTATTTTTGTTATAATTGAACTAGCACCAACCCGTTCCTTCGGAACGATAGTGTTGAGGGTATTTATTTGAAAGTTTTGTCAATTATATTTATAGTAAGCACATCTTTTATGGAATAGGCAACACATGAAAACTGCATCCCAAAATTTTCCTGATCGTACACTGTAGCAGACATAATTGAAGTAATTCAACCCACATACTAAATTGAAGTTTTCTAATAAAAATTGATCAGTATGATTACAAAACACACTGGGGCACATTTTTAGACAAATCGAATATATTGTGACATGTTGTAACATATTACCCAGCATAATATAGTCGTCAAATGGCTATTTCTGTGTAAATAAGATGTTTCAGTTCAGATAAAAAAATTCAATGACTGATGATAAGTCACATGATCTGATTTATATAGTCACCAATTTAAATTAAATTACTCTAGCTGCAGTTCAAGATAAATTACATTTTAGGATGCATGTGATAAAAATCTTTGTGGGACCTACATAACCAATTGAGCGCACTGTACACGAACAACTGCAGTGAGTGAGTGAGTGAGTGAATGAGTGAGTTGTTTCTGTTCAGATAAAAAAATTCAATGACTGATGATGAGCCACATGATCTGATTTATATAGTCACCAATTTAAATTAAATTACTCTAGCTGCAGTTCAAGATAAATAACATTTTAGGATACGTGTGATATGAATCTTTGTGGGGCCTAACCAATTGAGCGCACTGTACACGAACAACTGCAGTGAGTGAGTGAGTGAGTGAATGAGTGAGTTGTTTCTGTTCAGATAAAAAAATTCAATGACTGATGATGAGCCACATGATCTGATTTATATAGTCACCAATTTAAATTAAATTACTCTAGCTGCAGTTCAAGATAAATTACATTTTAGGATACGTGTGATATGAATCTTTGTGGGGCCTAACCAATTGAGCGCACTGTACACGAACAACTGCAGTGAGTGAGTGAGTGAGCGAATGAGTGAGTTGTTTCTGTTCAGATAAAAAAATTCAAAGACTGATGATGAGCCACATGATCTGATTTATATAGTCATCAATTTAAATTAAATTACTCTAGCTGCAGTTCAAGATAAATTACATTTTAGGATACGTGTGATATGAATCTTTGTGGGGCCTAACCAATTGAGCGCACTGTACACGAACAACTACAGTGAGTGAGTGAGTGAGTGAGTGAATGAGTGAGTTGTTTCTGTTCAGATAAAAAAATTCAATGACTGAAGATCACCAATTTAAATTAAATTCCTCTAGCTGCAGTTCAAGATAAATTACATTTTAGGATGCGTTGTTGTTGTTCTTGTAAATGTATATATACTACATTTAATTGGCCTCTATCTGCGTACGGCCAACTTGGATTATCCCGTCCTCTGTATTTGATAGACACTGCACTGTTGGTATGTTTTGCCGTCACTCGGCGCAAGTATTCAACAGTTTAATGATGGCCGGGGGAAAATTCTTTCACCGTCGTTCTTAGAATTAAAAATTGAGTAGGGTGGGGTCTGGGGCTAGGGGTGATGGGTCATTTTTCAGAGCGCCTGGATGCGTATTTTTCCCATTGCAACGCCTGGTGCAACTGGTGGACCCACATTTTTGTAGCTGAAGTTTGCGACGTCGTACAGTGAAAGGGAGTCAAATTGGCGGTCGTTTCGACATCGAATTACTATATAGAATACAAAAATGAAATATAAATATTTGCGCAGAAAACACATAGACACACATAAAGTTACCTTGGCCACGAACTGGATTTTGTAAATTATTTCGGCGACGGACATTTGTGTGTTATATAAAGATGCCGCTAAGTCATTAAATTGCTGAATTATGTATGCGAACTTTGTACGGTAGAGAATAAACGTGTAGCCGCGGCTCTAATGCTCTGCGCTGTTTGGCTGCGAGGTGGAGCCAACTAATCAGTGCAGAGCATTTATGAGCCGCATATTTTTGTGCTGCACTGTAAGTGTTTACCATGTTACTTTATTAGTCTCATTGCTGAGGATAAACCGTATAAAAATAATAAACCTTTTCATGGAACACTAATGTACATACCTACCAGTTTGATTTCGTTTCACAAACTTTATCAATAAGAAACAGAGATTTTCATGCTGCTTGGTTCTTCTGTCACATTAAAAACTTATGACGCAACAAAAGTACCGCTGTGGAATTATGTACGAATGAAAAAAAAAACTTTTTCGATTTTTTTGTTTCGATCCATTGCGATTATAAATGAGCAGTAATTGTTTCCGTGTTCTGTCAGTATACAATTACCTCGTCTCACTCTCATGCCAAAAGTGAACTCTAAGCCGGCCATTCACTCACTCACTCACTCACTCACTCACTCACTCACTCACTCACTCACTCACTCACTCACTCACTCACTCACTCACTCACTCACTCACTCACTCACTCACTCACTCACTCACTCACTCACTCACTCACTCACTCACTCACTCACTCACTCACTCACTCGCTCACTCACTCACTCACTCTCACTCACTCACTCACTCACTCACTCACTCACTCACTCACTCACTCACTCACTCACTCACTCACTCACTCACTCACTCACTCACTCACTCACTCACTCACTCACTCACTCACTCACTCACTCACTCACTCACTCACTCACTCACTCACTCACTCACTCACTCACTCACTCACTCACTCACTCACTCACTCACTCACTCACTCACTCACTCACTCACTCACTCACTCACTCATTAGTTGAAAACCGTGTTTCTTGTTATTTTTAATGCTCAGACGACTTAAGAGAAGAACTATGCTACGACTAACAGAAGAAAAATTGTCTTGTGGCCTACTTTTTTCAGTCACAGCATTTTTACTTTTGTCTAAAAAATTCATGATTCCAACGGTAATCCTCATATCTGTTTGGGGCATACTTCTACTGTAGAGTACATACGTTCGAAAACTTCATTTTCTGCTTCCCATCGATACGACTTGTGAAAATTGATGAAAATAATCAGTAATTTAACTAAAGAAACTTTGAAACGTCAACTATGGTGGGTGAATTTTTTTAAACAAGTTAAAAGTTTTTCAAATTTTCATTTTTGTCAAAAATTATATTAAGACGTAAATCTTCCTGAATGCGAACATCATAACAGAACAAAAAAGCTGTGACACGCAGTCAATTTTCTGCGTCGATCAGTGAGTCAAAAATAAAAAGCCAGCCAATCATTCTGTCACTCCAGTTCGTAATAATGTAGCCTAGAATGTCTAAAAAATCTGTAAAACTTTCGGAACTCGTAAAAACACATTTTGTTAACAATCAAAAGTTTTACGCTGAACGCGTCCACGACAGAAGACGTACGCATTTTACATGCAGTCAATTGGGATACTTCGATCGAGAGAGGGACGGTGACGTCTTGAACGTTGTTATGGCTAGGATATTTGGGATACGAAAGCAATCGTCTTCTTAAATTTTTTTATTTTTCATACTTTTTTCTGGAAATTATCGGAAAGAAGAGGCACACCACCCATTCTGTTTGGTAAATATGAATTTTTTTCGAAAATCACACCTAAGATTGCCAGTTATACAATCAACATTCACCCAAAATCACAAGTAAAATTTTCCTAAATTGTGATTTCTCATGGTTGATCATACTGTTTTCGCATCGCACAGCTCACCGGTGTACCCGACCTGACATGTGCAGCTGAATGTCACGGCATCGAAGCCCGAGTAGTGCTCAACACAGGTGCCGTGGCGACCGCAGATTCCGATCTATCCAAATAAAATACATTATACATAAAATGAAATAAAGAAAGAATGTGAAACTGAAAACTCAGCTTTGCCCAACATGCCTAAGCCTAAGTCTAAGCCTAAGCCTAAGTCTAAGCCTAAGTCTAAGCCTAAGTCTAAGCCTAAGCCTAAGCCGAAGCCGAAGCCGAAGCCGAAGCCCGTGTCGTGCTCCACACAGGTGCCGTGGCGACAGCAGATTCCGATCTGAAACGTGAACAACGTTCATTTTACTGTATTTTACGCTGATTGAAGCCTATGTACAAGACGCACTAATGCCATGAATGGGGTTTCGCAGTGGCCAGAAAGGTTGAATGAACTGACGAGCTATGGTAAAAACCACTGACAAATGTATATCATGGTCTATCATACAGGATGTGTTTTATAGTTTGTTTCTTGACGTGGTTGTGCAAGCTCAAAATTTAAACAAATTAGTTTACCGTTAACGTCGCCAAACAGACTTAGCTGATAATGGTTTGCTCTTAATTATGTGGCTATTTGGCCAAACTATCATGAAAAAATTATTACGTTCCAAACCTATAAAACTTTTGAAACGTGAACAAAAAGGGCAGTATAAGTTTTCAGTAATGCTGGCTCACTGTAACGAGTTTTTACTAATGACTTCATATCAAACCAAAATGCCTAACCTCGTGAAATGTAACGGAAACCACGGTACAAACAATTAAAGTCTGGAATGACAGACTGATTAGCTGATCGACTGTTTTTTTTTGACTCACTGATCGACAAACTAACTGTCTAGCGACTCTGCCTTAAATAAGCGCTGGCAGTATTCTTTGAGTACTTTGTTTTCGTTACATTTTATTTTTCATTTATCATTCACTGCTAGTTTCACTGCGACAACAGGATGTACAGTCCCTGACATAATAAACGGCACTTTTTCTTGGGCCATCCTGGACCAAGATTTTTTTTTTGGTGCGTGTTATAAGATAGGAGAAACTGCACCATGACGCACCAAGGTTTGCCCATATTTGGGCCAAGATTCGCCAAAATGGTGCCATGGGAGACCATGAAGAACCACGGCGTCACCAAGGAATTCGAAACATCAGGTCACGCTTGTCATCGAATAAACGCATAATTTCATTTCATTTTCCAAATTTTGTAACTGATTTCTTTGTAATATCAGAATGAAATGATTTTTTATGGGGGTCTTTTTGAAAAAAATTATACTGGCGAGTAAGTCCATCGTCAAGAGAGAGGGTAAATTATCCAGAGAGGAGGAAACACAAAATAATAGTTCATATCAGGAGCAAACTGCAAATTTTTTATCGTCAAAGAGCGGCATTCCACCTTCCCTCCACACAATAACACGTCAGCAACAACCACGGCCTCAGTATAAACCGTTCATGAAAATAATTATGTTAACCTACACTTTGAACAGTTAAAGTTCACTCTCAATGAATATCTGATCCGGATGACATGATGTTTCACAAATAGTAGAAAAAATATGGTATACTGAAGCACCCTCCCGTTCGTTGTGTTTTTGTCAAAGAAAATATCTGGACAACGTTATAAGGCCCGTTTTTTACTCCACCATAACACGTAACATAACAAGGCATCATAACATAGCAGTTATTCTACGGCAGGCAATGTTATGTTGCGACACATGAAGTATGTTCGGAAATCCACCATAACAAGGCAATTGATTTCTTCAATGCAACCTACCAAAATGAAGTTTTCAATTTTAATTCAATTAGCCATTTATTTCGAATAAGAAAACTCCAATACCTTTTGTATTGCTTCCTGATATGAACATAACGTTTTTATGGTTATATTACGGTGTTATGGTGGAGTATGTTTAGGCCTATATTGTTACGTAAACCGCTTTCGTGAAGTCTCATTACTTGTTTATTGCGTGAAAATTTTGTACTGCCTCTTTCTACTCCACAAATACGCGTTTTTTCAGCATTAACAAAAGCTAACTCCGGGTGACCTAATGTTTCATGCCGGATTAATCATGGTCCACCATGGGCGAAACATGGTCCAAAAATGGGCAAAACATGGTGCGCCATGGGCAAAACATGGACCATCTTGGTGAATCCATGGTCGTTTCTTGGTCAGACTTGCCTATGCTTATACACGTAAAACCACCATGGAAGACCATGGTTGGGCAATCCTTGGCCCATGTTTGGGCAAAGATAGGACCAAGATTTTGTGCCGTTTATTATGTCAGGGACTGTACCACATGAGAAACATTGTTTCCTTATCCATGTGATCTGTGAAACGTGAACGAACTGATTCAAATTTTGTTCATGACTCTTCAAATGTTCCACAGCCTGTCTTTGCATAAGGGTTATTTTCGGATGTTAACCACATACTGTAAAATAGTCAACGTGCTACCGGGCTGCACAGAAAGATTTACAGAAGTAGATTATGTGAAGCGTCATTGCGGTTCAAAAATGTTCTACGCTCATTGATTGAATCCATCCAACAACCAATCAGCGCAGATAATTGACTGCGTGTCCCAGCTTTTTTTCTGTAATGATATTCGCATTCAGGAGAACGTTTACGTCTTCATCAACCAATGACATTTATTGTCTGTCTGTTAAGTTGAGATTTTTTCAGAACTAATAGTTGGATGTTAACGTGTATCGGCGGATGTGAAGAAACTAGACACGTTGTCTGCCATCATCAGTAGTCTATCGACGTTGCCATGCAAATCCTATACTTCCGCGCAATCATAACATTTCTGACAGCAGATACAATACAGAAACGAAAGGATAGTAAAAAGGAAAATGAAAAGGAAAGTGAAAAGGAAAGTGAAAAGGAAATTCTGTAAAAACAAATGACGTGAAAATATTGACATAATACTCAAATATTCAGAATTTGAATTTAACTGGCCATTCAGCGTAGCGCACTGGCCAATCAGAATAGCGCTGTGAGCACAGTCTTCAGCGCTCATTGGCTGCTGCATTTGAATTTGGATTATTTAATATTAGATTTTGGGAATATTTCGCTGTAGACACGTGCGTTGCTTCACAGATTTGTCTTTTCTTTTTACTTTCCTCTGGACTCTGATAGCACCCTTTAATTTTATTCGAATTCTTGGATATATTTTTTGGTTTCTAATTTTTTACACTGCCGAAAGAACGTCGATCAAACGACGTAAATCAAGATGTTGCGAATACTCGTTTCGTTTGAAACGTGAATGAATTGTCAGACACCAGACATTGTGTTGTTTCTCTCGACCATGACAGTGAGTGAGTGAGTGAATGAATGAGTGAGTGAATGAATGAGTGAGTGAATGAATGAGTGAGTGAATGAATGAGTGAGTGAATGAATGAGTGAGTGAATGAATGAGTGAGTGAATGAATGAGTGAGTGAATGAATGAGTGAGTGAATGAATGAGTGAGTGAATGAATGAGTGAGTGAGTGGACTTTCCTCTGGGGCAAAGTGCCTTGGTATTGACACTCTGTTCCTATAAACTGATAATCACTGGTATGCAAAAACTCGTATTCAGAAGTCACATAAAATTCATTTGTAATTTTAAACAGGTATAAGAAAGATTTTTGCAGGTGAGCAATATGTTACACGACGCATCGCTGCGGGAAAAAATACTATGAGTTGATTGGTTCTCGGACACATTTGACCAACCAGCGCCGAGTAATCAATAACCGCACAAGTCATCCAGTCAGTCAGTGAGGCAGTCCGTTATGTACCCAGTCAGTCAGTCAGTCAAGTGGTCATCCATCAAGAGAACCAATTTTGCCTTTTTAACACACTCGTTTTAGGCTTAAATTTCCATGTAAGTCTTGTTGTTTGATATAGTACATATGTACCTCTTACTTTTTTATGGCTGTGTTTCTAAGGTGTTTATGTGTCAGGCATGACGGTATTATCAAAACGAGTATCTCTAGAATACTCATTTCACTCGTGAAACGTGAACAAATAAGTACTGTAGCACGTATCCAAAAGAGACTACACTTCCCTGGGACTGATTTAATTTCACGTGGTCAGGATTCCCAGATGAACGAAGCTGATCTCATCTCAACAGCACCTGACTGATGAATGACTGACTGACCGATTGATGGACTGACTGACTGACTGACTAACTGATTGACTTACTGCTTAATCACCGTTGAAAATAACCTGAAAGTTATTGATTTGATTAGTGAAACTTGAGCTGATTCAGAGCTGGTTTTCATTAGTTGCATAGTATACATGTAATCCGTGTTTTTTGTAGAGCGTTTTCTTTTGATGAAAAAAACTAAATTTAGTTGCGAACCTTTTAGAGGTGAATATTTAGAAAACCTTGAGCATTAGAAATGTCTTAACTCAATGATTGACTAACTGGCTGTTAGGTTGACTGATTGACTGCCTGATTAAGAAACTCTCTATTTGCCTGATGAGAATATGGAAATTAGTGAGTGAGTGAGTGAGTAAATGAGTGAGTGACTCAGTGAGCGAGTGAGTGAGTGGTTGGTGAGTGAGTCAGTGAATGAGTGAGTGAGTAATTCCGCAGTGATATTTTTGTTTCCTCATACATGTAGTTTTACGTTTTGATACTATTGAGCACCATAAAATTTACTTTTCTCATTCTTAAAGTTTGTGAACCGTGAGCAGTGATATAAGTATTGCATGAAATGGCTTTAAAAATATTGTTCACTGTTTGTTGTTGAGACTTCGGGATAAAATAACATGGTAAGAACTTACAGTGCAGCGCAAAAAGATGTGGTTAATAAATGCTCTGCGCTGATTGGTTGGATACGCCTCATAGCCAATCAGCGCAGAGCATTCGAGCTGCAACAATGCGTTGCGGTCATTGTATTTTTGTTCTCTACCGTACAAAGTTCATACATAATTCAGCAATTTAATTACCTAATTGACATTTTATTTCTAGCACATTTGAAGATGTATCTCTGAATCAAAACTTAAGAACTAATTGATTTGACTAGTGAAACGTGAGCTGATTCAGTTTTTCATATAGCGTTTTCAATGGATGAGGAGACTGAGCTTTTTTTGGGTGAGTTTTTAGACAACCATAAGAGGCTTCTTACATACATAACTCGACGACTGACTGGCTGCGCCTGTCTCAATAACTGTCTATTTGACTGACCCCCATATCACAGAAACTTTTGGCATTGGGTGCCTAAATTGGTGCATCTTTATGCAAGAAAACTTTGAAGTTCTATAACTCACGTGAGAATTGGTTTTAAATTGAAAACTTTTGTTCAGAGGTGAGATCGTCTATTTTTACACATGAGAAAAATAGGAAACTCAAAACAAACATAATATAATGCATTGAAAATGGTATGGCAAAACTTTATGCACTGCTGCTTATGACAAATGCGTCCTTTGGCACCTGGTCTCGGAGTGAAAACTGAGTGCGATATAAAATGCATGTTTTCTATCCAATTAAATGTTTTTACTTTGAGTTTTTCGTGATTGCAATATGAGGAAAAAAGCGAACTTTCATCTGAACAAAAGTTTTTTATTTGTAACCGATTATATCGTGAGTTATAGAACTTCAAGTTTTTTGCATGAAGATGCACCAATTTAGGCACCCAATGCCAAAAGTTTCTGTGATATGGGGGTGAGAAGTATGTAGTGATGGAAGGAGTGAAGAAGTGGATGAGTGAGCGAGTGAATGAGTAAGTGAGTGTTTAAGTGAGTGAGTGAGTGAATGAGTAAGTGAGTGTTTAAGTGAGTGAGTGAGTGAATGAGTAAGTAAATGAATAAGTGAGTGAGTGAGTGAATGAGTGAGTGAGTGAGTGAATGAGTAAGTGAATGAATGAGTGAGTGAGTGAAAGAGTGAGCGAGTAAGCCAAAAGGAGCAACGACGAAAAGCAAGTCAGTGATTGACTGACTGACAGCTTTTTGATAAAATAATTGCTAAGCACTTGGTTCGAATAGGGTGAACGCGTTTTCGTTTAAAAGTTTTATTTTCTCTTTACTTTTACGTTTTTTACACGTTTTATTAACATCGAATAACTATCGGAAAAATACAGGATAAAAGTTTTGTCTTTTACTCATAGAAATAGTGAAACGTGAACAAAATGACGGGTCAATAATTCGTTGGCTAGAAATGCCAGATACATTTTCTACAGTTTGTCTTAACCTGTTTATTGTTGAAAATGAAACTCAAACCTGGTGAACGTGTTACAGTGTAGAACAAAAATGCGTATCACGTTTCACAAACCAAATATTCCAAACCCGGAAGCCAGCGGTGGTTCGATAATAGAATGCACAGTACCATAAATATTTTTACAAATTATATTAATAATTTCATAAATTTATGTACAGGTGAACTTATATTTTGACCAGGACTTTTAAGACCACCTTAATGTCATGTCACGAACCAAACATTGGTCTAGTCCAGTGGTTAGAGTGCCTGACTCGCAATCCGCAGGTCCAATGATCAAAACCTGGCAATCAGACACAGATAATCACTCGTTGCTCTGAGGTTTCTGCCTTTGTCCCAAAGTTACCCCCCACCCCTCTGGCTATTACGTAAAATCCATTCGATATTAGAATATATTAGTGTGCCTATAGTAATAAAGTGAATAATTATTGGGTTGTTTGGAAAGAGAAACATCATCGTTAAATACTCAGCGTAGATGTCTTACTCTGCGTGTGAAACGTGGTGATGATGCTGAATAATGCGAGGCCGAAACACGAAACAAGTGGTGTTTGTAATTGCCTACACTTGTTTCTACACCTACAGAGTGTAGAAACAACGACTTCTCACTTAATCAGAATGTAAAGTAAAAAAGGAAAGATAAAAGGAAATCTGTAAAACAACGCACGTGTCCACAGCGAAATATTCCCAAAATTAAATATTAAATAATTCAAATTCCAATGCAGTAGCCAGTAAGCTCTGAGGGCTGTGCTCACAGCACTATTCTGATTGGCCAGTGCACTACGCTGAATGGCCAGTTAAGTTAGAAATTCTGAATATTCGAGGATCACATCAATATTTTCGCGTAGGTTGTTTTACAGATTTTCCTTTTCTCTTTCCTTTTCACTTTCCTGCAGTATACTTTTCTTTTTACTTTCCTTTGGACTCTGAAAGCCCCCTTAACAGACAGACAATAAATGTCATTGATTTATAAAGACGTAAACATTTTCTTGAATGCGAACAGCATTACAGAACAAAGAAGCTGTGACACGCAGTCAATTATCTGCGATGATTGGCTATTGGATGGATTCAACCAATCAGCGTAGAGCGTTCTTTAACTGCAGTCAGTCAGTCAGTCAGTCAGTCAGTAAGTCAGTTAGTCAGTAAGTCAGTCAGTCAGTCAGTCAGTCAGTCAGTAAGTCAGTCAGTCAGTAAGTCAGTCAGTCAGTCAGTCAGTCAGTCAGTCAGTCAGTCAGTAAGTCGGTCAGTACAGTACATTAATAAAAAGACTTAGTCGTAGTTCGAAATACATTTACGTAAGTGGTACTTTTTATGATTTACTTTTGTTAATTTTGTTTTTAGTTTCTACATTCAGTACTACTGTGCTACCGACTAGCAACAAATTCAATTCAGTTCCGACTGACAGTGTTAATGAAACGTGAACAAACTGACGGGTAGAGTAGAAGTGCTTGAAATGTATTTCTTCCACGGTTACGGTTTATCGTTGACCATCAGACTCAGACGTTTGGTTGGACCCACACTCAGAACCAACCAGCGCTTTCCAGGGTTTCTGGTTACTCAGTTATTTTTATTTACACTTTGAATTCAAATCTGCTTTTTGGCGCGCATTCAATATTTTGTCCACGATTCCAGTCATTCAAACGGTCAGTCATTCAGTCAGTCAATCAGTCAGTCAGTCAGTCAGTCAGTCAGTCAGCCAGCCAACCAGCCATTCAGTTAGTTAGTCAGTCAGTCAGGCAGTCAGTAGTCAGTCAGTCAGTTAGTCAGCCAGTCAACCAGTCAGCCAGCCAGCCAGTCAGTCAGTCAGTCAGTCAGTCAGTCAGTCAGTCGCTCAGTTAGTCAGTCAGACAGTAAGTCAGTGAGTCCCTCAGTCAGTCAGTCAGTCTGTCAGTCAGTCAGTCAGTCAGTCAGTCAGTCATTATGTCAGTCAGTCATTCAGTCAGCCACACTGAAACCTGTAATGCTCATTTTAAATAGCAAATGTTTTTTTATATACAACACAGTTAAGTCTCAATCACCAAGTTAAATAACTGTTTCCATAACATAAAATCTGTGAAACGTGAACAAACCCGTCAACAAGTTTCAATTTAATTTTACTCAGGATCTATCACCATAATGGCAATGAGAAACTCCAAGTCACAGAGTGAAATAACAGACATTTCTAAGTTACCTACATACAATCACAAGGACGAAACTGAATGAATGAATATATCATAGCTTGGTCAGCGTTTCTGTTATAAAAATTATGTTTTGTGAACCGGTCCGGTACGCCCGTATGCAATGAATTAAGCACAGTTTTCGTATATTGTTCAAATGTCATGTCAAATTGCCAAAAAATTATTTTATTTCTCAAAAGTTTGAAAGCGCGCCAAAATTAGATTTCAACTTAAACTGCACGCAAAAATGTTTTTGGCTAACAAGAAAACCTGGATGGGCATTGAGTGGCAACTTGCATAGCATTGAGTAGAGCGGTCGTTGCGGCCATAATTTTCATGTACATACTGTACTTGTACATATGTACTCACTCTCTTACTTACTTTATTGTTCCTCTTTCGATTCTAACTTTTCTTTCCCTTTATTCCGTTAAAATATTATAAGGAGCTCAGCAATAAAAAGCACTGCTGAAATATCTGTTTCTGGTTGATAAGATCGGGTAACTCTGAACAAACTGCCACAAAATGTGCGTGTATGTGTGGAATGAGTGATTCATTTCCCACGTTGACAAATTTATTGTATTATATACAGTTTATCGTTGAAAATCAAGATTAAGCAGTATTACGGGGTGTTTTACAGTACAGATCCGCTCGATAACCAATCAGCGCAGAGGATTGAGTTGAGCCACTGCAACTTTTTTTGTACTTTAGTTTGCAATCCGCAATTTCTTCGAGGTTTTGAGTTGGAATAATGAGAACTCTATCGTTATTTTTGTAAACTAGTTTATACGTTAAACAGAAGATCATTAAATAAATGTTATCAACTTCTTGACCAACTTGTTTATGAAACGTGAGCAGTTTTTGAACAATTTATATCAGCATGTTCAAACTGTTCAAAAATTGATATTCATATTGAAGGTTAATTTAAAAAAATCATGATGTTTTTTTGCAGACAGTATTTGTTTCACGCCAAATGTACCCTTCAAGTGAAAATGTCAGTAAATGTGCACGGAGACACGTGCTGACGGCTTGGGGTCAAAGTAAGCTTTTAATAAATGTGGTTGTTTACAAGTTGAAGGACAATAAAAACAATTGAATACTAGTAGATGTTCAGTCAGTACGTCAGTAAGTCAGTAAGTCAGTCAGTATGTCAGTCAGTGCGTCAGTCCGTCAGTCAGCCAGTCAGTTGGTCAGTCAGTCAGTCAGTCAGTCAGTCAGTCAGTCAGTCAGTCAGTCAGTCAGTCAGTCAGTCAGTCAGTCAGTCAGTCTGTCAGTCAGTCCGTCAGTCAGTCAGTCAGTCAGTCAGTCAGTCAGTCAGTCAGTCAGTCAGTCAGTCATTCAGTCAGTCAGTCAGTCAGTCAGTCAGTCAGTCAGTCAGTCAGAATGGTAAAGCAAGCTATGTACATAATTAACGTTAAGTAGGGAATCAAAGTTGCCACTTAATCCTTTCGGAGTTTCGTTAAATTTGTTTTTTTTATTCCGAGTATTTTGTAGTCGGAAATAAATTACTGTTCCAAAAAGAAGCGTGATTTATCGATCAACAACCTCATGTTTAGTGGTGGCAGGTTTTTTATCGATGAAGATATCGTCGGTTAAATGTGATTTTTCTTCCCTGTACAGACGAAATGTTCATCGACAAAAAATCGGCCACCGTAAAACAATGGGTTGTTTATCAAAAACTCATTCAGCTTTTTGGAACAGTAGTTCATTTTCGACTGCAAAGCCACCTGTCACGAATACTCACTAGTTAGTAAAACATTAGGTGAAACCTCACTATAAACAGAAGGGAATCGCTGTCGTTGGGTCTACAGTGAAACTACTGTCGACACTGGTGTCACTGAGTCCCTGCCCTAATAAACGGCACTGAATCTTGGTCCAAGGTTGGACCATGCATGGGCCATGTTGGCATGTGCTTGGTGTTTTCTTGGTCAGTTCATGGTGATTCCTTGGTGCGTCGCGTGTATAAGCATAGTGAAATTACACCAAGCACTGACCAAGGATTTGCCAAGATGGGCCATGCTTCGCCCATGAGAAACCATGGTTGGTCCAAGCTTTACCATGAATTATTTCATGGTCATGAACAATAAGCTAATGTTTCAGGTTCACATTTAAGAAAAATTATCAGATTTTTGGTATAATACAGTCAAATACAGTTAGACTTCAAACCATCGCGTCTACAATCTACATACATAGTTTTCAAGCTCTAGAAATGTAATTTTACAACATCACCAAAGGCAATATGAGGTTTAGACAAGCTCAACTACAAAAATAGCAGAATTGAACATTTCTAAACTTGCCCAACTGCCTACCCACACCTTGAAGTGAGTGAGTGAGTGAGTGAGTGAGTGAGTGAGTGAGTGAGTGAGTGAGTGAGTGAGTGAGTGAGTGAGTGAGTGAGTGAGTGAGTGAGTGAGTGAGTGAGTGAGTGAGTGAGTGAGTGAGTGAGTGATTTACGGTATCATGATTGAAAAACAATTTTTTTCTTCGAAATTCCATCTTTTAATGAGTGGTTAGTTTGAGTGTGCGTTGATAAAAACGTTAACCTTTTAGTTAGATAAGTATCCGTCGGATTATCAGTTAATAGAATCACCATAAATGAAACCAAAAACAGAAAGCTGGATTCAAATATGAAAACCCTTATTTCCCGTTCGATCTTAAAACCCCCTTAAAATCGACTCCAGCACCGATATTCGTGAATAACAATTAGAAAACAATTTATTTCCCTAAAATTCAACAACCCAGTTCTGAATTGTGTATTTCTAAATTTAATTTCGCCCAAATACTATGAAGGAATATGAGCATGATGTTTCAAACTCCTTGGTGGCGTCATGGTTTATCTTGGTAATCCTTGGTGAGATCTTGGCCCACGCTTGGGCCAACCTTGGTGTTCCTTGGTGAGCATTTCTCTATGTTATAACACACACCAAGGAAATTTCCTTGGGCCAACCTTGGACCAAGCTTGGTGTGCCGTTTATTAGGGCAGGGACTGTATATGAATAAGGAATTCGCGCTTCTATCTATGATTCCTGACTGAAAAACTTAAAAGTTACAAAAAGTAAACGATCAGATACATATGAAATACAACCAAGTTATACATTGTTATTCTTTATTAATAATAAGTACTGGTTTGTTAGCCACGTCTCAACGTTTATGATCAACTGCATCACATTTTCATTAACTCAACAAAATACATACATGTACAGGATGGCTAGAATAAAAGTGTCGCGTTTGAGCAGTTATTGGGGAAGTTATATACAGAAATGCTGTGACACGGTCAAGGCAGGGGAGCATGTTATTTTATAAAGCAGATAGAAACCCTCATTACTTTTTGCATTTATATTGATCGTTTTATCTGTGATGGTTGAGTGACATACAAATTGTAGTGAAACTTTATTTGAGGAGATGCTTTTAAGTTTTTTAACTGTCAATTTCGATCAATTGCAATCTGTTTTTGAACGAGGAAATGAGTGAGTGAGTGAGTAGTGAGTGAGTGAGTGAGTGAGTGAGTGAGTGAGTGAGTGAGTGAGTGAGTGAGTGAGTGAATGAGTGAGTGAACGAGTGAGTGAGTGAGTGAGTGAGTGAGTGAGTGAGTGAGTGAGTGAGTGAGTGAGTGAGTGAGTGAGTGAGTGAGTGAGTGAGTGAGTGAGTGAGTGAGTGAGTGAGTGAGTGAGTGAGTGAGTAAGTGAGTAAGTGAATGCGTGAAAGAGTGAGTGAGTGAGTGAGTGAGTGAGTGAGTGAGTGAGTGAGTGAGTGAGTGAGTGAGTGAGTGAGTGAGTGAGTGAGTGAGTGAGTGAGTGAGTGAGTGAGTGAGTGAGTGAGTGAGTGAGTGAGTGAGTGAGTGAGTGAGTGAGTGAGCGAGTGAGTGAGTGAGTGAGTGAGTGAGTGAGTGAGTGAGTGAGTGAGTGAGTGAGTGAGTGAGTGAGTGAGTGAGTGAGTGAGTGAGTGAGTGAGTGAGTGAGTGAGTGAGTGAGTGAGTGAGTGAGTGAGTGAGTGAGTGAGTGAGTGAGTGAGTGAGTGAGTGAGTGAGTGAGTGAGCGAATAGTTGGGTAACAGAGCAGGGAATGTAGTGAGCGAGTCTGTGTAATAGTGTGAAGGTAAGTGAGTAAATTTATAATCATTCAGTCTGTAATTCAGACAGTCAGTCATCGCATCAATCAGTTATAGTATGTAGTCAATCCGTCAGTCACTCAGTCATTCAGACAATTAGCCAGTAAGTTGTTCACGCGGTCACTCAGTCAGTCAGTCAGTCAGTCAGTCAGTCAGTCAGACAGTAAGAAGTCAATTTCGTTTCATATTCAGTTTTAATGCAGGCTACCCAACGACAGCGATTCCCTTCTGTTTATAGTGAGGTTTCACCTAATGTTTTACTAACTAGTTCGTGTTTTGAAAAAAAGGTTTACTGAAAACCTTTTACTGTACGATTGATGATTTGCCTTTGTTTATTAGTACATTGTCCACATGTATAGCGAACAGCGGATAATTTTTTTAAACTTGAATGAGCACCGAAATTTTTATGTGTGCCGAAATTATTATGGTAAAACTTCCGGAGGATTAACAACGCAGTAGTGGGGAAACTGCGGATCGTCATATTGAAACTTAAAAACGTTTCTATTAGACCGATGAAACGTGAACAGATTTTGTAAATGCACAAAGTGGTTTTTTTCGGATTTCAATTTTAGATTTTTTTAGTTACACAGTGGTTTCGTATTCGGCCAGTCGATAAGTTAGTCTATTAATTTGACAGTAGCTTTGTTTTCAAAGTGGATTCGTTACACCATAAATTGAGTAAAGTTTTACCTCACGTCTCTCAACAATTGTCATCCGTGGTTTCTGTGAACGGTAAAAAAACAAAAAAATAATTCTGACAGGCGCGTTTGAACGGTAATCAGCAAGTTCTATAAGTAATGAATAAATATCGTGAGTGGCGAAGTTCGGTAGCAAAACAGTGAGTCTTGGCAGTACGGTGTTTTGTAACCCGGTATTTGTGTTCAGCACTTACAATAAAAATCAACTGGTTCACATTTCAAAGAAAGTAATCTCATGCCATAATTTCACTTTTGAAACAATCATTCATTATCGAAATCTTACAGCTGATTTGAACTGAGGTTAGCTGTTCAGACTGTCATCACCTTCTATGAATTATGTAAAACTACGAAGTGAGCTGTACACATATTTTGTGAGGTTCGCATTCAGAAAAATTCTTGAAGAAGTTGTGATTAGGTGGTGTATCATCTTTAGGTTATGAATAAACTTATTAGGTTATTAGAACCTGGTTTGTTAGAACTATGCGTCGATTAGCGGTATATTCAAACACTGAAGATATACAAAACATGAAACGTGAATAAAATTTTTTATTTTTCCAATGTGGAAACAGTGAATGGATTGTTATCTTTGTGTTCTGTCTTTTTTAAGAAAGCAACGAAGCCTGTTACAATATGTCGGATAGTCAGTCAGTCAGTCAGTCAGTCAGTCAGTTAGTCAGTCACTCAGTCAGTCAGTCAGTCAGACAGTCAGTCAGTCAGTCAGTCAGTCAGTCAGTCAGTCAGTCAGTCAGTCAGTCAGTCAGTCAGTCAGTCAGTCAGTCAGTCAGTCAGTCAGTCAGTCAGTCAGTCAGTCAGTCAGTCAGTCAGTCAGACAGTCAGTCAGTCAGTCAGTCAGTCAGTCAGTCTGTCAGTCAGTCAATCCGTCAGTCAGTCGGGCAGTCAGTCAGTCAGTCAGTCAGTCAGTCAGTCAGTCAGTCAGTCAGTCAGTCAGTCAGTCAGTCAGTCAGTCAGTCAGTCAGTCAGTCAGTCAGTCAGTCAGTGGTGTATATTTACACTGCGCTGATTGGCTGGATCTGACCACGAATCAATCAGCGCAGATCATTGATGACAGCCGCAGCGAGGGTTCACGTGCACTTTTTTATCCGTCTTGAGGCTCTACCTTCGGTGAAGTTCACAGTGGCATACGAGTGAAACAAGGTGATTGTATACTGACTGAACAATTGAACATGGATACCATTACGGCTCATCTATCATGTAAGAATTGTACGAAGTCATTCGTAAATAGTTTGGAATATAATTCCGCAGCGCTAATTTTCATAAATTTTTTTATATTAGCTTAGAGCGCTCAGAACACCTTGAAATAAAAGTCCGTTTCTAATCAATAAAGTTGGTGAAACATGACCAGTGATATTAGTGTTGCACGAAAAGGCGTCATAAAATTTTCCACCGTTTGCCTTTTATACGGATTATCCTCAGCAATGAGACTCATAAAATAACATGGTAAACACTTACAGTGCAGCACAAAAATATGCGGCTCATAAATGCTCTGCCCTGATTGGTTGGCTCCACCTCACAGCCAAACAGCGCAGAGCATTAGAGCCGCGGCTACACGTTTGTTCTCTACCGTACAAAGTTCGCATACATAATTCAGCAATTTAATGACTTAGTGGCATTCAATTATAACAAACACAGAAATGTACTGATCTCCGTACTAAATTTAAAAACAAATTCATATATTTAGTGAAACGTGAACTGATTCATTTTTTATTCAGCGTTCTCCATGGGTAAGGAGACTGAATTTAATTGTGAGCATTTTTAGGGTGAGTGTTTTTGAAAACAACATTGAGCATTAGTGGCTTGTTAACTCAACGACTGACTGACTCAGTAACTGTCTATTTGATTGATATGTAAGTGTGTGAAGGAGTGACGGAGTAAGAGAGTGAGCGAGTAAGCCCAAAAGGAGAAACGACTAAAAGCAAGTCAGTGATTGACTGTTTGACATCTTTTATTAAAACATTTGTTACAAATGGAAAAATCATTAATCAAGAAAAAATTTCACCAAAACCGATCAGACTGTGAAACGTGACCGACGTTTGCTTTTTTTCGTCAGGTGTCTTAGATAAAAAAACAGACTGACTAACTGACTGACTGACTGACTGACTGACTGACTGACTGACTGACTAACTGACTGACTGAGTGACTGACTTACTAACTGACTGACTGACTGACTGACTGATTTTACATAACAGTCAATTGGAATACTTCGATCGAGACAGGGACGGTGACATCTGGAACGTTCTCATAGATGGGTTAATCGGGATACGAAAGCAATCGTCCTCGATTTATATTTTTTTACTGCTACATACTTTTTATTTAAAGTCATGGGTAAATTGAGCAGTTGCACTTTGCACACCACTCATTCTGCCATTGAAACGTGAATAAATTCACTGACCGTGTACGAAATCCTATCAGTTGTGTCTTTTACTGTTTTTTTCGCTGTAGTGGCCAGTTTTTGTTCGTTTTTGATGTGGTTATGCAAGCTCAAATTTTATCAAATTAGTTGACCGTTTACGTCACCAAACAGTCTTAGCTGATAATGTTTTGCTTTTTTAATTTCATGATTTTTCAATCTAACAATCAAGAACAAAGTATTACGTTCGAAATATATGAAAATTTAGAAACGTGAACAAAAAGGGCAGTATAAGTTGTTAGTTAAGCTGGCTCACTGTAACGAGTTTTTACTAATGACTTCATATCAAACCAAAGTGCATAATCTCGTGAAATGTAACGGAAACCACGGTACAAACAATTAAAGTCTGGAATGACAGACTGATCGACTGTTGTTTTTTTGACTCAATTATCGACAGACTAACGGTCTAACTGACCACTCATCCATTTCTATATAAATAAGCGCTGAAATTATTCTTTGAGTACTTTGTTGTCGTTACATTTTGTGGTTCATTTATTTTGTTTACTGCAGGTACATACATAAGTGACGACGCGAAGCAACCTACGAGTAACATTGTTTCCTGATCGATATGATCTGTGAAACGTGAACGAACTGATTGAGGTTTTAGGACTTTTTACATGTTCCACAGTCTGTCTCTCTGCATACGGTTTATCTTCGGATAGTAAAAACAAACTGTAAAATAGTGACGTGCTACCAGGATGCATATTTCCAGAAACTATAAAGTTTTTGTTTTGTTTCCCATTTGTGGAAAATGAATTCAATTTACATGTTTTTCTTTCTACATAAAGTTCAGGTTATAGAGAACATAATTCGATGCACAAAAATATGTAGTATGTTAAGCGTCATAACGGTTCAAGAATGCTCTACGTTGATTGGTTGGATCCATCCAACAACTACTCAGCGCAAATAATTGACTGCGTGTTACAGATTTTTTGTTCTGTAATGATGTTCGCATTCAGGAAAATGTTTACAGAACGTCTTTATGAATCAACGACATTTAAGGTCTGTCTTTTTTATCGTCTACATAACCTTCTCTCGTCCTTCATACGACATACGAATTGCTGTGACATCTACAAACCACAAACAAAACTTATCCTTATGTCATTAAGCGTTATTAGCCACACAAAACGGACCACCAAAACGAGAACCATTCTTTTTTTCGTCTATAGCTTGGTCAGATTATCTTGTTACTAGTTTTTTTCAGAAAACCTATTACTATACGATTAATAAGTTGGCTATTCTGTTAGCATGTTGTCTCTGATGTAGTGTGAAAACTTCGGTATCATCCGTTGAAATCTGCTGAAAATATCGGTTCAGTTTGAACACGCGCTGAAATTTGAATGCGCGCCGAAAGGATTACGTTAAAAATTTCAGAGTAATAAGAAACTCTGTCCAGACTTTATGGAGTTGCAGATGTTTGCCTACACTGCTGGCACACGTTTCACTGAACAAATGAGTAGACGCTGAGATCTGTTATAGTAATCCTCTGAACTTAATCCAATCTTTAAAAAAAATCTATGATAAAAAAACGCATAGTCAATTCATACTCGTTACGTGTCATATTCAGTCAGTCATTCAGTCAGTCAGTCAGTCAGTCTGTTAGTCAGTCAGTCAGTCAGTCAGCCAGTCAGTCACTCCGTCAGTCAGTCAGTCAGTCACTCAAACGGTCAGTCAGCTAGTCCGTCAGTCCGTCCGTCAGTCATCAGTCTGTCAGTCAGTCAGTGAGTCAGTCAGTTAGTCAGTCAGCCAGTCAGTCACTCCGTCAGTCAGTCAGTCACTCAAACGGTCAGTCAGCCAGTCCGTCAGTCCGTCAGTCAGTCAGTCAGTCAGTCAGTCAGTGAGTCGGTCAGTCAGTCAGTCAGCCAGTCAGTCACTCCGTCAGTCAGTCAGTCACTCAAACGGTCAGTCAGCCAGTCCGTCAGTCCGTCAGTCAGTTACTCAGAACCGTTATTAGAAAGAAAAACAGGTACATACATATGTACATACGGTGTTGCTTATTGTATATCAGTGCGAACTGGTCATGATATAGAAAACCGAGACATCAATACGCCGAACGTTATGGGTGTTTTGTATAATATTAGTGTGTTATTAACATTTTTTTAGTTTGCTTTTTTAAAACAACAGTTCAAAAGAATTTTCTGATTTTATTTATATAGTATGTGAAACATGAAGAAACCAGTTTTTTCAATTTTTGGTTTATGTTTAATGGCAAAAACATGAGTAGTTGAGCCGAACATAGTCAATGATTCATTGAGTAAAAGCCTAACAACAAAAAATAGCGAATAATTGCCTGCTCAGAACCTGTTCACGTTTCAATGGTTAAATATATAAATTTTACAGAGTGAAATTGTAGTTTGTGAGAAATAACCAGAAAATAAAAAAACCAATAATAAAATAATATCATATAAACACTTACCGTACCCTCACGCGCACAGTCCGATATCATATAATCACTTACTGAACCCTCACGCGCACAGTCCAATATCATATGAAACTCTAACCGAACCCTCACGCGCACAGTCCGATATTATATAAACACTTACCGCACCCTCACGCGCAAAGTCCGATATCATATAAACACTTTCCGCACCCTCACGCGCACAGTCCGATGTTGTATAAACACTTACCGCACCCTCATGCGCACAGTCCGATATCATATAAACACCTACCGTACCCTCACGCGCACAGTCCGATATCATATAATCACTTACCGAACCCTCACGCGCACTGTCCGATATCATATAAAACTCTAACCGAACCCTCACGCGCACAGTCCGATATCATATAAACACTTACCGCACCCTCACGCGCACAGTCCGATATCATATAATCACTTACCGAACCCTCACGCGCACTGTCCGATATCATATAAAACTCTAACCGAACCCTCACGCGCACAGTCCGATATCATATAAACACTTACCGCACCCTCACGCGCACAGTCCGATATCATATAAACACTTTCCGCACCCTCACGCGCACAGTCCGATGTTGTATAAACACTTACCGCACTCTCACGCGCACAGTCCGATATCATATAAACACTTACCCCCCCCCTGACAGTCAGTCAGTCAGTCGGTCAGTCAGTCAGTCAGTCGGTCAGTCAGTCAGTCAGTCAGTCAGTCAGTCTGTCAGTCAGTCAGTTCAGTCAAAAACCACACGGTGTTGATTGACAAATGAGTAAAATCTAAAAATTAGTTTAGTCAATATGTGAATTCAGCTCGTCCCGTTTGGCGAACCTTATTTAATTAGGCTTTTGACTTGAAAATGTTTGAAACTCGCGAGTCAACATTTGGCATTTGTTCATTGGTGTCATTCGTCACGTGAAACGTGAACAACAGTGAGAATGAACTTTACCTTCTGTACATCATCGTACATACTTGCTGTGATGCTTGCGATGAGATCCGTGTGATTTTCATATTTTATGTGTGTAAGAGTTGATTTACTTATTACCAAGAGAAATGGCGTGCATTCGAATTCAAATCGGGCGTCTTCAAATCAATTGAAGATTTTATAACGTACCAAACAACTAAATGTACGAAAAAGATTCCGAAACATGAGAAATACTCCGTTACATCCGGTAGGTTACATAAATTTATTGTATAATGTTGATAGAGTTTTTGTGATAAGTCACGGATCACTATTACGAAAATACTGATATTATATTTACGTTATACTGCTAAACTGTTAATGGTACTGAACAGACTGCACTCTTTTTAAATTCTATCCTCCTCGTGAAACGTAAGCTATGAGAAATATTCGAAAATGCAGACTCGCGTTTTCATTCATGTAAACGACTGGATATTGTTGAATCGAGGAAGTTTATTTTTGACGGTAGATTTTTTTCGTATAAGACGTACTTACATAATCGTCAGTCATCTACTCAATAATCTGCGCCGGTTGGTTATTCGGCTGAGACAACCAATAGGCGCAGAGCAATAATTAGCCATAACCACGCGTCACCGGTCACGGTTTTTTGTTCTGCACGGTTTTTCACCATCTGAAATTACTTACGAAAATAATAAATTGGTGTTTGATAACATGTATTCGAGTTTTATTATTCTTTATTATGTTGAATCACTAACGTGGTGATGGTGAATTATCAACTAAAGTGTTTTTTGCTCTATATCCATAAGGTTTGTGAAACGTGAGCAATTCGTCTGTTCCCGCCTTTGCACCGGACGGTATGAATAGGCTCTGGTCAATTGCGGACTGGACGCAAAAAGATTCATTGACAGTCAAGTCAACTCTTTATAGGAGGGTAATCACTTTGAAGAGAGGTATGTAATCAGCCTTAGTAAATTGCTCTTCTTAAAAGGAGCGAAAGAAAACATATGTAGCAGCATAGCACGCCCAATTGAATGAATTAGAAACTGCATATCAGTCAGTCAGTCAGTCAGTCAGTCATTCAGTCAGTTTATCATTCAGTCAGTCTGTCAGTCGGTCTGTCAGGCTGTCAGTCAGTAATCTTTAGCTTTATTAGAATCGTTAAATTGCTACATTGCTATTTCAAGCTATTACGAGATGTACTAGTCATTTTCTCACTTCTCCTTTCTATATTCGAAACATGAACAAAATACTGATTAGAGCTAGATGATTTTTTTCGAGTGTTCTGTTTGAAAATCTGTTTTGACAATGGAACAAAGGTTTTTTCAATATGACTGACTGATTGGCTTACTGATTGGCTGACTGACTAACTGACTGACTGACTGACTGACTGACTGACTGACTGACTGACTGACTGACTGACTGACTGACTGACTGTCTGACTGACTAAATGACTGCATCGATAAAAACATCTTTTCGACAGTGTATTACCTTCCGAAATACAGTCCGATATTCGGGAGAACACCCAATTATTTTGAAGATAATTTAAAAAAAAGTATACCAAATAAACATTTAACCAGTCCGTTCGTTCACGTTTCACAGAGGCTTGGAGTATGACAGCAGTGATTTGCTCGATAATTGCAGAAGTTCCACTAAACTAATAAATAATATCACGATAAAAATAAAAGGAACGTGAACAAAGACTCACTTTCAGGGAATAATTCTTGGAATATCTTTGAAACCACAATAAGCGAGTGTTGTGGTTGAGATCATTGATTCCTAGACCAATTATCGGAATAACACTCCTCTTTTTACGGCTTAGGCACAACTGGAAGCAGAGACATTCGCATTGGGATCAGTGGAAGTTCGTATTCCTCTTACTCCTATCGTCGCAAAACATCACAATCGGATTAGTCATAAAACTCCCGAATATCAGACTGTATTTCGGAAGGTAATACACTGTCGAAAAGATTTTTTATCGATGCAGTCATTCAGTCAGTCAGTCAGTCAGTCAGACAATCAGTAAGTCAGTCAGTCAGTCAGTCAGTCAGTCAGTCAGTCAGTCAGTCAGTCAGTCAGTCAGTCAGTCAGTCAGTCAGTCAGTCAGTCAGTCAGTAAGTCAGTCAGTCAGTCAGTCAGTCAGTCAGTCAATCAGTCAGTCAGTCAGTCGGTCAGTCAGTCTATTTTGTTGTTCACTTATCAAGGGCCATATCCACGGATATAAGTTGTGCATTGTATTGTGATTTCATGTTCTTACATGGTGTATAACAACGCAAAAATCACATACTTCCATTCAATACCATCGACTCGCCTGGGTTTACACTGCAATTGTTAATCATAATTTACTGTGTGAATATAGTTTCACGCACCAACTACACTGATGGACATTCGTTTGAAAAAATCATAAAAACTTGCGGTTTGTTGACTTTACTGACAGCTTGATTGACATCGATGAACAAATTTTCGTCGATGTTTTCCTGAAGTGTTAAAAAGAAAAAAATAGCTATTAGATTTCCGACTGAAATATATGACTTTTCAGTCTATATACATAAAAAGTAAATTCTGTTATGTTCCATCACAGTCACTTTGACATCGAACTGACTGATTTAATCCTTGAAGAACAGCCTGACTCACTGACTTACACACTGACTGATTGACTGACTTTCTGACTGAAAGATTGACTGATTTAATGACTGAATGACTCCATGGCTGACTGACTGACTGATTGACTGACTGACTGACTAACTGATAGACTGAATGATTGACTGACTGACTGACTGACTAACTGACTGACTGACTGGATGACTGACTGACTGACCGACTTACTAGATTACTGTATAATTAAATTCAAATAAGCTCAAGTAAGACACTATGGAAGTGGAATAGAAAAGCTATGGGGGTTATGCGTTACTAGCGTCTGTAGAACAAAAAAATATGACATTAACACTCATCCACTCACTAAGTAAAAAGTATCGCATCCTCGTCAATCACAAGCCTTTTCACGCTCAGCAAATCAGACCTAGCAGAAGAAAAACATCCTTGTTTCCTTTTTTTTCGAAAAAAAATGTATGGTATGCTGTCTATTGATACGACTCATGAAAAAGATCTTTGTTGCAATCAATCAAATAGCAGTCCGTTGAGTTGAGTTAGTGAAGTTATGTAATTTATAGCCACGAGAATAAATTGTGTCACACCTTATTTACTTACTTCTATTACAAGTTTGGAAGTAAACTACAAATTCAACAGGTATGGTTTGCACTGCGTAACGACAACCACTACTTGCTGTCGTTTAGTTCAGAACGAAAAATTAATTTCATGATACGAGATAATCACTGTTTCAGTTAGGGTGCCTTCATAGTCAGTTGCAAAAAACAGGTTGCAAAAAAACAGGTTGCAAAAAAACAGGTTGCAAAAAACAGGTTGCAAAAAAACAGGTTGCAAAAAAAACAGGTTGCAAAAAACAAGTCGCAAAAAACAGGTTTACAAAAAAAACAGTTGCAAACAAAATTTTCCACTGTTTTTGTGAGTTTTCCGTAAACCCTTTCTGTCTTACGAATTTAATCGGCCGAAGAAAGTGTTAACATTTGACTTGAAAGCGTTTACGGAAAAATTGAAAAAAGTTATCAAGGTTGTAGCTTCATTCGTCGACAAAATTTTTTTCACGTTTCATAAGCCGAACACTTGAAGAAAATGCTGAAATTTTACTGATTCATTGTGGTGATAACTAATACACACTACATAGTCTTTTACAACAGCACAATCAATAAATGCAGAACTGCATATAGTCGATTTTTTTGGTTACGACTTATTTTGTGTAAAACCTTTCCCTCACCCCGAAATTGGCGGTTGAAAGCAGCATTTTGCGGTTGATGAAAAGGTTTTACACAAAAAAAGTTCCTAACAAGAGTCATAATCATCTTTTTCGAAACTTTAAAACTTTTTCATCATCTCCAACTTGCTATTTCTCATGTAATACATGGGAGCTGGATAGTCCTTTATCTACATAATTGATCAGATTGACTGATTAATTGACTGACTGACTGACTGACTGACGGACTGTTTGACATAAAACATTCCGATATGGTATTATTGTGCCCTGCTGGTTTCAGTAATGAAGAAGTCCCGGTAAAAAGAGTGTGACGAAAATAATATTCATGTGAAAATTCTCCAAAAACAGTTTAGAAAATTCAGGTTTTTTGTATGTATGTATGTACAGGGTGGGGCAAAAGTAACTATACACTTGTTGGAGGCCAATTTCTCAAAAAAATTATATTAAGTGTATATGATGTTATAAGCAATATAAACGTTATTATACCTGAAAAAACCGATTCTGATGTCTATTTGACCGTATCTTGAGTTATTTTCAATTTTAAACAGGATTTTCAGTATTTTCATGGTTTTTCCTTTTTTAACGTCTTTAAGTGACCTCATGGTCTAATCAAAATCATCAATAAAGGATAAGAAGTGTATAAAACGTTTCACTTGATGTATCTGAATGAGAATCGAATGATTTCATCTTCAGAATATCTCTATGGTTCAATTCGATACTGATAATATGGTAAGGCGCGTGTTCAAGATGCCTGAACCACTTTTCACGGTTTTTGGATTATTGACAAAACAGTTCAAGTTAAATATTTTAATTGACCCTATGGTACTAAAATAAGTTAATAAACATGAAATTTATTGTTTTTAATTGCTTTAAGCTGAAAAATAAGAATTTCGAATTTTACCATTTTCAGACTAAAATCGGTGATTTTCATAGATAAAGAGGCAATTATTTTATTTATTATGCATGAATTAAAACTTACTCTCCTGTTAAACGTTTAAGAATATTTTTCTACATTCTATATTATATACCAACATAAATTTTCGTCAAATAACAGTTGATATGGCGAGATAACTGACAAAAATCACTGAAAACAACCGAAAATAAGGCGAATTTCGAGAAAAAGACGCATAACTCATGAAATAAATTGTTGTAAGTTAAAATAAATAGCAGAATCAAAATTTTCAGGTGTTTTAGCATCTGGTTAGATTGTTTAATCATATTGATGCAATATAATTTTTTTGAGAAATTTTGCGTCAACAAGTGTATAGTTACTTTTGCCCCACCCTGTATATACATATCTTGTCTCACTGGCCTTCTAACTGTTGACCATTGAGAACACCCAATTACATAACTTTTTTGAAGATGATTAAAAAAATCTGATGCCAAATAAACGACTGATTTACGATTGGTGGTATGTATTTTTGATAATCACTTATATTAAGTTTTTTAGTGTTTTAAATTGAATATGTCTGAAACATTATCACTCAATACAACGTCTATTTTTTTATATATAAAGTCTGTGAAACGTGAACGAGTTTTATAAACTAGTTATTATTGGCAACGAGATTCAGACCGTAACATGTTTAGCGTGTTACAGTGCTGCACAGAATGATGAATATATTCTTCTAAGCCAATACTACTAAAAATTATGCATGGAAAAACAGCTTCCTCGCACTCCAATTCAGTATGTTGCCCATCTTTTCCTAATAGAAGCTTTATTATTGGTTTCGAAACACCGTGTAGGACCTTAAACATAATCTGATAGTCACTCTATAAGTTAGAACTCTCTCCAATCACTAACCCGTTTTTTCAGCTTCATTAAGAAAATCAACTTGAAAAAAAAACGAAAAAAAATATCGTTAAACCTCGAACGAGAAGATTTTATAATTTAATATTTTAAAATTCTTCTTATGTGCGAAATTGATGGATTTTTCGTGTATTTTCGGCAATTCTGACCAAAATTACTATGGAACGTGGACAAAATGATACGATAAAATGTTCAAATAATTGTAAAAGAGTTTTATGATGCTGAAAATAAGTGTTAACTTGGTTTTTATGATATCTGTATAAGAAGACAGGTTGATATTATAGTGATTTACTACAAAAAAGTCAGGGTAACCAAAGAAAAATCGTAGGTTTTGAGAAAAATCGAAAAATTTGAAAATCGGTAAAATAACTTCTAGTCGAGATAATAATGCTTCAACAACTCCCAATGTGCGATTGTAACGTCAGTTACAAGACCCCATTTAGGGCTATAAAACAAGATAATTGCTGAAAACTGCCAAATTGAATATTTTGGTCCGAAAAACGACATACGCAAATTGGCTTATATTTCGCCGGTCGAAGCCAATACATTTTTTATTTTGTGACAATTTCAGCTCAAACATCATCATAAAGCAGAATTATGCAATTCTTGAGTCTTTTACACGTTTACATTAAAAAAATTCGACTGAAGATCAGAAAAATACAGGAATAACCTGATTTTTGCCGATTTTTTTTACAAAAAGCCATATTATGGTGAGAATTAGGTCAAATCTGACAACGTAATTCAATTTTGCAGGTGTTTTTACCTATCACTGCATATTTTTCGAGAAATTCGACGTCAAACAGCGGGTAGAGACTTTTGGGCCTCCCTGTATATGCTGTTAAACACGAAAAATATTATAAACCACCACATTCGCTTCATCTAACGGCATAACTCACTATTATTTCAGACTGTTAACCAGTCAATCTGTCGTTCAGTTTGAAGTCATACAAATACAGTAGTCAGTCAATCAGGCGGGATTTTCAAATTCATGTTATAAAAAACGTTACATCGTATTATTTTTATAATTGAAAACCTTCATGACAGTACAAACATTCAATCCAGATTTTTAGATGATGACCAATGCATCGTTTGTTCATTCTCACAATTCACGTTTCACGTGGCGTATAGGAATTTGATTGAGCTTCAGGTTTGCTGATCTCCCTCTCTTTCTGGTACCATCTAATTCCTATACGCCACGTGAAACGTGAATTGTGAGAATGAACAAACGATGCATTGGTCATCATCTAAAAATCTGATGACAAGGGATGATTGATCTCATAATGCAAAGGATGAGAAGAGGTGGAAAACTGGAATTCCCCTTTTTTGGCGTTTTCAAAATTTAGAATCTGTTTTTAAGGTGTATGTAAAATGGCTTGCAAACAGCGAATTCCCCCTCTTTGGCAGAATTCCCCTCCCTTTGGAGCATAGGTTCGTCTTTCAATGGGTAATGGTGGAGGCCACGTACACTTGTGTGTGGCAGGCACGAACGCTTTCCTGTTTCGGATTTGACACAAATCAGTAGCTTGCAATCGTTCCCGTTAATAAAAAATATTTTTTTTGCTTGGGCGAACTATGAATTGTGCAATTCAAAGATGGATATAATCTACTTCTGAAACGTGAAACATTTCCGTTGTTCAATGTCACTAATGATGAACCTATTTGTTGATCAAATAATCGGCTTCAGTTTCTTCCGATAAAAAATGTTTTTGTTAAGTTTCTATTGTTCTTTAAGGTAAAACTCAATATTCTATTTAACATATGAATACGCTTCTGAAACGTGAACAGTTTTTTTTCAAAGATTTTTTTTCATGTCGTTTATAGTGAACAAATAGACATTGTGGCTTTTGCAGACCATCAAACGACATGAAACCAGCCCTCAACTCCTGGTGTTGTTGGGCTCACTACCACCGAATATCATGTCACTGAATGTTAGCTGACCGAATGGTCAACTCGGCGAAAATTATCCCACCGGATGTTAACTCACCGAAAAACCACTCACCGAATTGAGGGGCCCACGAAATTGGTATGACTTTGCGATGGGGTCAGGAGTTGTATTGTGCTGTTAAGGTTTGTACCAGATTTAAATTCACAATAACGAATAGTAATCACGTTCAATCAAACTGTCAATTATGTTTGCAAAATTCACACACATGGTTTGCATCGTCAGTATTATAAATCTGCTAAAGAGATGAATGCTACTGTAGCTGGCACTGCACAGTTTGTTCATGTTTCACCACTTGAATCAATTACGAACACATAGTTTTTCCTTGATGATTCATGACCTCCTAAATTTTCAAAATCCAGAAGAGAAGATGAAAATAAAACATAAAATAAACTGGCGTTTCTAATTCAGATGCCAACTTATAGAATACATATTGTTCCAAAAGAATCTGATATTTTCATTCACTTTCACATGAAACAAGATTTTAACACTACGGTTTGATTTAACGACTGAATCGGACACTTCTGCTATCTGTTCGGTTTCGATTCGACTAAAGCATTAACACAGAATGTACGTTTTGAAAAAAAATGCAACGCGCCTGAGTTTTCATTTTTCAGTTTAGGCTTGGGCTGAGGCTTCGTATCCGGTTCGATACGTGATGAGCTCGAGCCTTCGCCAACATGCCAAGTATACAACGCGGCCTAAACCTCAACTCCATACATTCGGTGGATCCAACCAATCCGCCTTCACGTCATCCTCCACGTCATTTTGTGCTGCTCTTAACGTTATTAACCAACAAAAAACCATATTAAAAAAATTGTAAGCAAAAACAAAATTCCTAGATGCGAAGTACAGGACCAATTAGCGACGAGCATTTTTGCTGAAACAACACGTCACGTGACGCATAAAAGTGTTATGCACTGTATTTTTATAATTCATTCGCAATGTTGGTGATTGAGTTTCGTTGCCAAAGACAAATCGTATAAAAGACAAACGGCGAGAAATGTATTAGGAGATGCGCTAGAAATTTGTTCATATTTCACAGAACTTATCTCTATGTAAGGTACAGAAGTTGGCTTGTTGCTCGCTCACCGTTCCGATTGCTGTATTAAAAACACATATAACAGTGATTAAAATTGAAAAATAAATTTTGTTCAGCCAATCAGCGAGCTGTCCGTCCAGTTAAGTAATTTTCATGTAGCCACGATAATAAACTGTGTCGTGCCTTATTTCTACTAAAAGCTTTGAAGCTAAAAATTCATCGACAGCTATGCTTTACACTGTGTAACGACAACCACCAGCAAATGTCGTGTAGTTCAGAACGACAAATTAATTTCCACATGGGACATTTATTTTTCCTGCTACAGTCAGTGAGTGGATGCGGTTCTACGCAAAGCTCTGCGCTGATTGGTCATACTAAGCTGATTGGTCATACTAAGCTGATTGGTCATACTAAGCTGATTGGTCAGACGTCATGTTTTCAATTGAAATTTAAATTTTTGAAAATCTTCTGTTTCTGCTAAGGAAATTAATATAACAAACGTCATCAGGCATTTTTTTAGTTACTGTAAGTGAAACGTGAACTATTTTGTAAAGTTGTTTACAGGGTGGTCCAAGAAAATGACAACACTTTTCACTTTAGTAATTTGAGAATACTACTTGCTCTCACAATAAAATAGTTGCTACATAATTAGAACAGGAACTTGGTTCACGTACGCATGGGCGAATTGATATTTTTCGGCTGCAAATACATTAATGGAAACAGTTTTTTTCTTTTAAACTGTGAATTGCTTAGTCTGATCGTGACTAAAAACTTTTCAAATATGATTCTCAAATCTCAACAATGGTGAAAGAATTCCTAATAAATTCCTCAAACATTCCGAAGTCTCCCCGATTATCTGGAATGGCATCATTGGAAAACAACCAGCACAATGTTTTGATCACGTTTCACAAAAATATTCAGGTAGGAGCAAATTGTACTTTGGTTGATCACTGATGCTGATTAATTACTACTGCTAAAAACAAAAAAAGTAAAAAAAATGGGAAAAAGAAAAAAATTTTAATTCCCAGTGAATTTGGTGTTGTTGTGATCTGGTGTTGTGCAGTACGGATAATTACTAATCGCTATCGCGGTTGTGTGAGATAAATCTATTGAAAGGTGAACGGTAGGAATATTTTATCTGACTTGAAAAGTCTCCCATACAGCGTGTTGACTGCAACGTCTGATGTTTCAACTTGCTGTGAGTGCACTGAAATGCTTTGTATTTATCTTTAAAAAGGCTGTACGGGTGTCTTTACTGCAAATATGGTTGTGTAACAAGATTCCACAAACCTTTGAAACGTGAACAGTACAAATCTGAGTTGTGGTGAAATCTGATCATATGGTGGTAAGTTTTCAACATACATAACTTTACTGAATAAGTGTTCGGAGACAAACCAACTGCCTGCCAACGTGATACACATTGACCACCCGAAACTTGAATTACATAGGATTAGAGCTAGAATTTCCTTTAGAATTGACCATATACCAAGCAAACGTGCAATTCTTAACGTTGTTTGATTGATACAGAGGATTTCTTCAAATAATTAAAAAGCTACCATGAACAGGAATAAACAGCATGAGGGAAAGTAAACCAAACTACAAGCAAACCTTATTTTACGTTTGCTAGGTTTGTTTCAACCTACTTTCAACGTAAATATGTACATATGTAGTTGGACAGAACTTTTGTTGTTGCAATTTCATGACGTGCTATCTTGCTTCCCTGGCATGTCAACAGAAACTTAAGAAATTGTCAAGCTCCAAAAGAGTCTGTCTTTAAAATATAATAAGAATCTGACCTTAACGTTACCCACAGATGATGAATTTGGTATCAATACAAAAGTCTCGGCAAAAAAGTATAACATATAAATAGAATAAACCAAGTTGTTCACGTTTCATGAATTTTATCCCAACGGATCGGAAACTAAACATTTATGTCATTCGTTTCGATACATAGTCATTAATGTCCGATCTTTTAAAACGTAATACAAATAAAAACCTTTAAACGTAATAAAATCCTACTGTCCAGTACGACAAATTGAATAGACAGACTGATTTCAAGGACTTATCTGAGTTTTCACGTTGTTTGACTGGTTATAAAAAACTGAATAAAATCAACTGAACAAACTGATTACCGGTTCATAGGTATCCGAGAAAATATGGTCTATATTTTTCTCACAGTCTACAAAAACCATCAATAACCATGCATTAAGTGTTTCCACAGTGTGCATAATTTTTGCTCACGTTTCATGTACCTTATAGAACCGGGGCAGAAATTTACTATAAATATAGGAAATTCTAGACTATCTCAATAACATAATTAATCGAAGCCTAAAGTTATTCAACAATCAACTTCCATGAGCAAATGTGGATAGGCCCGTTCTTCAAAGCCAGTGAAGCGCGATGTCCTCTGGTCCGTCAGGTCGAAGTGCTTGTCGCTGGCCGGGCATTCCGTAACCATATGGCCATCATAGTCGTGTCACCTGTCGGTACTCAGATTGGACTTGAGGCTTACGATGAAGGTATCTTGCAGTTTTGGACGAAAACCGGTGCGTAGTTGGGCAAGTGTTCTTCGTTATTCTCTGGATAGATTGAGTTCGGATGTAGAATCGGGTAGAGGGGGAGACCCGAGTGCAGTGGTGCTGCAAGACAATGTCGCTACTCTACGCCCTGCGCTGATTGGTTCAACCACAATACAACCAATCAGTACAGAGCATTTTCATCGCCGCCACTACAACGTATGCGGCTCGTCTGTGTCAGTGCATGAAGTTGTCACTCATCAAACGTTTTTGCCGCAATTAGTGGATGAGAAAGGAAAGAAAAAGTTATAGTTTCCTATCTTAGGACGAAAAAAAATTATCTTTTTCTAAAAAAAAATCCCCTCCACCTTGGTGGATTGGCTTCTCCGCGCGTGTACACTACAACATATCCGGCTCGTCTGTGTCAGCGCATGAAGTTGTCACTCATGAAACATTTTTGTCACCATTAGTGGATAATAAAGGAAAGAAAAAGTTAAAAATAGCATTGCAATCGTAGAAGAATTTCGGTTAGCTCCCACGGTTCACGTTTCACGTGGGTAATATATTTCTTTGAATGATTGTAAATATGATACCTTTTACCGTCTGCTAAAAAATTACTCAGGTTAATATGACCAGCTGTTTATTATACAGCGTTTATGGCATCTTTTATGTTCATTTAACGTGAAATATTACTCGTACTATCACGTGAGTTTTTTTGGCAAACGGGAATATTCGCAAAGAGGTGGGAATTGGCAGAAATTAGTCATTTTACCTACACCTTAAGGAACAGTCAGTAAGTCATACAATCAGTCAGTCAGTCAGTCAGTCAGTCAGTCAGTCAGTCATACAATCAGTCAGCCAGTCAGTCATACAATCAGTCAGTCAGTCATTCATTCAATCAGTGAGTCAGTCAGTCAGTCAGTCATACAATCATTCAGTCAGTCAGTCATACAATCAGTCAGTCAGTCATTCATTCAATCAGTCAGTCAGTCAGTCAGTCATACAATCATTCAGTCAGTCAGTCATACAATCATTCAGTCAGTCAGTCATACAATCCTTCAGTCAGTCAGTCATACAATCCTTCAGTCAGTCAGTCATACAATCCTTCAGTCAGTCAGTCATACAATCAGTCAGTCAGTCAGTCATACAATCATTCAGTCAGTCATTCAATCAGTCAGTCAGTCAGTCCGTCATACAATCATTCAGTCATACAAACTTTTTCACAGTCTGAATTTTTGCAGTCAATAACATTTTATTTTATGATTTTGTAAATGGTACAATACGGTTTGGTTAGATCCGTTCTGGAACCAGAGCATTGACTTGAGTCGCACCGACGCGTCTTTTACATCTTTTTCCTGTACTGAAGTGGCCGGCTTGCAGATTTACCTTTTGCTATGTTCACTGTTGGCATGAGAGTGAGACGAGTTAATTGTATACGGACAGAACACAGAAACAATTACTGCTCATTTATAATCGCAATGGATCGAAACAAAAAAATCGAAAAAGTCTTTTTTTTCATTTGTACATAATTCCGCAGTGGTACTTTCGTTGCGTCATAAGTTTTTTATGTGACAGAGGAACCGAGCAGCATGAAAATCTCCGTTTCCTATTGATAACGTTTGTGAAACGATAGCAAACTGGTAGGTACATTAGTGTTCCAAGAAGAGTTTAATATTTTTATACGGCTTATCCTCAGCAATGAGACTCATAAAGTAACATGGTAAGCACTTACAGTGCAGCACAAAAATATGCGGCTATTAAATGCTCTGCACTGATTAGTTGGCTCCGCCTCACAGCCAAACAGCGCAGAGCATTAGAGTCGCGGCAACGCTTTTGTTCTCTACCGTACAAAAATCACATACATACATAATTCAGCAATATAATGACTAAGTGGCATTTAATTATTACTAACACAGAGATGTATTGATCTCCGAAATTAAATTTAAAAACAAATTCATAAAATTAGTGAAACGTGAGCTGATTCAGTTTTTATTCAGCGTTTTCCATGGGTAAGGAGACTGAATTTAATTGTGAGCATTTTTAGGGTGAGTTTTTAGACAGCATTGAGCATTAGAGGTTTCTTAACTCAACGACTGACTGACTGACTGACTGACTGACTGACTGACTGACTGACTGACTGACTGACTGACTGACTGACTGACTGACTGACTTACTGACGGACTGACTGACTGACTGACGGACTGACGGACTGACTGGCTGACTGACTGGCTGCGCCTGACTCAGTAACTGTCTATTTTCTCGATATGTAACTGCGTGAAAGAGTGACGGAGTGGATAAATGAGCTAGTGAATGAGTAAGTGAGTGAGCGAGTAAGCCCCAAAGGAGCAACGACTGAAAGCAAGTCAGTGATTGACTGACTGACAGCTTTTATTAAAACATTTGCGACAAACTGACGGGTCACTGATGAGTTGCGTAGAAATGCCAGAGGCATTTTCTACTGTTTGTCTAGTACTGTTTATTGTTGACAATGCAGCACCGAAAATTTCACGCGAAAATTGCACGAGGCTGGTAAATTTTCTGATTGGTTGGATTCGCCCCAGAACCAATCAGCGCAAAGAATCGAGTAGAGGTGAAGTTGAGTGCCACATCTTCTTGTGTGCTGTGATTGAATGATTCGTGGGATAATCCCCAGATTTCATATGGTTTGACTCGTACATAATCTTTAATCGGTCTTCACGTTACACTTATGTAATTAACATGAGAGAAACTGAATAAACAGTTGCAGTGATGTAATTACTGAAAATGAAAACATATGTAAGAAGTACCTAATAAGAATGTTTGATATCGTACAGGAATAAAAATCGTATAGTCGGTCACCGTTCACAGTAAAAGTTTTCGATGCGATGTTCGTTTCCTCGTTCATTTGCAATTAAAATACTACGAATTGCATCAGCATAGATTGAAATAAGTTAAGAAACGAACATTGCATCAAATAAAAATAGATGCTTTTTTTAACAGCTTCAACCAGTTTGTTCACGTTTCAGATTCTTGTTGTTATTTAGGTCGAATATAGTATTGATGATAGACCTCATACCACCATAAATAAATGTAAAACCCAAAAAATCACATGTACAAAATGCAATTAAAAAAGGAGATACATAGCATCGACTACATAATCTCGTTTGTTTCCAATATGAAATCGCGAAGCCACTGCCTTAAAAAATTCATCGTGTTAAGGCACTCCGAATTTCAAAGTCCAATATTCCACGTTTTGTCATATTCCATTGAGAAACGTACTATTATTTTTTTGTAAAATGTGTTTTATTCTGGGTAATGTGAAATCATTTAGATATTTTTGAACATATGTACAGTATGTACATGATAAATAAAACCTTCTTATCTTCCAACGATCTTCGACATTACAAGAAATAAAATACCCAGTTCAAATCATTCACCGCCAAGTACCAACCAACTTGTTCAGGTTTCACAAGTCAAATAATCGCTGAGGTTAATTAACAATAAAATATTATCAACTTTGAATCACACCATAAATATAAAAAACGCAATACTCGATGAACCAATCCAACATTCTTCTAAAACCCTTGTTGAGGATTTGTCCACTAGATAAGATTTTTACGGTTTCTGAACGGTACACGAAGTTAATTACTCGTTTATTATTAGTTTTTGTTACTGGAAGAGCTTAAAAAAACGGAAGCCTCTGGATAGTCTGAGTAATCAATTGGTCTGATAGACTGACTCCTTGATCCACTAGCAGACAAGGCAGAAACGGAAATGGGGAAATCACTCTCTTATGCGATATGAATAAAGTTTGCGCCCGAATGGTAAAGTAGTTGATAAAATGGTCGCCAAATTACAATTCCCCATACTTAAAAAATCATTTCTCATGAGACACACTAATCGACTGACGCATATGTGTAACTGGAAAAACTAAAACTAAAAGAATATGAAGAATCGATTCAGAGCGTGTGCGAAAATTATTGCTTTTTCATTGACTGACTGACTGACCGACTGACTGACTAATTGACTGACTGACTAATTGACTGACTGACTGTTTGACTGACTGACTGACTGTTTGACTGACTGACTGACTGTTTGACTGACTGGATGTTTGGTTGGTGATTCGTGGATAAAATTCAATTATATCTTCCCACCGCGCGTGTGCGAAAAATATCGCTTTTTCACTGGTTATAGATGATCGAGAGGTTTTCAATACTACATACTCAAGGCTACATACTCAATTTCAAATTTATGACCCGGTTTCCTCAAATGCACACCTTGTTTAAGATGTTGTTTACGTGCAGCAGAGTGAAACGTTGCGGAAATGTGCAAAATTTGAATGCGCGCCAAAAAACAAGGTGTAAATAGAACGAATTTTCTGAGTAACAAATCAAGCAACCCTGGAAAGCGCTGGTTGGCTCTGGATGTGGGTTCAACCAAACAACGTTAAACTGTATTATCCCAAGTCACGAAATTTTGTGCAGCACAGTTACACGCTCACCATGTTACTGTTTGAGTCTCATGGTCAACGATAAACCGTAACAGTGGGAAAAGTACATTTCAGGTATTTCTACTTTACACGTCAGCTTGTTCACGTTTCACTAACCCTATCAATAAGAACTGAATTGAATTTATCACTAGTCGATTACATAACAATACCGAGTTAAAATAAAAAAAAGTAAAACCTAAAAAGTACCACTTACGTGAATATATAAACTATGGGTTCGAAATAATAAAGCACAGGTTATCCAAAAAAGAGCTGACTGGTTGATGTATGAAATGACTGATTGACTGACTGTTTAACTGACGGACTGACGGAATGACTGAATGACTGACTGACTGAACTATTGGGTGACCGACTAAATTACAGATTGATTGATTGATTGATTGATTGATTAGTTGAGTGATTGACGACTGTAGTCCGTGGATTGATTAAATTGATGCTGTTAAAAGTTTACTGAATCAAATTTCTTAACAATAATATCGGTCACTATTATTTTTCTATAAAATTCTCTTTTTATTCATCAAAACTTAATTTATGTACTTTCACGTTCAATCAAGCTCTACCACTTCTCTCCGAAATACCGAGAGCAGATCCACATAAACAATCGTCCAACCAATCAAAAAGCAATCGTCTAACTAATGATAAACTTTCCCATGCACGCATGGAGATACATTTTTAAATAATAGATACACTTAAAAGTGTGTCACTCATATCATATCTACAGCTTGAAAACTAAAATCACACGATGATCAGTCAGTCAGTCAGTCAGTCAGTCAGTCAGTCAGTCAGTCAGTCAGTCAGTCAGTCAGTCAGTCAGTCAGTCAGTCAGTCAGTCAGTCAGTCAGTCAGTCAGTCAGTCAGTCAGTCAGTCAGTCAGTCAGTCAGTCAGTCAGTCAGTCAGTCAGTCAGTCAGTCAGTCAGTTAGTATCATATTAGTAAAATATATTAAATCTTTTAAGTACCAGACTCCAAATAAATATTTTGACGCGCCAACGACTTTGATGGGCATTCTTTTGAAAACGAAATTCAAAAACACCAGAATTGCTGATTTTCGTTCAGGTTTCACAAACCCTATCCGGTTGAAACGAGATGTGTGGCTACCGCTTCCACCATTAGAGTATTAAAAAACAAAGATACCAAAAAAAATGCAAAGATGTAAAAAATAACACCTGTAATTCCGTAAACACAATATGTCACAGGTTCCAACTAATAAAGGCACAAGTTATGCAAAAAAGAGCTGACTGGCTGATAGACGAAGTGACGAACTTGCTGATTGACTGACCGACTGACTGACACATTCACAGATTTGACTATGGAACGTGAACCAATTACTCACCATTCCAGTACTGCAATTTTGCTGTAATGTTGCTTTAATCACATCGTTGCTGTGAAAAAAAATAATCAAGATTATTTAATGATTCCATGAAGAAATATAAAGTCCTCGTCGGTTCACGTTTCAGAAAGAGAAAGGCAGAACTTCTTTTAATGCTTTAAGATGTTCCATAGAGTTCCAAAGATTAAAAAAATGTATCAAAACACTGCATACGAAGTATCCTTTTGGTTTAGAAAGGCAATCTTCCGATATGAACTGCATTTATAGTTCTATGCATGTAAAAGACCGCATGTTATTTCTGCAAGCAAACGTACTGCCCAAACATCTGATAATGAAACATCAGTAGCCTCAACTCAACTCGGTTGACACCATAGTTTAACACCAGAGCAAGGGGTGATGACGATTGATGTGCGTGTTAAAACTGATTGTCTGATGTTTCATTATCAGAAGTTTTGGGCACGATTTTTGTTTGCGGAAACAACATACGGGCTTTATGTATTTTACGTATGTACATATGCAACGACTCCGTTTGCTAGTCTTGTGTGTGAGTTATGTCTGTATAAGTGTATGTATCTGACTGACTGATGTGTGACTGACTGAATGACTGTATGTATGTGTGTGAGTACGCGTGCACTTTACCGGGCTGCCCGAGAGGTGTTGCAGCGATGGTGGATCTTTCGGTAGGTAACGAGAGAGAGCAAGATATCTCAGGGATAATCAGGCTCTTTACAATAAGCTATCCGTAACAGAAGTTGAGAGAAAGTATTTATTAAGATTAATACAAAAGGATTTACAAGAGTATTACAAATAAGAGATGAGTCCGGGAACCTTGACAAGTATGATATGAACAAATGTAAACAGTAGTGAGCAACAAGTATCGATGTGTATAATCGCAATGTCTCCAAGCTAGCTGACTTCAGATTGCTAGTGGACTTCAGACTGACTTTACCGATCGACGATTCTTCTTTATATAGCTGGTGAGCGTGATGACGAGAACGTCCTGGAAGTATAAAAACAGTTGGTTTGTTGATAAGGAGGGGTGGCATGACAGTCACAAGTTCAGTCAACTGACCTGGGCTCATCTGAGATAAGCACACTTTACCTTTGGCTGACTCAGCTCCTTCCATTCTGTCCCTGACATGCAACATCGGCATATACGAACGGGCACAGATAAGGGAGTCCGGTCACCTGATGTTCGACTACCTGTCAACGACTTGTAACATCGACAAGCAACAATGTTGAACAGATAACGATATGAGTGACAGTCAGTTGTTTGCATTAGAACGGTTTTTATAGAACTTTACAATACTGTTTATTTACATGAACGTTGGAACGACTTTTGATTGACGCTCGATTGTACTTGTTTACATAAGAATTTACAACATGCCTAGGGATTACGGTAGCAACCCCTGACACTCCCAGGGTCGCAAAATGAAACCGTCCTCGGTTTCGAGGGTGAGGGTAGGGGTTTTTTTTTTTTTTTTGGAAGGTAACGTGAGACAGAAATAATGAATCTTAGTCATCCAGTCCGTTTAAGGAAATTGAAACTTTTCGCCATAAAACCAATAATTAAACGGCGGATTGGGTTGGAAGTTAACAGACTCGAAAAGATGTTTAATGTGTGAAGCTACAGAAAGATAAACTCCAAAAGGTACGGCAGCTTGAGTTGGAGGGTAATTTGGACTGAAAACTTGGTCAAGAAAATAATCAAGAGTGTGGATGTGTCCAGGAGTTTTGTTATGTTCCTCATCTACCTTCTTGATAGCATGATATGCCAATCCTAGTTCTTTTACTGATCTGGATTGTGAAGCACGATCATGATGGTGGCAGTGAATATGGTCACGAGCTTTATTAGCTTCAATCATAAACTCTTCTCGTAGTTTCCAAAATTCAATGGTATCTACCCAAGAAAATGTAAAAGACTGTACCTGATTATGTGCACAATCCGACGAGTTTGGGCAGATTGGTGGAATCTTGACAATAGCGAGCTTCTCAAGATCGTTCGGCAAGATCATTCTTCGCAACGTGATATTGGTCGCCATGAAATAACAAGCATCGACACTGGGCACAAATGGGTAGTGAGGCGCCATCAATGCAACTCGTTGAACTATGGTGTTAACGCCTCGCTCCTGTAGTTCATTCCAAATTGAAGCGAAAAGAGTCCATTGAGGGTCATTAGAAAAGTGCATGTGTTGCCAATCAACCTTAATAACATCTAAACCTTGTTTACAAAAACATTCAAACTTGAAAAGTAATTCCATTAACGGTTGTAAACGTGGCGAGAAACTTGGGAAGCGGTCAGTAGCACGGCAGTTAGAAGAGTACATCTCAACTGGGTTCGGTTGATGAGTGCCATCAGCATTAGCAGTCACAGTCAGCGGAGCATAGTGTTGGTGAAATTCTATCTCCGTATGTCCTTCAATCGGTCGGACATTTTTAATAAAATCATCAAGATTTGAATCACTAGTATGAGCTAATCTATGATACATAGTCAAAAGTTCATCAAAGGGTATTGAAAGTTCGACTTGAAGCAACTGATTAACGACTGGAAGAAAATTGAGAACAAATATTTTAAACATGGCTTCAGCTTGGAACAAAATATTTGTGCTTCGAGAAAAGAATTTGTCGGCGCGGACATTACCTTTAATGAACTTCAGTTCATCATTAACTTGAAACTGAACAGCAATGTCGATCCGCTCAGTTAAATCGTTAATCGGAGGTACTTGGGTTGTTGTTAATAAAGGAAAATCAACAAATTTTTGTTTTCGATCAAAACTTGTTAGCATCACTCCCAATAAAATTGGTGTTGTAATAGGCATTGTTCGTTCGGGCAGAAAGTTTTGCGGACGGTGTCTCCGATATTCAGAGTTAGCCTGAGCAAGACTCCATTGTGATGCATTAGTCGCAGACATGTTATTGTTCTTTAGGCAGGTAACGAGTGGGTACAACGATGGTCAAAGCCAATCGAGGTACAATTAAAAAAACTAAATTAAGTCTGGTGGCAGGGAACGAAGATTGCAACAGCTGTCATTGAACTGAGGCACGAAATTTTGGTTTTGAAAAAGTTGTTTGCTGGAGACAGAAAGTATTACTTGTTCAGAACAGTAAGTTAAATGAAAATAGGTGGTGGTTGTGTACATATAAGTAGCGAAGTTATGTTATCGTTGTTTGGTAACAGCGTCCAGAAATTTTTACTGATAAGGAAAGATACGGAACAGCGAAGTCTTGTGACGCCTGTAACTTTGAACTGTGTACTTTACAAGTGACTGATTACGGCAAGAAAACAGTGTAGAGATGTATGTATGTACATATATGTACACAATGGTATTAGGTGGTACAGAATAACAGTAGTTTGTTTGAATGGGAAAACTTTTGGCGGATGAAAAATTTGGGTGAGAAAAGAGATAGTGTTGAAGTTTATTGGATTTAAAGATATGAATGTTTTTATTTTAGTTGAAGAGATTTTGGAAAATAATGTTGAATTTAAAAGATTATTTTAACGATGAAAAAAATGAAGCAGTCAGTTTAGGTTTCTTTAGGAAGGTAACAGGGCCGGGTGTAACAGCAGTCGAGCTGGTGAGACACCATACGAAAAAGAATGGGGAGGGGCAAGTGATTAAGTTTTTTGTTTGAAAGAGAGGTTTGGCATATTATGAAAAGAATTGAGGCAGTTAACGCTAAAAAAGAAGATGAAATGTTAACAGTTATTGGGTAAGTAAACAAAAGTTAGTGAGTGTGATACATACAGTAATGTTTGACATATGTATGTACAAATCTATGTAAATTATCGAAGAATATTGGTATTATTAGGATTGATAATCTTTTTGATTTAAAACGTATAATAACAAATTTTATTAGTTATTGAGATTTTAGTGATTAAAAGAAAATTGTTAAGCAGAAGAGTCAGAATCTTCGAATCCGAAACGAGTTAATGACTGCTTCGGTTTGTCGGGACCGAAATGTTGTTCGGTAGACGGTGAGTCAGATTCAGATGTTTCAAAACCTGGCATTGTTTCTTTTACGGGTTTCATTCTCTGAAAATGAACCCAAATTGGAGGGGAATCAGGCTTATCTCTCAGCTGAACTCTGGCATTGATGTTACGAATTTCCAAAACAATATATGGACCGTGCCATGTCATGCTGAGTTTCTTAGTTAGTCCTTTGGCGATTGACGGGTTCCAGACTCTAACTAAATCTCCGACCTGAAACGTTGTTTTGGTTGTTCGACGGTCGAAAATAGCTTTTTGTTTTGATTGAGCTGACAGCAGATTGTTTTTCGCAAATTTCCAAGCCTGTACCAGAGAATGTTCAAGAGAAGATACATAGTCATCAATTGATTGGACATTGGAAGATGTTTGTGTCTGGTATATACGATCACTCAACTGATATGGTAAACGTCCAAACATGAGATAGAAAGGAGAGTATTTGGTTGAAGATTGAATGCAACAACGATATGCCCACATTATATATGGAAGAAACGAATCCCAATCTCGTTGATCTGAGCTGACATAATGAGAGAGAGAATCATAAATTATCTTATTTACTCGTTCATTAGCGCCATTTGTAGAAGCCATGTACGGGTTAGCGTAAATGTTTGTTGTGTTAGTTAAACGTGAAACTTGTTGGAATAAAGCAGCTCTGAATGCGGGACCATTATCCGATAGGATTTGTGCCGGAGCGCCGAATCGTAAAACAATATTTTCAATAAATATTCTAGCAGCGGTCTCAGCTGTCTGATCAGCAGTAGCAAAAGCTTCGGCGTATCTTGTAGCGTGTTCGACAAAAAGTAGAATGTGTGAATTTCCTTGCTTCGTTTTCTTCGAAAATGATATAAAGTCAACTGACCAACGGTAACCTACAGGTTTGATGGGTAGCGGATGAAGTGGCTGGCGAAGCGAGCGAGTTGGTCTCTTCCGAGCGTTGCAGCTATCACAGCCGGCGACCCATTCGTCAACCTGTTGTCTCATGTTCGGCCAGTAGTAGTAACGAGCAATACGTTGATATGTGCGAAGCGCTGAAGGATGAGCAGCGAACAGGGCGTCATGGTGATCTGAAATAATGATAGCAGTATGTTCAGCTGGTATGACATAAGGATCAGGTGCCTGTGAAAGTTCATCTGAATGAGCAGTGTGTTTCCTAGGAATGCGAACGCAGTCATGAGAGTCAGTGTAATAATATTTTTGTGGGATTTTTAGATTTTCTGTTTTTCGTGATTTCAAAAACTGTTTGATGGGAGCCTGTAACTCATGAATGTATATCGGTAAAGGCTGCGCGATATTGATGTCTGGATCGTCATCACTCGTCATAGCACAAATACGGTCCTGATCACTTTCGATGCCTTGATCCGGTGATGCTGGTGGCTGTTTCAAACGTGAAAGGAAATCTGCAACATAATGAGTGCGACCCGGACTGTATTTTACCTCGAAATCAAATTCAGAAAGTTTAAGTGCCCATCGAGTGAGTTTTTGAGAGTTTGATTTGTTATGAAGCAACCAGTTCATAGGACGACTATCGGTATGGATTTCAAATTTACTTCCAATTAGGTAATGTCTGAAAACTTTAGTGATCAGCCAAACAATAGCGAGTGTTTCGAGTTCGATGGGTGCATAATTCTTCTCATTTGAAAGTAAAGCTCTGCTAGCAAACTCGATTGGACGTAACCGTTGTTCCTCATCTTCTTGCAATAGTGCGCCGCCAAGGCCTTCGGTAGATGCATCGCTCAGGAGCACGAATTTGGTGCCGTCAAAGCGTGGTAAGGCGAGAGCTTGAGCATCGAGTAAAGCCTGGTTTACCTCGTGGAAAGCCTTTTTGCAATCAGAAGTGAAAATAAATGTGGCTTTCTTTTTCAATAATGGTAGAAATACAGAAACTTTCTTACTCATGTGATATATGAATCGGCGGAAATAGGATATGAAACCAAAGTATCGGCGTAACTCATCCTGGTTGGTCGGGTAGGACATGTCTTTAACCAGTGCTACTTTGCTAGGGCTGGGTCTGATTCCATTTGAGTCAATGAGAAATCCGAGGTATTCCGCTGATGGACGACAGAAAACACATTTCTTAGGATTGAATTTGAGATTATTCATGCGCATTCGAGTGAGGACATCAGCAAGATCTGTTAAATGTTGTTCAAATGTGGGACTAGCGACGCATAAATCATCTATGTAAAGATAGCAGTTTTTGTGTAGTAGCGGGCATAGAATGTGTTCTAGAGTGCGTTGATATATAGCCGGGCTAGAATGATATCCCATGACAAGACGTCGATATTGATAGTGACCTTGGACAGTATTGAATGCGAAAAATTGTCTATCTTCGGGATGAATTTCGAGTTGTAGGAAACCTTTAGTTGCATCGAGAACAGAGAAGTATTTGCAGTTACCCATGGCCTGTGAGATATCATATGCGGTGGGGAGAGGATAGTCTAATCTTTTCAAAGCCTTGTTACATCCTCTCAGATCTACAACAAACCTGAGCTTCCCGTTCTTTGGCTCGTGCACTATAACAGGTGCTGCATACGGACTGTCTGATTCTTCGATAACGCCTGCTGCCAACATTTCATCGATGTATTTGCGAACGAAATCACGGTGGTCTGGACGAACGCGATATGGTCGTGCTGGTGGCGGCATAGGTGTCAACTGTTGAAGTCTGTATTTAAGAGGGTAACATCCAAGATCATAGTCATTTTTAGAAAAAACATCTTCGAAATCGACAAGTAATTGATTGAGTTGGTTCTTCTCTGATGAGGATAAAATCGGAGAATCGATAGTAAACTGGAAATGTGATGTTGTTTCTTGGTTGTCTGTTTCCTATAAAGTATTAATTTTTGGAACTGGCACCGAAATTGAGTCAAAATGACAGACAAGAGCTATGGTTGTGAGTGCATATAACTTGATCGATCCTGATAGAGGATTCATAGCTCTGATATGAAAAACTGAATCATTTGAATTGAAAAGTGAATTGACCATGTAAAGACTTGTACGCATGGTCAGATCAGTACATGTTTCAGCAAGAAAATCTATGTTCTTTGGCAACGTTCTATTGAGAACCGTGGGAATGAGAGTTTCAGAACGAGGCGGAATGATGGTGTCTGTAGGAATCACTAGTTTGATAATACCAGCTGAAATTTGTTGCGTAGCTGAAGACAAAATATCCAAAGTATTATTGCCTATTGTTACAGTATTCTTTTGGAAATTGACTGTCATCTGATGAAACTGTTGGAGTATGTCTGTGCCAATAATAACATCCTGAATACAGTTAGAGTCAACAATGTGCATTTTAGCAGTTATTACTTGATTACCGATACCCACTGTTACAGATGCTACGGCTTTGATAGATAATGATGTTCCATTAACACCTGTAGCTGAAGGTATTTTGCTTTTGTGGATATCCGATTCCTTAATATTTAAACATGGAACTATGTTTGAAGAAATGACTGACATAGAAGCGCCTGAATCCAAGAGAGCTGCTGTGTTTACACCATTCAATTTTACAGTAACCTTTGGTTGAAGTCCTTTGACTCGTTTGTCCTCGACCTGGTTGATTGCATGTGGGATGGATGGTTGTAGAGTGTTGATCTCCACTGCTGGCCATTGTGTTGTTGAAGTGACAGCTTCTTGTTGAACGTTTGCCAAATTGACAGATTTTCTTTCGGAAGGCAACATGGTTGGCATGGAACTAGCGTCAAAGCACTGAGAGCCATTTTTGCCAGAGCTTAGTAACTTAATCAGGTTTTGGGAAACAGATTCGGAATTATCTTCCACAGCGTGTACTTGTGGTGGCATGGTTTCTATGGAGGAATTTGAAGAATTTGAAAGAGTGCGTGGACGAATTGAACCTCCTGAACTGATTGGGGTAGTAGGTATTGTGACAGTTCCCTTCTTATGATTAAAATTGACACGAGTGCGAGCGGGTTTCGGAGAATGTGAAGAAGAAACTGAAGAAAAAGATGATCGTCGTTTTCGATTGACCGTTTTTCGTATGAATCGCCATATTCTACGAAGATCGATTTGAGTTAGCAATTTAATTGCGTCGAATGAACACAAAAGACGGATCAGTAACTTGATGGTGACATAAGAGCATACGAGGAAAACCCAAAATTGCAGAAAACTGAACTTGTAACCGTAAAGAAATCCAAGAAAGCCATGGTCAACGATGCTGGCGGCCAATGCTTGAGGTTGTAGGGTATAGTCGCTTTGATGTGAACCGAACGAAGATGTATTGACGCCAAACGAGTTCCAAATCTGTTGCTGGAAAGTGACGCTGTGCCACAAATAGTTAGTGTCTACCTGAGTAGAGAATTCAGTGAAGTTATACATAGCTAGTTGATGATAAATGACGGGATGGTGAATGAATTCAGTGAATTGTAATGTGATGTTTTCTAGAAGTGATGGTAGGTATGGAAACATTTCAGGTTGCAGTTTTGAGAGAGCGCCTGTTTCAGATTGGTAAAGATAGGATGTTTTATCAAAGACAATAGGAATGACTAGATTTGATTCACATGATACTAAGGGAGAATGTCGTTTGACTTCATTGGTTCGTGGATTCAGATATCCTTTGTATTGATTGTTGTGCAAACTAAATGTGATTGGAACGTATTCAAAGCAAAGACCTGTAGAGTTGTCAATGGAAGGTAGAAATTTAACAGTAGATGTAATCGGTAAGCATGGGTATGTTTCAATCAAATTTCCGTACAGTTTGGCAGTTAAATATGGGTTATTGAACAAATGTTTGGCCGATAAGATGGGATCAGCGAGTAGGGAAATTTGAAGTGAATTGACCAACCTTTGGGTTTCGTGACAGACTGCACTCATCGAGGTTTGGAAAATCTGATGAAATGCAGACTGTAGTCGAAGTTCAATAGCTTCGAGTGCGCTTGCTTGTACATCCGAAGTAACAATTCCAATCTTTTTGGAAACAGATCGTTTAAGGGGAGATTTGAGTTTCCGAACGATAACCGATTGATCAGAAACCACAAGTTCTCTATGCTCACAGTCCTGTTCTAGTGTTGGTTGATTGAACGTTAAAGCTAACTGTCTATCATCTGAAAGCCAACTTGAACCTTGTTGTGTGCCTGAAATCTGTCTCCAAGGTAAGAATTCACATGTTTCACGCGGATCTGGCATCCAAATTAAAACTGAGCCATCTTTTAAATTACAATAACCATCCATATACTTACAATGAGATACGTCGCCTGCGGTCGAAGTCATAGTGTCCTCATTGTGTTTCATGTAAACTTGAGCGTGAGTAGCGTAGCATTGATCTATGTAACTCTTCTGCCAAGTACAACAACCAGTAAAACCATTAGGGTATTCAACCCGATTAGTATTTAATGTGCGGAAATCACTGCCGGTCCTAGTTAATATGCCTGCGCTGCATCGTAGATGGCTAATCATTAACTGGCATTCGTCTCGCGTTGTGACTAACTTTTCAATGTGAGTGTCCTGGAGGTGGTTGATGCCGAGAAAGTAGGTGAACCGGTTGTCATGATGTCGTACAGTTGAGCACAGGGTGGCGCTTGACTTGTATCGAACGATGTTGCGCTTGTAGAACATGTATGCCGTTGGCCTAGGTTCTGTTTTATCGTCTGCTATGCTGATGTTGCACGGCGGCGGTGTCGGTATTCGATAGATTTGACGGCCTGAAACTGTTTGACATACGTGTGGCAGCGAACCTCGAAGCACTTCAGATGCCTGTGCGACTGGCGATAGTACTGTAATGAGTAAAAATGCTGTTATCATAGCCCAAATAAACTTTTTGGGGTGTCGTCGTCGTTCTTCAGATATAGCATCGAAGAAATCCTGCTCGGAAGCGTAAAACTTAGTGAATCTGATGAATCTGTGTGAGTCAACCGGATATGCTTCGTCCATGGCCTCGATGCGACCCACAACTGGTCTCGGTTCTGATTCACTAGAATCATCTGATACTTTAGTTGTATCAGACTTAGCGTCATCGTCAGTTTTAGCAACTTCTTGTTGATTATCTGTCTCAGAATCAATAATATTATTTTCTGACTGGTGATATTGTTCAACCAACTGATTCCAAGCGATTTCGTTATGTGCCTCTGCTTGCTTCTCTTCCTTCTCTTCGGTTTTGTCTGATGCAGTGGCATTTTGTGGTTCGCTATGATCCGATTCTGCCTTCAACTCCTTACCCTCTTCCTTGCTTGATTTGAGAACGTTAATCTGGCTCATCTGTCTGACATCATTATAGTTGGTGACTGGCCTAAATTCGTCATTAACTCGTCTCAAACTAACATTTTCTTGTTCCAACCGTTTGATGCGTTCCAGTGCATGCATGAACTCTTTATTTGGCTCAAGGTCTTGTTGTTCCTGGATGGCATTGATTGCATACTTCTCTGGTGGACCTGCGATAGACTTCATATTAAACGAACCTTGGTTCCGATTGTAGAATGAGCCCTGTGGATTGTATTGGTACGATGGCATGTTTGATCCGTATGACTGTGATGGATACCCTCGAGTGTATTGTGGGTATCTGTTACCTGAGAACTGATTTGTTAACCGATTTCCATAGGTACCCGGTCTACTCATTTGTCTGCTCAGCCGTTTGCGACAAACAGCTTGAGTGTGACCTGGAATATTACAGTAGAAACAAATTGGACGACCATCAGGTGTCACGGAGGGTCCTCTACGGCCTTGCATGCGTTCATTACCCTGGTCAGCCCAAGAAACTTGTTTTGGTGGTGGGTTTTGAGCATAACCTCGATTGTAGTTGTTAGAAGAGGGATAACGGTGATTATCTGAGTAGTTTCTGTCTCTGTTATAGTCTCTAACCGGTGTAGGCGAGCGAGTTTTGTCATAACCATTTGGTTCGGGTCGTCGTTCATGACTATCCATTGAGTTTGATCTGATGTACCTGTTTGAGTCAGAGCTAACCTTCTGTTGAGCTTGGGCTGCTTGAAGTGAAGCCACTTGTTGACCCAACTTTACAGTTTCTAACGTGAGTGCATGAAAGGCTGGACTGTTAACCTTTGATTCGCGTTCTTCCAACTTACTGTTTGCTTCGATTGTTGTAGCCTTTGTTTTTGCTTCTTCCAATGTTTTGGGATTGAACATCCTAACCACTGATCGAATCTCCGGTCGTAGCTTTGCCACAAAGTGATCCAGCGTCAGTTCTGAAATAGCTTCCTTTGCAAAATCGGGGTAAGCCTTACGAACTAGCCTGTCAATTTCGGCAGCGAACTTGTTCACCGACTCCTCCGATCCTTGCCTTCTTTGGTTCAATTCTATGCGAGCAAAGCTTTCACCTTCTGGAATTTTCAATTTGATATTCAAATTTTGAACCAACTTTTCATACGTGTCCTTTTCGTCTTCCGTTAGCGTCTTGTAAGCGGACTTGGCAGTTGACCTCAGGTAGCAAGGCAAAATGAGCGCCCTGCGATTGTTGTCATATCCTGCTGCTCGACAGCAGAGATCAAAATTTTCGAACCAATTCTTGAAATCGATTTTGTCTCCATCTCCATAAAATAAATCTATTGTGTCACTTACCGGACGCAATAACTGTCGTACTGGGGTTCTGAACAAACCATCATCGATTACGTTGATTACCGGGGCATCTTCTACTCCGTTGATTGGTCGGGCTTCGATTTCTCGTATGCGGTGATTCAGCATTTCCAATGTTAACTGTAAATCTTCAAATCGGTTTGGTAAGTCATTTAGTAACCTGGCTTGATCTCTTTTGATCACACGTGCTGCTCTAGGTGAAGCTGGTCTGTCTTGCATGGCGCCTGCTAGTGGCGTGTTGAATCCTTCGTCACCTTGATGCTGATCGTCGTCTCCAAACAGTGACATGGCTGTAGCGTGAAACCTGAAATTAAATGTTTATGAGAAACCCACTCGGTGCTACCAATTCTGCAACGACTCCGTTTGCTAGTCTTGTGTGTGAGTTATGTCTGTATAAGTGTATGTATCTGACTGACTGATGTGTGACTGACTGAATGACTGTATGTATGTGTGTGAGTACGCGTGCACTTTACCGGGCTGCCCGAGAGGTGTTGCAGCGATGGTGGATCTTTCGGTAGGTAACGAGAGAGAGCAAGATATCTCAGGGATAATCAGGCTCTTTACAATAAGCTATCCGTAACAGAAGTTGAGAGAAAGTATTTATTAAGATTAATACAAAAGGATTTACAAGAGTATTACAAATAAGAGATGAGTCCGGGAACCTTGACAAGTATGATATGAACAAATGTAAACAGTAGTGAGCAACAAGTATCGATGTGTATAATCGCAATGTCTCCAAGCTAGCTGACTTCAGATTGCTAGTGGACTTCAGACTGACTTTACCGATCGACGATTCTTCTTTATATAGCTGGTGAGCGTGATGACGAGAACGTCCTGGAAGTATAAAAACAGTTGGTTTGTTGATAAGGAGGGGTGGCATGACAGTCACAAGTTCAGTCAACTGACCTGGGCTCATCTGAGATAAGCACACTTTACCTTTGGCTGACTCAGCTCCTTCCATTCTGTCCCTGACATGCAACATCGGCATATACGAACGGGCACAGATAAGGGAGTCCGGTCACCTGATGTTCGACTACCTGTCAACGACTTGTAACATCGACAAGCAACAATGTTGAACAGATAACGATATGAGTGACAGTCAGTTGTTTGCATTAGAACGGTTTTTATAGAACTTTACAATACTGTTTATTTACATGAACGTTGGAACGACTTTTGATTGACGCTCGATTGTACTTGTTTACATAAGAATTTACAACATGCCTAGGGATTACGGTAGCAACCCCTGACACATATGTATCTTGCCTTACCCGTCCCTTGTCGCACGGATATACGAACAACGGACTTTTCAAATGAAAAAAAAACTTATGTAAGTTTAAAAAAATAATTGACTTCTTGTTTAGTCTCTGATTTTTTTATTGTATTAGTGTGTTTCTTTTCACACACCGGATTATAATGAAGTAATCTACAGTGAGTTTATCTCGTCATAGCACGCGCTTATAAAGTAAGTTAGTTCACGTTTCAAAAGTCAGGCACATAAAGATAAAATTTATCATCGGTAATCCCACTTCCACTTTTAATTTTGATTATAATAATAAAATTACATTTCAACAAAACGCGAATCACACAAAAAAATTTAGAGCAATAAGTAGAGCTTCAGTGTCACATCTTGACCTCATCTTTCGGCTCTGTACTGTTGTTCACAATCATAAAGTTGCTTACGGAACAGAAAAGTGCTTGTTGATATTTAGGTCAAGTTAAATATGTTGTTAGTAATGTTGCACAAAAGAATTAAAACAAACAGTTCAATCATTTTGAACACTAGAATTCATTCAATTTATGAAACATGAATGAAAATGAATTTTATGTGAATGTTGCGTGGAAATTATTTGTTTTTCGATTTTCTCCAACGGCTTCATTGGAGGACTGAAAATAACTGGCGCCCTTGAGATTCAAGTGAAATATACGTTTTTGAGTAATTAAAATTTTAATAAGCTGATTTAATTCTGGGCTTTTAAAAATAACAAAAATACTCAACAAAAATACTCTCTGACTGACTGTCTGACTGAATGACTGACTGACTGACTGACTGACTGACTGATTTACTGACTGACTGACTGACTGACTGACCGACTGACTGACTGATTGACTGACTGGCTGACTGGCTGACTGACTGACTGACTGACTGACTGACTGACTGACTGACTGACTGACTGACTGACTGACTGACTGACTGACTGACTGACTGACTGACTGTTATCCACCATTTACAGCAATTGAAGCACCTGGCGATCGAATGGTCACCTTAATTTCCAACAATAGCAGCCGATATTTAATCATGGCACCTATTCTATTGTGTGGATCAAGAAGTAAAAATATCATGTTTATAATCAAAATATAATTATCAAACACTATTAAGTAAGTAAATTTGTACGTAAAAAACTCCACGTACATATTTATAACTTACTTACCCTTCAATACCAGCGACTGAATTGTATCTGGATGGTTTTCCGTTGAAGTTTTTTGCTGGAACTAGAGTTGTTTTCTTATTAAACTCACTAGAACATATATATGTATATGAACTAATAAGAGAAAAACGTTGCTTTCATTCTCTGATTATTCTTTTTTACGCAAGCATTGTTTTCGTCAAATTATTTTTAATAGTTTTATTTAGTTTTAGCACTAATGCCACACGTCTTAACGAGCAAATATTATCCTACGTGATATTCATAGATTCTGTGAAACGTGAACAAGCAGTATCTTTTTGTGTGGATGTGTATTCCTCACATTTCGCATTTTTGTCTTTTATACAGTTGAGTGAGTGAGTGAGTGAGTGAGTGAGTGAGTGAGTGTATTGTTGAGTGAGTGAGTGAGTGAGTGAGTGAGTGAGTGAGTTAATGAGGGAGTGAGTGAGTGAGTGAGTGAGTGAGTGAGTGAGTGAGTGAGTGAGTGAGTGAGTGAGTGAGTGAGTGAGTGAGTGAGTGAGTGAGTGAGGTAGTGAGTGAGTGAGTGAGTGAGTGAGTGAGTGAGTGAGTGAGTGAGTGGGTGAGTGAGTGAGCGAGTGAGTGAGTGAGTGAGTGAGTGAGTGAGTGAGTGAGTGAGTGAGTGAGTGAGTGAGTGAGTGAGTGAGTGAGTGATTGAGTGAGTGAGTGAGTGAGTGAGTGAGTGAGTGAGTGAGTGAGTGAGTGAGTGAGTGGGTGAGTGAGTGAGCGAGTGAGTGAGTGAGTGAGTGAGTGAGTGAGTGAGTGAGTGAGTGAGTGAGTGATTGAGTGAGTGAGTGAGTGAGTGAGTGAGTGAGTGAGTGAGTGAGTGAGTGAGTGAGTGAGTGAGCGAGTGAGTGAGTGAGTGAGTGAGTGAGTGAGTGAGTGAGTGAGTGAGTGAGTGAGGGAGTGAGTGAGTGAGCTTTTCTTTTGTTAAGTTTGCTTCACGTTATTTGAATTACTATTAAAACAAAATTAGAAACCATGAATGACAGTCAAAGCACGTTCACGTTTCATGCGCTGTTATAATACGGAGCCGAAATAAAAAAATTTGGTTTACACATTGTCTCCCGCCACACTAACACATTGGTTATTGATAGCCTAAAGATATTCAACCGCCAAACGACGACTTAATGAATGAAATCTTGAAAGCGGTTTTCAGTGCGGAATAAAAGATGAAATTATGGCACGTCACACGTCACCCTTTCAAAAAAGGAGGCTTGCAGTTTTATGCCAGGTCATCTACACTTTGAGGAACAAAATTACGTTTTTTGGACTTGCCAAAGATGAGAAATTTCAATTGTTTCTTTTTCCGTTCGTCCGTCAGTGGTCTCAATTGTTCATGTTTCACAGACTGACACAAAATCAAAGCAAGTACGCTTGCTCGATAAGCCTTCATCCGCCAGCAATATAAAATCCGTAAAATAAAAGTTTCATCAGGAAGGAACATCGTTCACCAAAATGTACAGCAAACGATCAATAAATTAGTGTCCTGGTTTTCGGTTGTATTTTTACAGACATTCATCTGGCTACGTTTCTATGCGCTGATTGGTTGAATGTGCCTGGAAACCAATCAGCACATGGCAGTTTGTTAGCCGCAGCGTAGCGTCGCGTATTCAAAGCTTATTCAAACAATTGTGGTGTGGTAACGGTTTTTATACTAAAGCTTATCCAGAGCGTTTGGCGCGCTTTTTGAATTCGAACCTGTTTTGGCGCGCTTTTTTCACATGACAAATGGACAACATATTGTCCCTAATTAATTTTATACCGTAATACGGTTCAAAACGGCCAACGTATAGGTTAATTGTTAGTCAGTATTCACTACTCAGTGAGTGGGAATTATATAATTGTTGAATCAACTGATTCATTCATGTTTCAACAGTATATATGTAGCATGCGTGAGATACAACATGCAAGCAATAAAGTAGTTTTTACAACTGTTGAAAACGAAACAACGATGTAAAACAACCCGATGTTTAACACGCACGCATCCGTTTTCGGTACACTTTTAGAGTACATGGATCTGAATTATCACAGGTTTTTCTTTATTATTGTTATTATCATTATTATTATTAACGAGTACCGTGCAATGTTTTACATTATAAGCTCTTCATATAATGTCCGTAAAACGTGAACATGTGGTTCAAATTTTTTTATTAGTTTATTTGATCAACCATCATCATCACCGATACATTTCATTATTCAGTCAGTCAATCAGTCAGTCAGTAAGTCAGTCAATCAGTCAGTCAGTCAGGCAGGCAGCCGTCAATCAGTCAGTCAGGCAGGCAGCCGTCAGCAGCTAGAGCTGAAGGTCGTGGGTTCGAGTCCCACCAGGAAGCTGAATTTTTTCAGCTATTCTGGTGGCGAACTGTCTATCAGTCAGTCAGGCAATCAGTCAGTCAGTCAGTCAGTCAGTAATTTTTTTGTAGTTTATCAGTTTAGTAGTTTATTAAGGACTTGAAAGAAAAACTGAGAGTCGAATCAGCAATTCTGCCACTCATTAAATCATTGAGTTGCCACGTGAAACGTGAACGATGATATTGAACAGACGCTGATTATTTTACAATGGATGTTTTTTTTTGCATTTACATTGAGTAAACAAGGTTTTCTTACCACTATATGAAGCGTATATAGCATTTGCCATTTGATTATGAGACTAGAGTTTTTGTGAAGCCCATCAGTTTTCCGTATCTTACATATTATGAAAGTGAGAAAGTACTACGCATCATAGAAATTACATCCCTCATGAACTCATTCAGCCTGTGAAAGGTGAACCAGACGACTGGTAATGTTCGGATTGTATTCAGCAAAAGCACGATGACTGATTGATGGATTGAATGTCTGGCTGACTCACTGGGTCACTGACTGTCCGATTGACTGACAATTTTACTTCCCTACCTGCTGACCGTCCAACGGAACAGTATAATATATCTTTTTTGAAAAGCGTAAAACTGTCAGATCAAATACTGTTGTTAGTTCTGTTAGAAGATCTGTAAAAATGTAATAATTTCTGTAAGCCCACTGATTGCAAACCAGACAGCACAAGACGAAGCTGGATATGTACCAATCTGACATTTCAATTGTTTTCTTGTTCAGAATACCGTTCACGTTTCACATAATGTATAGGCAATAGTTTGGTTTAGTAGTTTGCTTTAATTGAGTCAACCAAAAGTGACTTAGGATTAAAACAATATTATGAATCACAAAGCGTCCACAATTGTTACCAACGAATTTATCATGCTTCAGTCTAACATCCAGTAAATAACTTAGTCGTTTAAAAAACGACACGTAGTCTACAAGTCACTTGTTATGGATAAATGACAATTGTCTGTCCATTTATTGGTGGCGTTAGGCTACACTCACAATCCACTTGTTTTATCAAATGAAATTTACGTTGTTAACTTTTTTTCTTTGAAATTTTTCGGTTGAGGTCGAACGATTGGTGGTAAAGACACTCACTTGTAATTAATGCCACGTGAAACGTGAACCATGAGACTGTCAAGCCAACGCTTCGCACTTTTTGTTCTGTACTGTAGTTTACAATCCGCAATTTCTCCAAGGTTTTGAATGGCAATATTTAATGTTTCAGTCGTTAATTTCCGTAACATCATCAACTAAACAAAATTTCACTCTAGCACTAACCGTTCTATGAAACGTGAACAGTTGGTAAACAACTGTTTAGATTACGTTCAGTTTTAATCTATTGCTTTTGGTAAAGCGAATACACGTAATGTTTTCGGTCTGGATTTGTTTTGGTATAGCAAAAATCATCATGGATTTTTTTCGGTTTGGATTATTTGGGCCGGGCCCGTGAAACGTGAACCGATAGACTAGAATAAGGTCAATGACATTATCTTTCAGTCAGTCCGTTCATGAAAGAGCCGTAGAAATAAATTGAGTTATCTGTTTTTGAAACAACGAGGGCATTTTCAGTTGCAGTTGTTTGGACACGTTTCGAGGTTTGAACGACTCTCTAGCAATAACTGCGTGGCAAAAAACGCATATCATATGTTATTAAGGGCACGCCATACTTCGTTTCACCCTTCATGTTTCAGTTTCGTGTTTCCGACCAGAAATACGGAGTATGTCGTCATGACAGAAACACAGACAGATTTCAAAAAGCCCGCGCACTGACAGAGGCCCTGTCTGTTGATTTGAACGACTGGAGAGCGGATGCACTGTTTCTAGCCCCCACCCCCTACCATCCACTTGGCCATTCCTGGCCGAACTTCACAGCCAGCGCATGCGGCGGCTGAGTAAAAAGCTTAAGAGGGGGGAAAATACATCAAACACTTGTTTCTGCGATTTGAATCAAATTTATTCTTTTTCTACATGTCCGATAATATAAAAGTATATTTTTTATCAAGAATATGGTGCGTGTTTCTCCAGCTGTTGAAAAAACAAATTTGTCAGCTGTCAGCCTGCTTGGCAGCTTGTTTCGCATGTTTTTCGAATTTGAC
>OZ038448.1:207500-240000 GCA_964036265.1 Daptonema setosum
GACTGATTGACTAACTGACTGACTAACTGGCTGACTGACTTGTTGACTAAACGACTGACTAAATTATTGAGGTGTTCCGGGAACCGATAAAATTGAGGTGAGTGAGTGAGTTAGTTAGTGAGTGAGTGAGTGAGTCAGTTAGTGAGTGAGATTGAGATTTGAGACACACATTTCAAGTTGTAAGCTTACGGTTTTTTCATGAGGTATTTGTTTTTTTGTTACTTTTAATTCAGGGACTTCACATAAACCGTCGTTTGACTGTGTAAAATTTTTATTTCTGACCATTGAAACGTGAACGGATTTTGTGGATTTACTGTGAGGGCAGGCATTTCTTCGCCGGTTTTTTGTTGTTGTTTGGCCTCAGTTTTTTGCGATGTTCTGCAAACACTGCAAATAGTACCCCGCTTTTTACGGTACTCGTTTCATGCTGTATAATTGATTGAGTCAGCACAGCGCCAATATTGCTGATACATGTACCAACATACATATACAAACCTGTGGGGCATGTACTTACTGGTAACTACAACATAACCAAAGAACATACACTAATCGAACTACTACATAAGGGTGTGAAATACAGACCTAATATGCACACGGACAAGAACGAATTTATGAATGAACTATACAATACTATTACGCAACTAGAAAACAAATTAACGAATCTGAATCATGACAACTTTGATTTCTACAGGACTTGGGCCATGAGTAAATGTTACAATAATATTTACAACGCAGCCGTCATTTACGATAATCGTGATTTGAAGAAACCAATTGACAAATGTAAACAAAGTTGGATTATCACTCCTATCGATAAAGCTGGGAATAATGCGGCGTTTATATGTAAAAGACTTTACTTTGAAGTCATGGAGAAAGAGCTCAACAATAGTCAAACCTACCGTAAAATCAACGAAACCGAAACTCAGATAACAACGCGACACTCAAAACTGACTAGTAAATTCAATATTTCATTGGAAAACGACAACCACGTATTGCCGAGAATTTACGGTCTACCTAAACTCCACAAAAACCCTTACAAATTCAGATTCATTTCAGGAGCATCCAAATGTAGCACTAAACCACTTTCCCAACTACTATTAAGATGTCTCAAACATCTTAAAACACATTTCAAAAATTACTGTCGTATGATAGAAAAACGTACTAACAAAAAGATGTACATTTCGATCGAGTCTAGTAAACAGGTGATTGATAACCTTACGCAGAATAACGTGACACCAACCACCGGTGCCAGCTACGATTTTTCAACGCTATACACGGAATTAAATTTAGATGTCGTGGAAAAAAATTTATTTCAATTAGTGGACTTATGTATAAATAATAGCGGTAAGCAATATCTGATTATTCCGAAAACTGTGTACGCGAACAGCTATTATAGCAATAAAGACGTCTCTTGCACTAAATATCATACCCTCACAGCCAATGACATAAAAGATTTAATACATATCGTCATTAATAACTCATTCGTAGTGTTCAAAAACGAAGTCTATAAACAAGAAAAAGGTATACCAATGGGTGGTAATGCTTCACCACTCGTTGCCGACTTAACATTGAGCATGATGGAATTCAACTTTTTGAAACATAATATCATTGCACAACACCTACCAATATATCGATACATTGATGACATTTTAGCACTCAATACAGAGTTCGACGAAACAACCAAACTTATGTATCATAATTCACTTATTCTCAACAAAGAAAGTTTCCTAAACAACGGAATAACATATTTAGACTTGAAATTTCACAAAAACCAAAAATCGGCAGAACTGTACGACAAACGAGATGCCTTCCCGTTTAAGGTCCAGAAACTTTTTAGCATAAAAAGTTGTGTACATCGAAAAATGATAAAAGGCATTATTTTCGGGCAATTAAAAAGATACTGTGACTTACTGACTGATAATAAATCGTGGCTTAAAGCGATGACCGAACTGATCAATGCTCTCAGAGAGAATGAATGCCATGACGACTTAATACTAATTACTATTTGTCAATTTTACCATAACAATGAACATAGGTTTTGGAAATACAGTATATACAATAAGAAGAAATATGCACACCTGATACGCAAGATCATGGAATAGACATAGCCTGAATATGGTGCAGTTTTGACTTTTACATTCACGTTTCAACCAAACTTAAGATTCACATGCAACTTGCAACAGTGACTTACGTCATAGAAGTTATTGAATGACTTACTAACAGTCTTAGATTGACCTCTCCAACCGGGAATAGTTTCTGCAATTGTTACTGTATAGTAGCAAGATAATGTTGGAATTTTTTTAGTCAGTCAGTCAACACCATTTATTGTACGTAACTGCTTAGTAACGATTACCTTTGTAGAACGTTACATACGACATTTACCAATATTGAATGTACAACAACCTGTCTGTTACAGAATAATTTCGACTTGATTCAGTAACCATGCCGGCTGACCCCCGTATCAGCAAACGACGAGCAGAAGACGCCGAATCGGATGCCACTGAACCGAACGCTGATGGTGAGGATACGATTATGGTTAGATTATGTTTTCCCCTCCCCTTCTTTGTCTCATTAGTTAGCGGTTGATGGTTTGCAACTGATGAGTCCCGGCCATCAATCTAGGTGAGTCTTGCAGAAGGGACGAAACTCTTAGGTACTAACCTTCTCTAAGTTAGATTTTCAGCCTAGGTCCCCCTTTCCTAATGTGAATCTTGATGTTGATAAAAACATATTGTAGATTCATAATAAAATTCGACCACCCCCCCCCCCCCCCTTCCCCAGAAACGCCGATTCCCCGAATAAAACCAATGGTTTGACCAGTATTTCTTCTTACAAATAAAAACATTGTAATGGAACCGTTACGCTCGGATGCAATGAATTAAGCGCCATGCAGACCAATAAAATATGTATGTTGATCAAAAGTCGCCCATCGAGGGACTGAACAGCCATTAAGATGAAGGTTAAAAATGGCGAGCATTCAAATTCAGTTTCATAACCAATTGTTAATGCTACACTCTAACATCATTATATACTGTTAAACTTTCCTTAAACAACATTAGAATGAATCAAAATTATGTAAAATAACGGTTTACTTTGTAGTTTTCAATATACATATGTACGATTGGTGGTATTTTCGTTGATCGTTTAGTGCGTTTGTTTTAGTTTATTTGTGTTGAACACTCGATACAAAATTCATTTTGTCATGAGCAGACTGTGAAACCTGAACGATTTTTTACAGTTCATTTCGCAACGTGATTGAGACAGTAACATGCTGATCATGTTACAATGCTGCACAAAATGAATTTACACGTTGTTGCGGCTATTAAATGCTAAACTTGAAAGCGCGCCTCTCTTTCTGGTTGTTTATTAGGTTTGTGATTTTATTAGTTTGACAATTTTTATATCTGAGAAAAGTGGAAGGAATGTTAAACTCCATTTCCTAATATATTGGGAACGCTATGTATTTATGTAGAAATAAACCTTACAGAGAATGACTGTTTTGCAAATGGTTGAAAATTCCGTTTGTTCACGTTTCATAGTGCTTATGAATCCGGTCGAGTGAAGAATTTGTCGATTTACATCAAGTTTTGCCACATAACCAATTATTTGAAATAGTGCAAAAAAATGACCAACAGTTTCCGATGCCAATAACCTGTCCACTAGACTTTGGAGAAAACACCCAAACTCATGAGAATGGGTAAGATAATGCTCGAAAGACTGGTTTCGGTGACTGTACTGTTTTATACGGGGTGTCCCAGCGAGGGGTTCACGATTTGTTTTTTGAAATAACTTTGTATGCGTTGAGCAATAATCTTAGAAAATCATACGGTAAATACCAATACCTTGAGAATTTTTTGCCTTTTTTGAAGTTTTGAAATTCGTTTATTACAGCTCGAATTATAGTCGAGTGAAAAAAGTCTCAATTTGTAAATAAATTTTCAGAAACAATTTCATTTTGAAACATATTCAAAACTTATTCAATGGTGATTTTACGACATTTATATTTGCCAAATATGCAGGGACCAATAGAAAAGAAAAGTTCCACTTAATATGACCACCGGACTTTTCCGAGACAACGATCTTTACGAGTTTTGAGATCGAGTAATCCGTTTGGTTGCGATTCTGCATTAATTTTTGTCGTTTTCATTAAGATAATTTCATTGAGTTCCACTGTGCTGATTTTGTGGGAATAAACTAGTTCCTTTAAATGTCTTCAAAACCACCAGTAATCAGTAGCGGTCAAATCGGGGGTTCCTCCACGTTCGACCCATTCAATGAATTGACCGTGCACTCAGGAACCGTGCCCTGTGTTGTGGGGCACCGTCAGCTTGCATGATCATTGATTCATTAACTAATTCTTCATTATTTTCGAGATGCTGCAGTAAAAAATGATTGAGCCTGTTCAGGTACTTGTCACAAGTTACAGCTCCATCGAACGTCAAAGAAAAAGATTCGCTCAAACCGCCATTTAAATTTGGCACCAAACGTTGATTTAGGTCAGTGCCTGATTTTAAAGATCGTTGTCTCGAAAAAAATCCGGTGGTCATATCAAGTGAAACTTTTCGTTTCTATTTTTCCCCGCATTATTTGCCAATATATAAGTCGTAAAATCACCATTGAGGTTGTTTTTATTATGTTTCAGAATGAAATTATTCTGAAAATTCATTTAAAAATTAAGATTTTTTAACTCGACTATAATTCGAGCTGTACTTAACGAATTTCAAAATTTCAAAAACGGAAAAAATTATCAAGGTATTGGTATTTACAGTATAAATTTTTAAGATTATTGTTCAACGCATACAAAAGTTATTCAAAAAACAAATCGTGAACCCCTCGCTGGGACACTCTGTATTATCGTTATTAAGTTTTTTTGTAGTAGAGTAGGTTATTAATCAGTAATACAATCAGTCAAACAAATAATAGGGATTAGCCACGTGAAATGTGAACCGTGTGAATAAACCGAGATGCATTTGCGATTGCAATGATATGACTGACTGAATGACTGACTGACTGACTGACTGACTGACTGACTGACTGACTGACTGACTGACTGATTGACTGACTGGCTGACTGATTTACTGATGAAGTGAATGACCGACCGACTGACTGACTGATCGACTGACTATCTGGCTGACTGACTTACTGACTGACTGACTGACTGACTGACTGACTGACTGACTGACTGACTGACTGACTAACCGACTGACTGACCGACGGACTGACTGACTAATTTACGTCCCCACATAACGACAGACTGACGAATTACCAAATGCATTCTGACTGCGAGAGTTTTTTGCTCATTTTTCATGAGTAATGTTTGTACATACTGTATGTAGGCCAGTCAGTCTATTATTAGATACAAGCAGCAAGTACAAAACCCAGGTTTTGCAGTCAGTAACATTGTATTGAATGATTTAAAATAGATTGAAATAAAAATTAAACAAAATAGAAAGAAGTTTTTTTTATTCGTAAATAATTTTGAATCAGAACACAATTCCGCATTGGTATTTTTGTATCATCATAATCTTTTTTAATGTCAGATTGGAACACCGTTTCTATTGAATGGAAACGATTCCGTTTCTATTCGACAAAGTTTGTGAGCAGTGATACAAGTGTTGCATGAAAATGCTCACTATATTTCCAACTGTTTGTCTTTTATACGGTTTATCATTAGCAATGAGACTCATTACGTAACATTGTAAGCACTAACAGTGCAGCACAAAAATATGCGGCTATGAAAAGCTCAGCGCTGACTGGTTGGAATCGCATCATAGCCAATCAGCGCAGCGCGTTGCCTGCGAGTCTGCGACGTATTTTATTTATATTCCGTTTATATTTCAGCAATTTATTGACCTTAGTGGCATATTAGCATCATGGAAACGCACATATTGCCAGAAAATATTCAAAAATATTATCTATCTGAATGATGAAACGTGAGCTGATTCAGTTGTTTTACTTACGTGTAATTTTGCGCAACAATTTTTTCAATGTGCATAAATTCACTTGAATTGTGAAACGTGAACCTGTTGATTTGTAATGCCACTGTTAAGCACAGATATCCAGTACAATACTTCGTTCATACGGACTAGACTCAATGTTTTGCTACCAAACTCATATTTACTCTTTATTTTATTTAAACAACATGCACTTGGTGATTATCGGTTAACATGCGATTGTCAGAACTGTATTATTTTGTTTTCTTACGGTCTACGAACAACATGGATGACGATACTTTAATTCAATTTTCATGTAACTGATCAATACTAAGAAGAAAGTCATCATAATGATAACGCGTTGACTCCCAAAGTACAAAATTACTAATAACCTATGAAAATACATATAAACAACCACCATACCATACTTTTCTGAAAAAATGTAATGTATGCGAACTCCAGTACAGAACAAAAGATACAAAAAGATGTGACGAGTTGATGTGCATAAATCGTTCATGTTTCACAGCCTGATCTGACAACAGTGTAAAATGGTTCATTCAATAAAACCGCGCCTGCAACCCTTATTGTATATCTATGCGGAAACTGAATATTATATATCAACAAGTAAATTCGTTCAAAAAACATCAGCAAACGTTCTGTTTCTCAGCGAATATTTCAGATGCATTCAGTTGAGCTCAAATCATGTTCCACGATTATAACCTTTTTCAAACAATAAATATGTATTTTGAAAAGTAATTTGCTGATTCTTTCTCCCGTCCCTCGAATACATTTTTCTCGATCAAGGAACGGATGCTTGTTAGTTTTTTTAAATGGTTTAAAAATGTACTGGTAGACTTGATTAAAAATTGATTTGGCTCTGACTTGTGAATCGTGAATGAAAGTTGTTTGTCATTGAATAAATTGCGATTGCAGACGGAACGGACAGACTCATAGTGTAATAATAATAATAATAATAAAAGTTAGTAATTCGTCCTACTGAATAATGTTTTGTTTATGTGCATTTAACACTCCGAAAGTATAACGAAATAAACTTTATGCTCAGGTGTCATGCGTTTCGTGAAACATGAACAACTTGACACTCAAAACATCCATGGAGATCCTTGCTAATCTTTGAGTGGCGAGAAAACCAATCTGTTGATTTAATACGAGTTCATTTCCGAGTTTTACTTACATCCGTCCTTTGATAAGTACGAATTGTCTTACGTTCAGGCAATCTACTGAACATGAATAAATCTGTAAAGAAAAAGCTACGGAACAAAAACTACTGACGGAACAAAAAGATACTAAAATGCAAACAACCTTTTCTTCCTGCTGTTGTCTTTCGCGAAGAACAATTAAACATGTGAATTTATTTTCAACGTGACATTTTCATTGTTGATAGTTGGATTTCCGACAACCTCAGACCGAACAATAGATCATCAGTCAATAGACCATTCATCAGATCTCCGTGTGCTGTCAGTCAGGTTTTTTTTCACGTTTCAACTAAATAAACTAGTCAGTCATTCAGACAGTCAGTCAGTCAGCCATTCAGTCAGTCAGTAAGTCAGTGAGTCAATCAGTCTGTCAGTTTGTCAGTCAGTCAGTCTGTCAGTCGGTCAGTCAGTCAGTCTGTCTGTCTGTCGTGCTTCAATCGATTCTCCGTTGATTTTAACCAATCAGCACAGAGCAAAGTGGGTGCAACGACGCGTCATTTGTATGCCACATCCTGTTGTCCTTGCACTGTAAATAAATGAAATGTTTTTTGGCGCGCAATTTAAATTCAAACAAATATTTTGGCACGCGTTGAACTCTTCGGAAAGAATCGTACCTTCATATTACTCTTGTATAACATTCGAATATTGCGCTTAGTTCATTGTATTTTTACGCTACGGTACGGTACGGTAAAAGCCGCTACGGTAAAAGCCGCACACTCAAATCCAGTCTTCTTCAGGGATCAATTGAGAAAGTTAAAACACGATTCACCAAGCGGTTAATAACCACATGATGACAATAAAAAACCAGGTTCTCTTTTTCCTCAGAAAGTTAACGGTTTGTGTGAACAAAATCCAAATATGTTTTTGGCACGCATTCAAAATTTCGAAAAAAAATCTTGTTTTAACATGATATTTTCATCAACATATGGCGTTAAGTCATTGCTTATGCGCGTAACGGGTCAATTGAAATGATTTTTTATTAAGAGAACTCCTGACAAAACTATCGGTTTTTTCCTTGAATTCAACGGCTCGTCTCAAGCGGGCTATTTTTCATTATAATTAATATTTTTAGATTATATGTGTTTTTATCACAACAAACAGAATGATGGAGCGAGCAACAAGCAATTTCTGTTACAGACTGATAAGATTCGTGAAACATGAACAAATTACTGAGCGATTTACTTGACACATTTCTCGCTGTTTGTCCTTTATACGATTTATCGTTGGCAATAAGACTCAATCAGGAAATTAATTAACTAAATTTAAAAATATGATTTTAATAATAATAAATTATTGAAACGTAAATCTTTATTTATTAATAAAAAATTTATCGTTAGTTTTTTCGTGTTTTATTGAGGAATAAAGACAGTTTAGTTCAAGAAGCAGTAACCCAGCTTCTGTTTTAGACCTATAAGGTTCGTGAAACATGAACAAATTACCGAGCGATTCAACTTGATACATTTCTCGCTGTGTGTCTTTTATACGATTTATCGTTGGCAGTGAGACTCAATCAGCAACATGATGAACGTGTTACAGTGTAGAACATAATGATGTGACACGTGACGTGTTGGTGCGGCTAAAAAAATGCTCGTCGCTGATTGGTCCTGTACTTCGCATCTAGGAGATTTGTTTTTGTTTTAAAATTTTTGAATAGGGATTTTTGGTCGGTTAATAACGTTAAGAGCAACACAAAATGACGTGGACGCGACGCAAAGTTCTTCACGCTGATTGGTTGGTTCCACCGAGTGCATTGAGTTGAGATTCAGACCTTATTGTATACTTGAAAGGCTGGTTCTCATCACGTTCTACATACAAAGAAGCCTCAGCCACAGCCTGAACTCTCTGGTGTAACTCTTCTTCTCAGGCGCGTTGCATTTTTTTCATAACGGTTAAAATAGTAATACAAGAACAAAAGTATTCAATATTTATATTTCATTGTCCCTTTGACTCATATGCAATTACATACATAACTGGCTTTTACAACGAACATGCTTCATCTTAAGCTTACGTAACTGTTACACTAAAAAGACTCTGCATAACTCGACTTGACTCACACATTTGTGGAACAAAGGACACACAAAGTCATTTTGAAAATTGGATGTTTCGATATGACATGTGCATCAGCAATCACATTGTTCACGTTTCAGACTTCGTATATATTTTTATGACCGAATGCTTTGTCAATAACAAACATGCTACTAGCTGAATAAATTCTTATATCACAACGATTTAATTTGTCAAACCGATTATCTTATGGCTGTAGAGAAGTTGGATAATTATAGAAACAATTTGCTCGCGGGTTTACAAAGTTTACGCAATAAGTTATGAACAACAATAGCGTTGAACGTTAAATGCTACTCTTTTATTTTCATTTCATTTTTTGTTGTGTTTTCGTTATATCGATGCGATCGCAATCTGTGTTTCTAGTTCGCCAGTGAAACATGAAACTTTTTTTTTATTACTGATGCAACGGCTAAGCACAAAAGCCAAGTTACATGCAATACTGTCTACGGAAAAGACTGACTTGCTTTTGCTACTGAACTTCACCAATCTACATATATTGAACTTCCTGACTTTTTATCAAAACAACACAAGATCAATCGAGCTTACTGATCTTCGGTTCCAATGTATCTCAGATAATTTATTGTATAGAAATCTTGCAAGCCCACGTAAACGATGGATAACAAAAAAACAGTAAATTTTTTTAAAATGTGCAAAATGTTTTATTCACGTTTCATGTAACTTATTGAGCCTGACCAGAAGTGGAAAACAACGATTACCCACTGTCTCCAAGTAAACTAAAAATTGGACTAAGTTTCATCGAATGAATGTAAAACGCCATATTGTAGTAACAAAATGTTCATAATATCATTAAGAACAGAGCCGTGATTAAACACGTTAATAACCAAAAAAACCTCACATATTTATCTGTCAAATTGGCTGCATCACTATAAAATACAAAACAGTAAAAAAAAATTGTATGCAATTGTTTTCATAGAAGTAAAAAGTTGATTTGTGACGATGATAACGTGAATGTAAGCGATTTTATTGGAGTTATCATTGGGTTATTCACGCAGTATAATATCTTGGACACACAGCGAAAACTGTTTATACGCAGTAAAAAGTAACAAACTAATTAATAAAGTTATTTCTGCAACTTGATTGTTCACACGTTTTGATGAGTCACCACCTCAAAGGGATGAAAAGTAATTTATTCAAGGAAGGAGAATAGACCGTTTGGAGGTCATTCTTCACACGCCGTAGGAAAATATCACCTGTGAGTTGTCAAAAATAGTGTTTTGTCAGTAGAATCATGCTTAACCCGAAAAAATCGGGTGTTTCAAAAAAAGTTATTCACGGGCGGCAATTCCTGCATTTTTGAAGGGCCTAACATACTCCACCATAACACCATAATATAACACGTTATGTTACGGAGGCGGAGCCTGTTATGGTAGGTCAACATACTTCCCCATCGTAACATAACGTAACGAAACATTTTCCCGACCAAATTGTGTTATGGTGTGTTATTCCAAAAAATTGGTATAACATTCCATAACATTCTTGAATGAAAAAAAAAATCCGACTTAAAAAAAATATTCTCATTCAAACATCAGTTCTAAATAGTTCCGGTAAGTATAAACCGATTATTTTCAGTATTTCAGAACGATAAATAGCATTACACCTTCACCTTTAGTGGTAAGCCGAGTATAAAAACGAGACTTCATGTTTCTAAATTTCTTTGCCAAATAAAACTTGAATCTCAATTGGTTGCCTGAGCAGGAAATACAGCTTTCTTGTCCTGACTTGAAAAAACTGTCAGACATTGGGCGCATGCAGCACAGCACGCTCCATAGGGGCAGTGAAACATTAGGTTATCCACCGCATGTGACTTGTTTGCTGATTCTGCAGAGCTGTAAAAGATTCTAAAAAACTAAACTAATTACAATCGTTTCAGGATAGAATAACGAATGTTTTGAAGTAAAAAAATCCAAATTAAACTAGGTAATGAAGGCTAAATAATTTAAAAACATCATTCGTTCAAGAGCCAGTTATGTTATGTTACGGCGGATGTCATGACATACTCCACATGTCGTACCATAACATAGCACGCCCCATCATAACCAGTTATGTTACGATGTTATGTTATGTTACGTGTTATGGTGAAGTATGTTAGGCCCTTAAGTGAAGTGTCTTTTAATAATTTTTTTTGTTTATTCTTTCGTTTGTGAGGAACTTGACTTTAAATTAGGGTGATGCACTAAGCTATGTTATTATACGACTTGTGAAACGTGAACAATTGGGAAGGCGCTTCATTTTTTACAATTCAATAGAAGACATAATCTAAGATTCCTAATTTTTTATCAAAACTTAATAATGTATTATTATTTACGCACAGATACATACATAAATGCGATGAGATCAGCGAATCATACCTACTTTGCCTCATCATCGAACCCACTGCCTCATGTTCGCAAACACTCACCCACGACTTGCTCATAAAAGGCCTCCATTAAAAAGAAAAACTTTTAAATGCAGTCTCGTAACGTTTTGCCATCACTACAGGTACAACAATATTCAACAAAATTCAATATGAAATTGCAATCCGATCAGTTGGATTGGAACACCGATTTTGCAAATGGCGAACGTTTTCAGAGTCAGTTTTCCAATCATTTTTGCGAAACTGTGGATTGCGTTTTTTGCAGATTATCAGGGTGCCTTGGCGCCGCGCACAGTCGGCGAAAAAGTTTGGATGTGCTTTTTTCAGCGGTAGAAAAGTGACGGTAAGTAACCCAACAACTGTAGAGATGGGACGACCAAACTATCATCCAGTCAGCTCCTTTTGCATGGTAGCGGCATTTAAAACGGTATAATCTTTTTCTCAGATAATTAGGTGTATGTGTTTGAATGATCATCGGCTAATTGGTTCAGGAAAAGCTCGAAATCTTTTCGATAACGTGAACAAATTGCTATGCATTCAAAGTTGTCTTGAGAAAGTCTCGAGAATTTTTTCTTGTAAAGCCTTCGGTACGCAGGGAAATAACTTTCGTTTACAAAAAATCTGAAATTTTTGATTGTGAACACAATGTAGTTCCAAAAGTTTTACACAAAAAATCGTGAGACATTTGGAATATTTCTATCGAGAGAGAGATCGAGAGATTTTTTTACTTTTTTACAGATGGGATACGAGAGCAATCGAACTCGATTTCATTATACTTTATTGCTCAATACTTTTTGCTTAAAGTTTTCTGTAAATTAACCTGTTGCACTTTGCACACCACGCAATCTGCCAGTGAAACGTAAATAATTTCACTGAATGTTTACGAAATCCTATGCATTGTTTATATTACTGTTTTTCACTGATTGAAGCCAATCAAGACGCACTAATGCCATATCAGAATGGGGTTTCGTAGTGACCAGAAAGGTTGAATGAACTGACGAGCAATGGTAAAAACCACTGACAAATGTCTATCATGGTTTATACAGGATGTGTTTTATAGTTTGTTTCTTGACGTGGTTGTGCAAGCCAAAATTTTACAATTTAATTAACCGCTAACGTCACCAAAGAGACTTAGCTGATAATGTTTTGCTTTTCTTATTTTTTTGGTTATTAAACTAAAATATCAAGAAATAATCATTACGTTCTTAATGTATAAAACTTTTGAAACGTGAACAAGAAGGGCAGTATAAGTTGCCAGTTATGTTGGCTCACTGTAACGAGTTATTACTAATGACTTCATATCAAACCAAAGTGCCTAGCCGTGTGAAAAGTAACGGAAACCACGGTACAAACAATTAATGTCTGGAATGACAGACTGATTAGCTGACCGACTGTTGTTTTTTTGACTCACTGATCGACAGACTAACTGTCTAACTAACCACTCATCCATTTCTATATAAATAAGCGCTGACAGTATTCTTTGAAGACTGTATCTTCGTTCCATTTTGTGGTTCATTTATTTTAATTACTGCAATTGAGTGACAACGCTGTAAAGAGGGCTGAGAATATTCTTTGTGTACTTTGTTTTCGTTACATTTTGTGGTTCATTTATTATTTTCACTGCTAATAAGCGAAAACAGGATGTACCACATGAGAAACATTGTTTTCTTATCGATGTGATCTGTGAAACGTGAACGAACTGATTGAATAACCATCCAATAACCAATCAGCGTAGATAATTGACTGCGTTTCACAGCTTTTTTGTTCTGTAATGATGTTCGCATTCAGGAAAATATTTATGTCTACAATCAATGACATTTATTGTCTGTCCTTCAGAGTCCAAATGAAAAAAGGAAAGTAAAACGGAAAGTGGAAAGAAAAGTGAATAGAAAAATCTGTAAAACAACCTTCGCGAAAATATTGACGTGATACTCGAACATACAGAATTTGAATTTGATTGGCCAATCAGCGTAGCGCACTGGCCAATCAGAATAGCGCTGTGAGCACAGTCTTCAGCGCTCATTGGCTGCTGCATTTGAATTTGGATTATTTAATATTAGATTTTGGGAATATTTCGCTGTAGACACGTGCGTTGCTTCACAGATTTGTCTTTTCTTTTTACGTTCCTGTATACTATCCTCTGGACTCTGATAGCACCCTTTAATTTTATTCGAATTCTTGGATATATTTTTTGGTTTCTAATTTTTTACACTGCCGAAAGAACGTCGATCAAACGACGTAAATCAAGATGTTGCGAATACTCGTTTCGTTTGAAACGTGAATGAATTGTCAGACTCCAGACATTGTGTTGTTTCTCTGGACCATGACAGTGCGTGAGTGAGTGAGTGAGTGAGTGGACTTTCCTCTGGGGCAAAGTGCCTTGGTATTGACACTCTGTTCCTATAAACTGATAACCACTTGTATGAAAAAACTCGTATTCAGAAGTCACATAAAATTCATTTGTAATTTTGAACAGGTATAAGAAAGATTTTCGCAGGTGAGCAATATGTTACACGACGCATCGCTGCGGGAAAAAAATACTATGAGTTGATTGGTTCTCGGACACATTTAACCAACCAGCGCCGAGTAATCAATAACCGCACAAGTCATCCAGTCAGTCAGTGAGGCAGTCCGTTATGTACCCAGTCAGTCAGTCAGTCAAGTGGTCATCCATCAAATGAACCAGTTTTGCCTTTTTAACACACTCGTTTTAAGCTTAAATTTCCATGTAAGTCTTTTTGTTTGATATAGTACATAAGTACCTCTGACTTTTTTATGGCTGTGTTTCTAAGGTGTTTATGTGTCAGGCAAGATGGTATTATCAAAACGAGTATCTCTAGAATACTCATTTCACTCATGAAACGTGAACAAATAAGTACTGTAGCACGTATTCAAAAGAGACTACACTTCCCTGGGACTGATTTAATTTCACGTGGTCAGGATTCTCAGATGAACTAAGCTGATCTCAACAGTACCTGACTGATGAATGACTGTCTGACCGATTGATGGACTGACTGACTGACTGACTAACTGATTGACTTACTGCCCAATCACCGTTGAAAATAACCTGAAAGTTATTGATTTGATTAGTGAAACTTGAGCTGATTCAGAGCTGGTTTTCTTTAGTTGCATAGTATACATGTAATCCGTGTTTTTTGTAAAGCGTTTTTTTTTGATGAAAAAAAAATAAATTTAGTTGCGAACCTTTTAGAGGTGAGTGTTTAGAAAACCTTGAGCATTAGAAGTGTCTTAACTCAATGACTGACTAACTGGCTGTTAGGTTGACTGATTGACTGCCTGATTAAGAAACTCTCTATTTGCCTGATGAGAATATGGAAATTAGTGAGTGAGTGTGTAAATGAGTGAGTGACTCAGTGAACGAGTGAGAGAGTTGATTGGTGAGTGAGTCAGAGAGTGAGTGAGTGAGTAATTCCGCAGTGATATTTTTGTTTCCTCATACATGTAGTTTTACACTTTTGATACTATTGAGCACCATAAAAATTTACTTTTCTCGTTCTAAAAGTTTGCGAAACGTGAGCAGTGATATAAGTGTTGCATGAAACGGCTTAAAATATATTCTTCACTGTTTGTCTTCTATACGGTATATCATTAGCAATGAGACTTATAAAATAACATGGTAAAAACTTACAGTGCAGCACAAAAATATGTGGATAAAAAAATGCTCTGCGCTGATTGGTTGGATCCGCCTCATAGCCAATCAGCGCAGAGCATTCGAGCTGCAACAACACGTTGCATGCGACGTATTTTTGTTTATACATAATTCAGCAATTTAATTACCTAATTGACATTTTATTTCTAACAGAATTAAAGATGTATCTCTGAACAAAACTCAGAAACTGATTTATTTTACTAGTGAAACGTGAGCTGATTCAGTTTTTCATTTAGCGTTTTCAATGGATGAGGAGACTGAGCTTTTTCGGGTGAGTTTTTAGACAACCATAAGAGGCTTCTTACATAACTCGACGACTGACTGGCTGCGCCTGTCTCAATAGTTGTCTATTTGACTGATAAGTAGTGATGGAAGGAGTGTAGGAGTGGATGAGTGAGCGAGTGAATGAGTAAGTGAATGAGTGAATAAGTGAGTGAGTGAGTGAATGAGTAAGTGAATGAGTGAATGAGTGAGTGAGTGAATAAGCAAGTGAGTAAGCCAAAAGGAGCAACGACGAAAAGTAAGTCAGTGATTGACTGACTGACAGCTTTTTATCAAATACAGTATTTGCTAAGCACTTAGTTCGAATAGGGTGGATGCGTTTTCGTTCAAAAGTTTTATTTTCTCTTTACTTTTACGTTTTTTTACACGTTTTATTAACATCGAATAACTAGCACAAGATAAAAGTTTTGTGTTTTACTCATAGAAATTGTGAAACCTGAACAAACTGACGGGTCATTAATGAGTTGTGTATTTAGAAATGCCAGATACATTTTCTACTGTTTGTTCTATACTGTTTATTGTTAACAATGAAACTCAAACATATTGAACGTGTTTTAGAGTAGAACAAAAGTGCGTGTCACGTTTCACAAACCAGATATGACCCGGAAGCGAGCGGTGGTTCTATAATAGAATGCACAGTACCATAAAACTTTACAAATTATATTAATATTTTCATTGTCATGTCACGAGTCAAACATTGGTCTAGTTCAGTGGTTAGAGAGCCTGACTCGCGATCCGCAGGTCCAATGATCAAAACCTGGCAATCAAACACAGATATCTGAGAGTTTAGAGCTGAAAATGACTACTTTTGACGCACTGATCCATGAGGACGGGTGAAGTCCAAAAAACGAGAAAAAAATCGAGATTCAGGATTCAGTGTCCTAACCGATGGAACATACATATTCTATAGCGGAGAAGTTTTAACCTCGTATTATCTGGTTTATAATTGAAGTTATGTTATTTATTTTGAATTAGTGACAGAGACAGCTTCATATCAACATTATGGAACTCTGTACTAGTCTGACCTCGCAAGTGAAACGTGAACTAAACGCCAGGAGACAGTCAAATTATGTCGTGAGAGAAAATGAGAAGTATGCCAGAGTAATTTTGCTGGTTTTTTTCTTCATGTTTTGACAGGGTTTAGACAATCAAGAACGACACGTTTGCTGCTGAACGGTATGTATCAGCAATGAACGGGTTCAGTGCAAGCGAATGCAAACGATGTGCTTCGTTCATCAGTGTCAAACAATTGCAGTCATTCAAAAACATTTATTAAAGATTTTCTCTAGAAAAAAAAGAGTTCGAATACCGGCTGCATAGTTCAATGATTATTACACTGGCTAGTTTTGTGTAAGGTCTACTATTGATATTGCTGATATAAAGGAAACGGAAAGAACTAGCGCCCGTCAATTGATTTCATTTTCAATCTTATTGTTATTTGATATCATTAAGATTAGGGGATTGGTATCCGATGATTCAAACTTATGTTCCAAATTTATAACGTTTGTGAAACCTGAACAAGTAATCGAGACTTCCATTTGATATTTTTCTCACAGTTGGTATTTTATAAGGTTTATTGATTTTCAAACAGCAACAGGGTGAACAGATTACAGTGCAGCACCAAAAATTGCAAGTGACGCGTCATGGAGACTAGTAAATGCTCTGCGCTGATTGGTTGGATTCGCCCAGAGCCAATCAGCGCAGAGTATCGAGTAGAGGGGCAGTCGAGTGTCACATACTTTTGTTGTGTGCTGCAATTCGCATTCAGGAAGTCATTATGAAAGAGGAAATTGAGTGGTTAATGATCTTTGAGTTATTATCTTTTATTATTATATCATGTTCTCTACTGTAGTTAGTCGGTCAGTCAGCCAGTCGGGAGGCCAGTAAATCAACAACCCAAACAGTCATTTATTATACAGTTCACGTTTCACATAGCTTATCAGTATTTTAGAAAGTGATTGCTTAACCGATTCCAAACCTTTATGATTTGCAAGTAGAAAACCCCAATAATAAGGTAGAAAATTGTAACAAAAAACACTGACGTAGACGCTGAAATACAGAATGAAACTATGGGATGCAGTACTCACAATATAAAGGGGTGCCTTGGATTCAAGTGAAAAGTTGGTGTGTTAACTACTTCAACTTGTGAATCGTTAGCTGCATCAAATGTAAGAGAAGGTCATGCATAATAGTGGGATGTCCGACTCAACTCAACCCAACAGCTGTATGCTATAACAAGCAATCATCATGTTCAGTGGGTGCTACACTGGGTTGGACAAGTTAACGTGTCATTTTTTCACTTGAATCTCCAGAAGCTCTTTATGAAGTTGTGGCGCCAAGTCGTCTGGAGAAAGTCTCAAAAAATATTTGTAAACCCTTCAGTACACATGGAGAAAATTTGTTCCTGAGAGAATGTTTGCAATTTTTTGGAAAAATTTGTTTATACGAATTACGAAAGTTTTACAAAATAATTTCTTAGGAGTTCCGTTAGACGACCCAGCCCAGGGTATTTCAAATGTAGGTTGGAAAAGTAACCAAATTTGGAACTGCTGCTGTATCAAGTATGAAAAAAAGTGCTGCTTTTTAGTTTAAAATTATGTTCAACACAACACAACTCAGCCAAAAATTCTATATGGTACAACATAAATATGGGCTAAGAATCCAGTAAAATATATAGTTAAATATTAACCACAATATTTTTTTGGTATTTAGTGGAAAAATTTGTGAAGCATTTAACTTTAGAACAGAAGTTATTCAGATTTTTGTGAACAGTATATTTTCAGTAACTTAAAATTTTATTACGTTAACAAATCAAAAAGTAAAAGGGACGCTAAATAAAAGAATATACTTTCCTTGTTTTCCGAGCGTATGTCTTATTAAATAGATCTCAGTGAAAGGACCGCAGATGATACAGGTATTGTTCAATTAAACCTACTGAAATCGAAAGTCAACCCGACTCACTAATCAAATCTTACTGACTGACTGAATGACTGACTGACTGACCAACGAACTGACTGACTGACTGACTGACTGACTGACTGACTGACTCACTCACTCACTCCCTCATTGACTGACTCTCATGTTCACTGATAGTTGATTGAATACTTTCACACAATGCGCAAGATGCGGGGGTAAGACGCAACACGTGGGTTTGTTCACGTTTCAGAAGTAGAATAGGTTCTGGGAAAAATGAGTTAAAAACACTATTCATAAAAATCAATCAATCATCTGGTGCGAACTGCGAAGTCATTGGAAAACAATCAGCGCAACCACAGTTGTTTTCTTCACGTTTCATAAATCAATTGAGTTAAAAGTAAACTTTATTGTGGTTGATCGCAGAGCTTCTTAACTATGTAGCTGCTAAAGTAATAATGATTGTTCAAACTTGACATAAACTAAAAAGATAATCGTAATCATATAATCCGCCCTTTTTCGATTCGGCCCGTGAAACGTGAAGGAACGGACAGCAGGTCATTTATAGGTTGTTTTCGGAATTAGGATTTTTTTATTGCTTGTCTGTTCCACTGATGTTTCTCGTGGGCAATGATAATCATGCAGTATATAATAACATTTTTGTGGTTTTGCAGAGATCGAACAAAAAAATTGCTTCCGACTGAATTGATTTGTGAAACGTGAACAAAACAACTGTGGTTGCACTTGTTGTTTTCCAATGATGACATTTTAGATAATCGAGAGACTTATTGGAATGTTTAAGGAATTTATTAAGAATTTTTTCTACCATTGTTGAGATTTGAGAATCATGTTTGAATTTTTTAGTAACGATCAGACATAACTGCTAACAGTTTACAAGAACTAAAACTGTTTTTATTAATTTACTTGCAGACGAAAAATATTTATGGAGTCAGGTCATGCGAACCGAGTTCCTGTTCTAAATATGTAGCAACTATGTTATTGTAAGAGCAAGTAGTAATCTCAAATTACTAAAGTGAAAAGAGTTGGCATTTTTGGACCACCCTGTAAGCAACGTCACGAAATTGTTGACGTTTCACTTACCGTTTCTATAAGAATGCACGATGACATTTGTTTAATTACTTCTTCGCTGAAACAGAATATATTCAAAAATTTAAATTTCAATTGTAAAACATGATGAACACAGCTAAGTACCATTTACAGTTCGGATCGGCTTCAATGCAATTACATGCATCGTTGCAACTGAAAATACATACAAAACAGTACAGTCATTGAAACAGTCATTCAGTTGAGCAGAGCATTGCCTTACCCGTTCATATGAGTTTGGGTGCTTTCTCCAAAGTCTAGTTGTCAGGATATCGGCATCGAAAACTGCTGATCATTTTTACACTATTTCAAATAATTAATTATGTGGCAAAACATTCTACATTTCGACATATTTTTCACTCGAACGAGTTCTTTAACACTATGAAACGTGAACACACGGACTCAATCACGTTTTAACAGTCATTCTGTGGACGGTGTAGATCCTGCATAAATAAATAGAATTCTCAATATATTAGAAAACAGAGCATTTTTTTCAATTTTTCTCTGAGTTTCATTCAAAAAAAATATGCGTGAGATTTTTCTCAAATAAAAAACTGTCGCACTGATAAAATAACAAATCTGATAAATAACCAGAAAGAATGAGGCGATTTCAAATATAGCATTTAATAGCCGCAACAACGCGTCACGCAAACTAACTTCATTTTGTGCAGCATTGTGACACGATCGGCATGTTACTGTCTCAGTCTCATTGCGAAATATAAACTGTAGAAAAGTCGTTCACGTTTCACAGTCTGTGCATTCTTTAAAAACTAAATTTATCACAACGCAGCACAAAAATAAGCAGTTGTTTTAAGTGCTCTGCGCTGATTGGTTAGATCCGCCTCATAGCCAATCAGCGCAGAGCATTAGAGCCGCGGCAACGCGTTGCGTGTGACTTGTTTTTGTTCTCTACCGTTCAAAGCTCGCATGCATAATTCAGCAATTTAATTATTGAAGTGACATTTTTTCATTACTAAAACCGTAGACGAATCTCCAAATCACGACTCAGAAACTTATTGATTTGTTTAGTGAAACGTGAGCTGGTTCAGTTTTTTTATTCGTTTTCAATTGGGTTTTACATCAATTGGGTGTTATACGGGATAGCATCCATACTAAACTCGATCTAAATAACTAGAAGAATCTAAAACGTGAACAAACTGGTTGAAGCTGTTCCAAAAAATCTCTATTTTTACTTGATGCAATGTTCGTATCTTAACTTATTTCAATCTATACTGATGCAAATCGTAGTATTTTAATTGCAAATGAACGAGGAAACGAACATCGCACTACGGTGACCGACTATACGTTTTATTCCTATGTATGTATATCTTATCAAACATTCTTCTTACATATGTTTTCATTTTCAGTAATTTTATTACCTTATTTGTTTATTCAATTTCTCTCTTGGTAATTACATACTGTAAGTGTAACGTGAAGACCGATTATGTGCGAGTCAAACCAAATGAAATCTGGAAATCAAACACCGACGTGTGTAGTTGGATCAGTGTCTACAGTGATTTGTATTTCTACAAATAATAGGCCATGAATCTTTCAATAAAATGCTGAATTCTCGCAAACTAACTTCTAAGTCTGAAAGCGTTTTCGAATTCAGACTTCTTATCAATTAATTGTCATTCTATTTTTTTTGTGTTTAACTAATGTGAATTTTCTGAGAACTATATATGATCAATCTGTGCATGATTGATTCGTGACTGCTTATTGTCTTACTGGCACTGGCGGACGAGCTAATCCTCCAAAAGGTGGAGAATTTCGTAAAAGAGGGGGAATCGGCAATTTGCAGGCCAATTTTCCTACACCTTAGGGAACAAATTCTACTTTTTGAAGACGCCAAGGAGGGGGAAATTCCATTTTTCCCACCCCTTCTTGTCCGCTAGTGCTCACAGTAGATTTCACAACAAAGTGAAACTGTTCTAAAGGCTTACCTCAAAATAATTTAGTTCTGAAATGAATATATCCACACTGCTCGCTTATTATGGTATCAATCACGTATAATTCCGTAGTATCCTGTGATATACCTCAATAAAAAATAGTAAAACATTATCAAGTAAATAAAAGGAAGTACGTGACACCTTATCAGTTTGTTTTCGATGATGCTACATGGTCAACTTAACAAAAGCCCGATTCACGTGTGAAATCAGTAAGTTTTCATTAACTATTCTTCAGCTTCACTGCCTAACTGTTTTAACTGACTGACTTCGTCAATGCTTTATTCTTATTTTAATACTTCAAAACATGCGTGCATCTTCCATGTACATGCCATTGTCCGTCCGATTATCTCATTTTCATATCTCAAGTCTCAAAATTGTTAGTGTGCTTGATTGATGTCTCATCATTGTTTACTGTCATTTTATTATCTTAGGGTACCTTTATTTGTCGCAAGTAATTTTGGCATAACAAGTCAAGTTTCGAACCCAGAACTACCAGTTTCTATGCCAACACCCTATCCAGTAAACTACCAGTATGAAGGGAAGCGCCCAAGTTCTGATGAAAGTGTATGATACAGTGTACGCTTGAACGAATTACGTTGTGCTGATTGAATTTAGTTGTTGACATTGTGTTGCTTTAACTTTTTAGAGAGCACATATGTGCTTGTTTGCTATTGCATTAATGCTTTTCTGACTAAAACTTATTCATAAAGCATTCGAAACGTGAACAATAGACATTCGTTATAATAATATTATCCATGTTATTAATAGCTACTCCGACTGGTGAGAGAGGGAATAATATTTTCAACAAAATGGTTGTCTGATTTACTGACTGGCTGATTGAATAACTAACAAACTGGTTAAAAACAATCTAACTGCCTGTTTGGCTGACTGAATGACTGACGGCAGACTCACATGCTGATTAACTGAATGACTGATTGACTGACTGAATGACTGACTGAATGGACATTGACTGACTGGACAATTAAGTGACACTGTGATGATGATGATAAATAGAATAAAAAATATTTGTTGAACCATTTTGTTCACGTTTCACAGACAATATATTCACTTATTTTACAATTACTTCTTAGTAATTAAAAAAAATCTAGGACATAAACGAATGCGTGCGTGTGAAACATCGTGTGGTTGCACATCGATGTTTCGCTTTCAAAAGGTTGTATAATTACTTTATAGCTTGCATGTTGCATATACCAATTGCTTTAGTCATGTTTCATACATAGGTTAGGTGAGTATGAAGTCAAATTTGATAAGAAATGAGGAAAAAAAATTTGATGCCAGAGTTGCTTTCGATGTCGATGTAACAATCAAACAATCAATAAAAGTCAAACAAAAAATGCCACTTCATGTACTTTAGGTGCAGCCAGAATTTATCATGCTATCGGGAATCCAGCATTCTACTATACTCCTAGAAATTGAGAAATCCCGGAATGTACTTTTTTAAATAGGAATGAAACGTTTTATTTTATTTAGATCAGTCTATGAACGGTTTAAACCTTCAATATACAAAATAACTTTTTCTGTTAATTATACATCTGTACATTAACATAAGCTCACTAAATTACCTACTCTAAACTGCATACACCGCCGACTTTACGTTCATGAAAACTAGAAATCACTATTTTATCATTCGAATCATGAAAAATGATTGCAAAAAGTGGTTTGCAATTACTGTTTGTTACAGTCAATGACAGACTGACTGGTCTACGTACATACATACAAAAGTACTTCATGAAAAAATTAGGTAAAAACTCTCTCACTCTGTCATCATTGCAGTTGCTCGTTCGTCAGTCAGCCAGGTGCTATTGTGAATTAGTCTATAATTCAGTCAGTCAGTCAGTCAGTCAGTCAGTCAGTCAGTCAGTCAGTCAGTCAGTCAGTCAGCCAGCCCGTAATGTTGAAGAACGATTGAATTGTTTAATTTTTTAACGTTTTGGAATGTGTTTGAAGTTTATAGCCGCAACGAAGCGTCGCGTGCCATATTATTTAGTGCTGCACTGTAACATATTCACCAAGTTAATGTTTGAGTCTCATTGCAAACTATAAACCGTATGAAAGACAAACATTGGAAAGTTATAAATTGGAAGTTGGAAAAACCAAAAACTCCCGTTTAGTAAAATTACCTTCGAAGTGTCTTTGTCGAATAGATTTCAACAATACAAAACGGTAAGAAGGTAACTTGGATATCTTATTTTAATTATTTTTTTCAAATTGTTTGACATGTGAAATCCATATTCGTGAAAAAATAATCAGGTCCGCAATAATAAGCACTGCTAAAAGCCCAAAATTCAGTTTCTGTTTGATAATACCAGGCAACTCTGAACAAACTGCCTCAAAATTTGACTGACCGACTGACTGACCGACTAACTGACTGACTGATTGACTGACAGACTGACTGAATGGCTGACTGACTGACTGACTGACTGACTGACTGACTGACTGACTGACTGACTGACTGACTGACTGACTGACTGACTGACTGACTGACTATCTGACTGACTGACTGACTGACTGACTGACTGACTGACTGACTGACTGACAGACTGACTGAACATTTGCTAGTATTCAGTTGTTTTAACATTATGACCAATTTTTTTGAAGCCTAGTTTGACCACCGATCCTGTCAGCACATGTCAGCACATGTCAGCACATGTCAGCACATGTCAGCACATGTCAGCACATGTCAGCACATGTCAGCACATGTCAGCACATGTCAGCACATGTCAGCACATGTCAGCACATGTCAGCACATGTCAGCACATGTCAGCACATGTCAGCACATGTCAGCACATGTCAGCACATGTCAGCACATGTCAGCACATGTCAGCACATGTCAGCACATGTCAGCACATGTCAGCACATGTCACCGTGCACATTTACTGGCATTCTCACTCGAACGGCAGATTTGGCATAATACAAATACCGTCTGCGAAAAAAATAAAAAGTATCGCGACTTTTCTTAAATTTAGCCATTAATATAGAAATCAATTCTTGAGCATATGAAAATGCTGATTCAAATTATTCACATGAAGGCACAATCAGTCCAGATTAAAACTTAACGTAATCTGCACATTTGATCACAAACTTTTCACGTTTCATAAACAGGTTAGTCCAGAAGTTGGAAATATTTGTGTGATGATGTTCTTGACATATAGTATAAAAAATTTACGACAGAGTTCTCATTAATCCCACTCAAAACCTCAAAGAAATCGCGGATTGCAAACTACAGACTGTACTATGCAGAACAAAAAGTTTCAGTGACTCAACTCAATCCTCTGCGCTGATTGGTTATCGGGCGGATCTGTAATGTAAAACACCCCGTAATACTGACCGTACTACTAAGCGTCATTGCCAGTGGAAAATGTCAGCCATTCCACACAACACGTAAATTGTGTAGCAGTTTGTTCAGTGTTTCTCGATCTTATCAAACAGAATCTGAATTTTGGTGCTTTCAGCAGTGCTTATTATTGCGGACCGGACCTGCGGAGTGAGTGAGTGAGTGAGTGAAGTGAGGGAGTTAGTGAGTGAGTGAGTGAGGGAGTGAGTGAGTGAGTGAGTGAGTGAGTGAGTGAGTGAGTGAGTGAGTGAGTGAGTAAGTGAGTGAAGAAAAATATGTAATTCATTCGATGCCGAGTTTAGGTCGAACTCAACCAATCAGCGCATAGCATTTAAAAAACACCATGACGCATAGTACATACTTATGCGGCGAATCCACCCGCGCGTTTCCTCAATTCATAGCTCACGTTTCACGATCTGAACAAAAGATCAACCGTTAGCTGTAGACTGATCTATGCAGTAGTGTTTCAGAAAAAAGGCTAAGCTAAGAAATAAATCTTGAATGATTGCGAAAAATCGACCCAAAGTTGCCGACGAAAGTTGCCGAAGTTTTCCAAAAATACTGTACAATTTTTGACTTATCACCGGAATGAATTGAAAAACTACTCCGATTACAAATATCAATAAGGTACACACATGAATGTCACTTAAAATGTATGTACAAAAATTCCTCCTGGTATCTCAAACTAGGATTTCCCAAACAAGAGTCACTACTTGGTTCACGTTTCAGTTTCCTAATATCTAAGTCAGCGTGTCACACCGATAATGTTCTGACTATCTAACAAAAAAATTCAACATTTTTAAATTGAGAATCCTACAACTATTTGCTCTCACAATAAGAAAGTTACTTATAAGAACAGGGATTTGATTCACGTCCCCCGCTACGCTTGGCCTAACTTCATTGATATTTTTCGGCTGCAAATAAATGAATGAATGAAACAGTTGTGTAAACTGTAGACTATTTAGTCTGATCATTACAAAATTCAAACATGATTTTCGAATCTCAACAATGGTAAAAAAATCCTAATTGCAAATGTTGGATGCGGATCAATGAATGATTTCGTTTGTATTTGTTTGCTTTGCACTGAGCGCGTTCACTGCCATAATGTTTGTTCACGTTTCACACACCAAATTAGTCTCTGATTCTCATTGCTATGGAAGAACTGCTCATCATAATTAAGCAATTTTTTGGTACATGAGAGAGCTACCATTATCCGCATAATAAGAGTAGTTGATGAATTATATGCCGGACCTCATTACATCATTGGAGCAAAACAATAATATGACTGTGGAAATAAAAAAAAACATATTATCACTAACCGTTAATATGTATGTTATGATTTGGAATGCGATACGTACTTTAGATTAAGTTTAGTTGATTTCAATCCACTTTTGATGTTAAGTCGAAGAGTTGAGCAGTCATGCTCTCATTTCAGAGTACCTATCGTTTTTTTGTTAAAAATACCGTGTGTGTTGCCTTGCATTCAGTGATCGATAACGAAACGAAATTTCGTTAAGCATGCGAAACGAAACCTCCTAAGAGTGCTTAACGAAACGCAGTGTTTAGGCCCCAGTGAACAGCGCACGTGCATACTTGTATGCCTTTCAGCTTGATCACAGCATGCCTTGGTTGCTTAGTCGTCCAGAGCGCTGTTGCTATAATCTGAGGGTCCTGGGTACGATACTTTTTATGTTTAGGTTACATGTCAGAAACTTTTTGTAATTCCCTCGGTTCTTGAATAAAACAAATTTTAAATTTTCACGACTAGTATGAGAGAAATGTATGTACAAAAACCAAAAAAAGAATCGAACCCGGGACCTTCAGATTATAGCGACAGCGCTCTGGACGACTACGCAACCAAGGCATGCAGTGATCAAGCTGAAAGGCATACAAGTATGCACGCGCGCTGTTCACTGGGGCCTAGACACTGCGTTTCGCTAAGCACCTTAGCGAAACACAATATTCTTAGCGAAATCCTTAACGAAATTTTTTTCGTTTCGCAAGCTAGCGAAACGAAATTTGAGGATTTCGTTTCGCAAGTATGCTAAACGAAAGCCTGGAATTTCGTTTCGTTTCGTTTCGCATGTTATCGATCCCTGCTTGCATTGTCCATGCGCGCCTGTGCATCATTATTGAAAACTTTGGCAGCAGCGTTACAACCACTTTGCGGCGTTGAGCTAATTTATTTTCTTGTTCAGGAATTTCAAGATGCATTGGCGAAATTTATTTTGAAAAATAAATGTGTTATGTTCAGACATTGAGGAGTAAAACGCAACTATATAAAACTGGCCATAATGTGTTGCATACACGCAGGGACAATACACGTTAACAAATATATCAATTTCTATAGAAGAAAAACAAAGTAATCCACCCGCTCTCCAGTCGAAAACGAATCCAAACATTCAACGAGGCGAGAAGTGTTTAGTAGCCGCAATGACGCGTCTTGTCCACATCATTTCGTGCAGCACTGTTGTACCCCGTTTATAATTTTACTGTCTCGGTCACACTGCTAACGATAAACCGTTTCAATACAAAACAGTGAAATGTTACTAATCCGAGCAACATAAGAGTGACACAGTATGTAGTTTCTTCACGTTTCAGAGACTCTATGTAATTAAAACAGAACAGATGTAGGAGTAATTCGTTCTCTGCTTCTGTAAAACAATAAAAAGATGACATAGACATTCGCACACTCACTAAGATAAGTTTATCGCTTCTTGTTTAATCGTAAACTTTTTACGGTCAGCAAATCTAAGCTAACAGAAAAATAACAGCCTTGTCTCCTACCTTTCCGGCAAAAAACTTACGGTGTGCTGCCGATACTACTTTTAAAACATTAAGAGAATGATCGTTGTTGCACGCATTGTGTGGATTAATAGAGTAAAATGAAACGTGAAACAAAATATTCTTCATTTCATGGACATGCAGTGCTACAAGGATGCACCACTCACTGCCACGTTAACGCAATGCCAGTTTGTTCATGTTTCACAGACATAACATTTTCTGAAAATTACATTTGTTTCGCTGATACTTTCTCTTCAATTCTGCTAATAAATAAGGTGAAAAAACTACAGATAATTGTGAAAATTAGATTGTTCAAAGTATGTATGTATCTTGTTTTCTTTCACGAGATTATGAATTTAATTTTGTTATTAAAATTCATAGTTCGTTCAACTTTTTGGTAAAAGTTCCACACTGCACGTGAGCGATAATCGAAAACATTTAACCAGTTCTTTTTTCACGTTTCACAGAGGCTTTCAGTATGACAGCAGTAATAAACTCGACATTACCAATTTCACCTCATTAATAAATGATATTAGAAATAAACTTGAAAGAGAGTGAAGAAAGACTCATGTTCAAAGTATATTTAGAAACTTATGTATGAAAAACAATATGTAACTGTGAACATTAGCATTATTATTTTCATTTCACAAAGTTTCACATTTTTTGTTTTTTCTAGTTAGGTAAAGTGTTTGAAACTGTTCAGCAAGCATCATTTGCTTACATAGACCTGTGAAACATGAACAAGCTGTTTGGCACAGTGCCAAGCACAGCTACCCAGTAGCAAAACTCCATACGGACATGACTGACTGTTTTGTTGCCGTTCTTCCCTAATCGTGATTCGTGATTCAAACAAAGCAAAATCGATAGTGTTTAATGCTCGCCGGACTATATGTTTGTCCCTAGTTGTTTCATTGGTTTTATTGATAGTCTACAGAAACCATGGATGACAATCACTTTGTGCTAAAATCAATCATTTTATTCACGTTTCATGCACCGTATGAATACAGAGCAGAACATGATAGTGCTGATGTGATAATAGCAACAAACTCCTAGGATCTTATGTAGCAACATGCTTAATCATAGCCTAAAGATATTCAACTGCCAAATGGTTATTTCAAAAAATGAATGTTCATGCAATCTTCACAATTAAATAAAAGGGATATTATGGCAGGCGACGCGTCACTGCGGCTATTAACAATGCTGTGTGGTTTCCCTTCGTCCATTGACTGGCGGACGAGACAATGCTCCAAAGGGAGAGACTGTCTTTCGAAGAGGGGAACTGGCCGTTTTTAGGTCATATCAACTACACTTTGAGGAAAAAATCCCAAGTTTGTGAACTGCCACAGATGAGAGCATTTCATTGTTTCGTTTTTCTTTCGTCCGCCAGTGTTCTCATTCGTTCATGTTTCACAGACTGTACAAATAAATAAAGCGAGTATGCTTGCTCAATAGTTCTTTGTCCGCTACCAAAATAACAACCGTAAAATAAAAGTTTTTTCGGGAAGGAAAATCTTTCACCATATTTTACAGCAAACGATCAATAAATTAGTGCTTTTGCTTTCCGGTAATTTTTTTTCATGCGTTCATCTGGGCGACGTTTTTCTGTTTGAATGTGCCTGAAAACCAATCAGCACATGGCAGTTTCTTAGCCGCAGTGTAGCGTCACGAAACAGAGTGCTTCTCTGTCACTCAAAGCTTTGTCACACAAGTGTGGTGTGGCAGTTTTATACTCAAGCATATTCAGTGCTTTTGGCGGGAAATTTGAATTCGAAACTATTTTGGCGCGCATTTTGAATGAGTCAGTGAGTGAGTGAGTGAGTGAATGAGTGAATGAATGAGTGAGTGAGTGAGTGAGTTAGTGAGTGAGTGAGTGAGTGAGTGAGTGAGTGAGTGAGTGAGTAAGTGAGTGAGTGAGTGAGTGAGTGAAGAAAAAGAGATAGTTCTTTCGATGTCGAGTCTAAGTCGAATTCAACCATACAGCACAGAGCATTTATAACACACCATGACGCATAGCGTGTCACATCTTTCAGTGATGCACTGTAACACACTCAACAAGTTACTCTATGAGTTTCACTGTTAACGATAAACCGTACATATAAAAGACAAACAGTTGAAGGTGTTTCACGCATTTCCTCAAAACACGTTGATATTCCGTCGGCTTGTTCAGGTTTCACCAACCGCATGATGGGAAACGAAAATTTTGTTCGGTGCTAAGCCGAGATTAGTATGCCAAACGCAATCAGAACATTTCTTGAAGACTTTGTGATTCGATGTTAATTATCTTTAGGAAATTAATAATCTTAATGTCCGTGTGTTCACATTAATCAGACAATGGGTATATTTCGGTACTGCTCCTTGTGTACCCAAAACTTGAAACGTGAATAAAAATATTCTTTGTCCATTGTGGAAATAAATGGAAATGGATTGTTATTTTTGTGTTCTGTCTTTTTTAAGAGATAGAAGAAACCAATTACAATACGTCTTAAATATATGAATCGGTAATTAGAAAGTTTCATCGTTGCAATAATGAGTCAACGTTAAGTCTTAGGAACCAAGAGTTAGTTTCATTTTTAAGAGTCTAAGGTACCAGTTTTTTTTTAACTTTCTCATTAGCTTGTTGCGATCTGAACTGAAGTTCTTCTATAGGAAATTGTGTGCGGAAATGATCTTTTGGTGGTCAGTGATATTTAAATTGATGTAATTTTAATAAACTCATGCAACACAGTGGCCAGCACAAAACTCATCTTCAACTCTTTTCATATTCAGGTGATGAAACGTGAACAAAACTGCTGATTTTTTTTTAATAATAAAATAAATGTATGAAATCATAATATGAGTGGGTCATGTTGATCTCAGATAATAATACTTTCACGATATACCGTAAAATCTATTGTTTGGAGGGATTGGTTGGATCCGCCCCAGAACCAATCAGAAGAGATCAACACAAAGGGAGGTGAATTACGTCAAAGAGGGGGAATTGACAGTTTTCAGGCCATTTTACCTACACCTTAGAAAACAAATTCTACATTTTTTTTACGTCAAAGAAGGGGAATTCCACTTGTCTCACCCCTTCTCGTCCGCCCACTAATGCCTCCGCGTCTTTCCGCTCTGTACTGTTGTAATTCACAAGAAGGAGGTTTGTGGAAGAGGAAATAATGTGATTAAGATTTTTTTCATTATTATATCTTATTAGGTTATAAGAGTTTTTTATTAAAGACATATGATTGCTTAGATTAAGTTAGGTTAGCTGTTTAGACTGTCATCACCTTCTATGAATTAACACTACGAAGTGAGCTGTACAGGCACATATTTTTGTGAGGTTCGCATTCAGAAAAATTCTTGAAGAAGTTGTGATTACGTGGTATATTATCTTATTAGGTTTATTATCTTAGGCTATTAATAAACTTAATAGGTTATTAAAACCAGGTTCGTTAGAACCAAGCGTCGATTAGCGGTATAATCAAATACTGAACATATCCAAAACATGAAACGTTTTTTTTTCTTTGTGGAAATAGTGAATGGATTGTTATCTTTGTGTTCTGTCTTTTTTAAGAAAGCAGCGAAACCAATTACAATATGTCGTATACATATGGATCGGTAATCAGAAAGTCCATCGTTGCGATAATAAGTGACTATTTTTCAGGGAAGTCTTAGGAACAACCTTTCTCATCAGCTTGTTATGACTGGTTAAAATTGTTATGTATTCTTCATATTTGAAACACTGTTGAAACCATCAACAAAATTCATCTTCAACTCTTTGAATAATTATGTGAACACGTGAACAAAATTAGTACATATCTTTTTAATGTCTTATGTCTAATAAATGTATGAAATCATAATTATGAGTCGATCACGTTCATCTCAGTTAATAATATAGCTTGGGCACGGGTTCGTGATACCGAAAATTTTAATTTGGCACGTCGTTTACGCATGTGTGCAATGATATATCGCAATTTTGGTTACGCATGTGTGCAATGATATATCGCAATTTTGGTTACGCATGTGTGCAATGATATATCGCAATTTTGGTTACGCATGTGTGCAATGATATATCGCAATTTTGGTTACGCATGTGTGCAATGATATATCGCAATTTTGGTTACGCATGTGTGCAATGATATATCGCAATTTTGGTTACGCATGTGTGCAATGATATATCGCAATTTTGGTTACGCATGTGTGCAATGATATATCGCAATTTTGGTTACGCATGTGTGCAATGATATATCGCAATTTTCATATGTGGTCAATAATAAATGTGAAAAATAATTTATTACTTGAGTTTTTGGAATAGCGCCAATATATAGACTTGAATTCAAATTGCGCACCGAAAAGTTTTTGGCTAACAGGAAACCCGGGATGGGCTTTACTTTCGAGAAATACCTTTAAAATCTCTGTGCTGATTGGTTGTTTCCGTCCAAGAACCAATCAGAGGAGAACATTGAGTGGAGCCTGAGAGTGAGAGTGCTCTGTACTGTTCAGGGTTTGGTAAATTAAAAAAACGATATTTTTTCCAGGAAGAGAATTTTTATCTAAAACGCCTTTACAAACCAAAAAAAATTTTACATGTATTTTCTTGTATGTTAAACTCTGGTTGTTCACCCCAATACCATATGTAAAACATATCCAGCAACCAAGTAAGACATAATATGATCACGCAGCTCTTGTGTGGTTGAAAATTTCCATGATTTTAACAAAAATGAAAAAAATATAATGATTTTTTTTCTTTTTTTCTTTTATTTACCAAATTTTTGTATTGTTGTAAGTAATAAGAAGGAGGTTTATGGACCGCTGAAGGACAGACTGACTGATTATAACTTTACTCACTTATCTTCACAATATTAAACATACTCGCTCACTA
>OZ038448.1:245000-276221 GCA_964036265.1 Daptonema setosum
TATGTTGCTGAACCAAACTACAAATCGACAATTTATTCACTCAACCGTACCCATAAACCTTATGAAACGTGAAAAAACAAAATCGACAATTACTTTCCAAACAGTCATTCTGAGAAGGGTTTATCATTATCATTATATTACGAAATGAGTTTAACATTCCTTCCATTTTTCTCCAGGTAAATTGAAGGAAATTCTTTGTATGATTTTTCTTAGTTTTAAAAAATGTCACACAAATAAAATCACAAATCTAATAAATAAGCAGAGAGGATGGTGCCTTTTTAAGTATAACATTTTTTATAGCCGCAACAACGCGTCACGTGAAACATCATTTTGTGCAGCCTTGTAACACGATCAGCATGTTACTGTCTCACTGTCATGTTGAGTTGAACCTTGAAACGTGAACAAACCAATGGCTGGCTAATGTGAAATCAAAATTCCATAGTTCAATAAGTTGGTTTCGAAATTCCGGTGATCATTACAGAGCAAAATAAATAACACTCAATGTGCTCAGTCAATTTACTGTTGGAAGTGAAGACAAACCAAAACAATTACATACATCGCCACGTGGAAGTTAATGTTGAGTAAATCTAGTTGATGTTGAATCATTCTTTTTGTATAAAAAAATATGGCAGTCCATCAGTTATGGTGCCAGACAGTGAGTCAGTCAATGAGCAGTTCTGTCAGCCATTCCGTTATCAGTCATTCAGTATGTAAGTCAGTCATTCAATTAGTAAGTCAAGCCGTCAGTGAATCAGTCAGTAAAAGGCAACTACATAGACGTTCTCAAAGAAATGAGGACAATTTTTTTGCTTCTTGTGATTTTTTATCTGCACACTAAATTTTTGTGCATTTCCCTTCCAGGTCTGCTTGTTTCTTATTATGTTGTTGTATAAGACGGATATGTTCCACAACGGATCGGTAAAAAATCAGCATTTTCTTTTCTTGTTCGGCTTATGAAACGTGAACGAATTTTCTGTCGACGAGTGGTTTCCGAGAAGCTACATACAACCTTGATAACCTTCGAAGGTTCAATATTGGCCAGTGGCTCGATAATGCTTATGGATTCGATTTCTTTTCAAGATGACCTGTTTAGGTTGTTTTAACTTTTTTGAATTTCTCTGTTGTCAGGATAATGAAACCTTGTAATTACATGGTGCAAAGCATTCACTCCCTAACTGTAACAACAATTGTGCTGCATCATGAAATTAATTTGTCGTTCTCAACTACACGACATCTGCTAGTGGTTGGCTACACCGTGTAAGGCATAGCTGTCGATGAGTTTGTAGTTCGCTTCAAAGAGTGTAGTAGAAATAAGGTGCAACACAATTTAGCCTTGTGGCTATGAATTACATAACTGGACAAACTTAACTCTACTGTCTGGTCTTTGATCGGTTGACGGACAGGCTGACTGACTGACTCACTGACAGACAGATTGACCAGCTGGATTAAGTTTTGTGTACAATTGTTTTCCTATTAAATTAGTATTGATTGTTTTTTTGTTTTTTTAAGCCAACGGAAGAATGACGCAACAAGGTAGCGGTAAACCAATTTCTGTTACAAAATCATAAGATTCGTGCTACATGAACAAATTACCAAGCGCTTCTCTTGATACATTTCTCGCTGTTTGTCTTTGATACGGTTTATCGTTGGCAAGCAGACTCAGTCAATAAGTGGCAGTGAACCTGTTACAGTGTAGAACATATTGATAAGACACGTGACGCGTCGTTGCGGCTACAAAATGCTCGTCGCTGATTGGTCAGGTGTGGTACTTCACATATAGGAAATTTTTTTTGTTTTAAAATTTTTGAATAGGTATTTTTAGGTCGGTTAATAACGTTAAGAGCAGCACAAAATAATGACGTGGACGCGACGCCAAGTTCTCCACGCTGATTGGTTGAATCCACCGAGTGCATTGAGTTGAGATTCAAGCCTTGTTGTATACTTGAAATGCTGGAACTCATCACGTTCTACATACAAAGACTCAGCCACAGCCTGAACTCTCTAGTGCAACTCTTCTTCTCATGCGTGTTGCAATTCTTTCTTAATGGTTAAAATAGTAAGACAAGAACAAAATTATACAACGCATTTCATTGTCCCTTTGACTTGGGTGCAATTACATATCTGGCTTCTACAACGAACATATTTCATCTTAACCTTAACTGTTTCACTACAAAGAATATGCATAACTCAAATTAACTCACATATTTAAGGAACAAAGGTCACAATGTTCACACAAAGTCATTTTGAAAATTGGATATTTCAATCATGAAATATGGAGATATGTGCGTCGGCAAACACCTTGTTCACGTTTCAGATTTTGTATATATTTATAAGACCGAATGCATTGTCAATAAACTACAGGTTACTAGCTAAACAAATTCTTATATCACAACGATTTAATTTGTCAAACCGATTATCTTAATGGCTGTAATGAAGTTGGATATTTATATAAATAATTGGCTCGTGTGTTCACAAGGTTTACGCGATAAGTTATCAAAGTAAACTAAAAATTAGACTTAGTTTCATCGAATGAATTTCTTCATGTAAAACGCCATATTGTGGTAACAAAATCAAATAACAAAATAATCGTAATATCATTTTAAGAACAGAGCCGTGATTAACCACGTTAATAACTAAAAAAACTCACAGATTTATCTGTCAAATTGTCTGCAACACTATTAAATACAAAACTGTAAAAAAATATTTGCCTGCATTTGTTTTCATAGAAGTAAAAAGTTGATCTGTGATGATAATAACGTGATTGTCAGCGATTTTATTGGAGTTATCATCGGGTTATTCATGCAGTATAATATCTTGGACACACAGCGGGAACTTTTTTATACGCAGTGAAAAGTAACAAACTAACTAAACTAATTAATAATGTTATTTCTGCAACTTCATTGTTCACACGTGCGGATGAGTCACGGGATGAAAGATATTTATATATATATGTATATGAAAGAGATTCGGCAGTTTTAAGGTCATTCTTCACACGCCCTATGAAAATAACACCGGTGAGTGAGTGAACACCTCAAAGTTAGCGTTTTGTCGGTAGAATCATGCTTATCCCGAAAAAATCGGCCGTTTCAAAAAAGTTATTCACGTGCTGCAATTGACGCATTTTTGTATGAAGTGTCTTTTAACCAATTGTTTTTGTTGATTCTATTGTTTGTGACTAGACTTCAAATTAGGGTGATGCACTCAGCTATGAGTTTATACGACTTGTGAAACGTGAACAACTTGGGTTTAGAATTCAAGTTCATTAGCATTCAGGAATTTGTTTACACTTGTACAACTTGACGACTAAGCACGTGTGGGTCATGAACTTATTTTGATACATTAGAATGATACTAGAATTAATAAAAATTTGTATTCGCTCTTGAAAGAAAGGTTCGTGAAACGTGAACCAACGGTTTGTATGTACAGTATTTTTCTATCGTTTTTTTAATGGGATATTATCAGCTGATTGGGAGACTCAAATCGAATACGAGTAAAATTTTCTATTTGATTCCGTGCGTAATTTTTTGCACAAACTGACTGATTGTATGACTGAATGACTGACTGACTAACTCACTGACTGACTGACTGATTGACTGACTGACTGACTGATTGTAAGACTAACTGATAGGACTGATTTGGTGACTGACTGACTGACTGACCGACTGACTGACTGATTGTAAGACTAACTGATAGGACTGATTTGGTGACTGACTGACTGACTGACCGACTGACTGACTGACTGACTGACTGCCTGACTGACTGACTGACTGACTGACTGACTTACTGACTGACCGACTGATTGACTGGCTTACGTTGACATTGAGCTTGAAGAACTGACTGACTGACTGACTGACTGACTGACTGACTGACTGACTGACTGACTGACTGACTGACTGACTGACTGACTAACTTACTGACTGACCGACTTATTGACTGTCTCACGTTGACATTGAGCTTGAAGAACTGACTGACTGACTGACTGACTGACAGACAGACAGACAGACAGACTGACTGACTGACTTACTGACTGACTGATTGACTGACTGACTGACTGCCTGACTAACTGACTGATTTAGTGACTGACTCACTGTTCACAGGAGGTATAAAGTCGACTAGTACATATATGTTTGTTGGCTCACGTTTCACTGACCGAATGGAGGCTGAGCAGATTAATCAAATGTAGTACGTAGACGTTATTTGATGATAAGCATTTTTAAAAACAAATAGACAAGACAAGACAAGACTGAATTTAAAAAAGTTCTTGAGATTTTGTAGCTAAGTGTTAAGTTGAACAAAAGAAACATTTTGTCTAAAAAAAATTATCGCCCGCTAGAGTTATAATTGTGACTTTTTCGTGTCTTTTTACTGAGTTTACATAAAAGAAACCGACCAGTAAGACAATCACGGATTTTCTGCTCAAATTTGACACAATAGCTTTCATAGGTTCCTTATACATATATGTACATATCAACAGAAACCGTAATGAATTGAATTACTCGACACAAAAATACTTCACGTTTCACAAACCGATTGGATTCCTCGTTGAATGATTGTTTCTAATAAGTGAGTTCCATTGTCTTTTGATCAAACAGAAATAAACGAAATAATCATGCATAACTTTATTCTTACAAGTTCCTAAATGCGAACTTCAAATGAGAACGATAAGTCACGTGACGCGTCGCTGCAGCTTTTCTCAATGCCGTTCGCTGATTGGTTCAGTGGCGGATGCAACCAATCAGCGCAGCACGTTTATAAGCTGCAATGATGCGTTGTGTGTTATGTTTTTGTGTTGCAGTGTAACACGATTAACACTCTGTGACTTGGAGTTCCTCAGTGCCATTGTGGTGACTGAAACTGAATAAAATTGAATTGAAACACTGATTTGTCGATGAGTTTGTTCACGTTTCACAGATTTTATAATCACGAAACAGATATTTGATCTTATGATAGAGATACCGCTACATTTTTAGAAAAACACCATTTGCGAATTTGAATAAGCACTACATGTGATAATGGTGTGTGTTTTTATTGCATTAATATGAGTCTTTTTAAAAAGTCTTTTCTTTACATTTTTATTTTTTGCTTTTGCTTGTTTATACAAAGAAAGAAGAGACTCGAACAAAAAGGGTGTTTCAGCTATTTGTATGATTTATAGGGTCTATGAAACGTGAATGAACAGATGTACATTCACGTGTCGTTGGTTAAAATGCTGTCTGTGTCCTGGGAAAAGATTTGCAAACATATACTTCTGAATGACAGTTATTTTCGTATTTGCTGCACGTAGTTTTTTTTAATCTAAAATGCATTAAACTTCAACTTAGTTTTTTTTTCAAATGTGTCTTCAACTTCGAGTCTCAAAGTGCTGTGGTGAAAAAGTTGGACCACTTGTGATCTGACTGACTGATGGACTGAGTGATTGAAAAAGGAGACACTTGGACAAAAGGACACGGAAACCTAAAACTGGTTAAAAGATGTTTAAAAAGGATAAGTATATTTGGTGGCGCCGACACGTGTCCGGTTGCTGCTTTGAGATTGCTTTGCACTTGACAGCTTTGAACCAGGGAATGAACATCATATCCTTGGGTGCACAACGTTGTTTGGCCGTGTTGACTGGGTAAAACTCTATACGTTTAGTTATTTCAAAGATTCACGCACATCAGATAAGAAAGCCAATCAGTAAGTTAGTCAACCTGTCAGTAAGTCAATCAGTCAGTCTATCAACCAGTCAGAAAGTAAGCCAGTCAATCTGTAACCAGTCAGTCAGTCAGACTTTGCTTTTCGATAACAATGAAAAAATAACCTGAAATTTGTCAACTGAAAAGAATTAACAAATCAATCAATTCAGACTGACCTGTTTTTATTTATCTGTTGAGACAATCGTAATTTATTTGCTTATTTGCTTATAAGAGCCGAAATTAATCCCTCCAACTGACTTCTCTAATCATCCTGTTAGTTCATGAAACATGAACAAATTGACTGACGGGGCAACTGCTATACTCAAATGCTTAATCCTTGTGTTCTTCTTCGTTTCGGTGTGAAAACGGAACATGAATTACTTCCTATTAATTTCGTTAAATTTTTTTTGTGTTAAGTTTTCTACAACGGAAATCCAGCACCAAATAAACGTGTGTTTCTTATCGATAAATTATGTGAAACGTGAACGAACTGACTGGGAGTTTGTGGTTGTTCCAACTTCCAATTTATAACTTTTTAATGTTTGTCTTTTATACGGGTTAAAGTTTGCAATGAGATGAGAACCAAACAGTAACTTGGTGAGTGTGTCACAGTGCTGCACTAAATAATACGACACGTGGCTCGTCGTTACGGCTACATGATTCAATGCCCTGATTGGTTGGATCCGCCTCATAACCAATCAGCGCAGAGCGTCAGCAGCGTAGGGCTGCAGTGACATCTCACGGGTCACATCTTTTTTGTTTTTGTTCTGAACTGTAGTTCAATGCTTCGGGAAGTTATTAACGGAAGGGGTAATAGTGAAATATGATAAGCTATATTGATGTAAAATCTAAGTTACTTTGTTTTTTTTCAAACGCAGTCCATTTAAAGTCGAAAGAAAATTTGTTCATGTTTCATAAGCCGAACAGGTAAAGAAGATTCTAACAATTTATTGGTCGATACTTTACAATTCCTGATTTAACAACATAATCAGCAAAAAAGTAAAACTATAAATAAAAAAAATCACAAAAATTTGTTCACAATTTGACAAGAAAAAAAGAAATCAGTATTTCATTGGAAATGCCTTGTCGCCTCTTTACCCCACGAATGCTTTTTCGACTGACTGGCTAAATGACTGATTCAATTACGGCTTGACTGACTGAACGAATGACTGACTTACAGACTGAATGAATGATAACGGACTGGCTGAAATAACTGATAAATCACCGACTGACTCACTGACTGACAGTTATATTTTTTGATACAAAATGACTGAAATAATATTCAATATCAACTCTACTTTTTCATTATTGATTTATATGGGACGATGTAATTGTTTCGGGTTTATCTTCATTTTTTTTATTATCTCTGAAGTGCAAAAACTTCAGCACCAAGTATTCTTATAACACGCACCACATTTTTTGTTGGTGAAGACGGCTCAAGAAATCCAGCTCTTTATTAGGTCAGGGGCTGTAGTTCATATGGCTGTCGTTTTAGTGTTTTTAAAATCTTTGATCGAAAAAATTAATAATAAAGAATTTTTTACACGTTTGACATCAAAAGTGCCATAATTCAACGACTGACTGACTCCACGACGACAACCCTGTAAATGCAACCGGATTTCATGCGGACACTTCTAATCTACGTGTACAAAGTTTCACTCACTGAATAGGAAGGTCCAATGAAATCTCAGTATTTCTGGATTATTTTTGAGCAGAAAATGGAACAATAAAAGTGTTTTTTTATTTAGAAGAACACAAGAGTACCCATCATGAATGATAGACAGTTCGTCACCAGAATAGCTGAAAAAATTGCATCTTCCTGGTGGGACTCGAACCCACGACCTTTGGCTCTAGCTAGCAAGCCGGCATTTATTCGAACGCTTATAAACCATGTGAAACGTAAACCGTGAATTTGAAAAAAAAATTTTACGAACATTTTTATGAAGCGATTCAGCATTCCAATTTCATTATGAGATTAGAATTTATAAAGCCCACCATTTTTCAAAACTCGATTATTACATTACAATTGCGGATCGTTGATAAACAGTAAATTAAAAAAATATTGTTGTGTGGTTTGAATAAATGTATTTCAGTCCGATGCAATAGCATTGTTTTTTATTTACTTTTTTATTGTTAAGAGCAACGTACCAACAAGCTCTGAAAGGAAGTTCTGCTCCATATCCATAACATCCATGAAACGTGGAAAAAAACGTGTTCCTCTGGTCGTATGATAATGCTTTGCTTTTCATTTGTCTATGTTTGTTTTTATAAGGTTTAGCAATGAGTATGAGACTCATAAAGCAACATGGTGAGCCTGTTACTACAGTAAAGCACAGAAATATGTATGGGGCGTCTGGAACGTCTTTGCGGCTGTTAAGAGCTCTGCCCTGATTGAATGGATCCGCACTAGAACCAATCAGCTCAGAGGATAATAAGACCGCAGCGACGCGTCACGTCACACAAACATATTATTCTTCTGTTTTGTAGTTCTCATGCAGAATGTTTTTTTGTGGAAGTTGTTATGTACTTCCAAATGGTTCATGATATTAAGGTTATTCTTTTTCTTAAGCTAGAGGAAACATGATCAATAATAATTACTCTGCTAGAGGTGAGATCAGTTCGTGAAACGTGAATCAATTGATGCATTTCGCGGACATGACATGGCTTTTGGTTTTTCCTCAGTCTCTGCAATTCTTGATAATAGTAATTTTTAATATTAGATTAAGGAACGAATTTAAAAGTCGCCTCCCCTGCTGGCTGACTGACGGCCTGCTTCATTTTATTACTTTTACATTTGGGCAAACTTGTTTCAGATGACAGTTGGGCAAAATGCAAAAAACGCGTATATTTTATCGCACTTGTGCGTAACAAGTTTTCTAAAATATAAAAATATAGAGTGAGTGAGTGAGTGAGTGAGTGAGTGAGTGAGTGAGTGAGTGAGTGAGTGAGTGAGTGAGTGAGTGAGTGAGTGAGTGAGTGAGTGAGTGAGTGAGTGAGTGAGTGAGTGAGTGAGTGAGTGAGTGAGTGAGTGAGTGAGTGAGTGAGTGAGTGAGTGAGTGAGTGAGTGAGTGAGTGAGTGAGTGAGTGAGTGAGTGAGTGAGTGAGTGAGTTGAGTGACCAACTGGCAGACGAAAGAAAAACAAAACCTTCTCATCTTTGGCAGTTCCAGAAAGTGTAATTTGATCCTCAAAATGTAGGTGATAAGGTCTAAAAATTGTTAGTTCCCCTTTTTGAAACAAAGTACTTCCCTTCCGAGGATTGCCTCGCCCGGTGAGTGAGTGAGTGAGTGAATGAGTGATTGAGTGAGTGAGTAAGTAAGCGAGTGAGTGAGTGAGTGGGTGAGTGAGTGAGTGAGCTAGTGATTGAGTGAATGAGTGAGTTACGGTTCTGACCTAATAAACGGCTAAAAATATTGGACCATCTTGGACAAAGAAAAATAATTTGATGTGTGTCATAAGTCATTCCTTGGTCAAATTCCAATACACGTGAAACCCCGTATGGGAATCCATGGTTGGGCAAACCTTAGACTCTGTTTGGACCAAGGTAGGAAAAAATGGACTGTACTAAGAGGGTGTCGAAAATGAAAAAAATCTTTGGAAGAAATGAAATGCTAATGGAACATTAAATATTTTAAAGCTTAGAATCGAAACAGCGTTTTTAGATATAATGAATAACTTGTCTCGAAAGTTGCGGTAAGGGTTGTTTCGTTAGGGATCACGTGCGTTAGTAAGCGTGTTGCAGTGAAGCACACAAAGTGTTGGACGAGTTAGAAAATGTTCTGCGCTGGTTGGTTGCTTCAGTCTTACAACCAATCAGCACAAAGCATTGAGTAGAGCGACGCGTCACGTGCCTTTTCGTTCTCATTTAAAGTTCTCATTTAGGAATTTGTAAATACGTGTTTTTTAGTTTTTTTTCTGTTTGATCAAAGAACATTGGAAAGTATGTATCAATAGAATTTTTTTATTCAACTTAGAATGTATTCAGTTTGTGAAACGTGAAGTTTTTTTGTTGAGTTATTTTATTTATTACAGTGAACAACGGTTTCTGTTGACATAAAAGGTAGCTATTATGTTCAATTTGAGCGGAAAACCGTGATTTTTTTACTGGTCGTTTTCATTTTATACAACATCTCAAGATGTTTTTTTCAGTCTTGACAATTAATCGCTATTTGAATTCAAAAATACCTATCAGCAAACATCGTCTGCGTAATACGTTTAATTAATCTGCTCAGCCTGCATTCGGTCAGTGAAACGTGAGCCAACAAACTTATGTACAAGTTGACTTTATCCCTCCTGTGAACAGTGAGTCAGTGCGTCAGTGAGTCAGCCAGTAAGTCAGTCAGTCAGTCAGTCAGTCAGGCAGTCAGTCAGTCAGTCAGTCAGTCAGTCAGTCAGTCAGTCAGTTAGTAAGTCAGTCATTCAGTCAGTTAGTCAGGCAGTCATTCAGGCAGTCATTCAATCAGTCAGTCAGTTCTTCAAGCATTAAGTCAGTCAGCTCAATGTCAACGTGACTGTGGTGAGTAATGGAACAAACAGAAAAAAAAAACGTTTTTATCTATTTTAAATTGTCTTTCAATTTTAGTCTAGAATCTAATAGCAATCAAATATTTTTTTTTCTTTTTCAAACGGTTTATACAGCGGAGCATCGACAAAAATTGTTCTTCAGTTGTATTAAAAAGCTGTGAAACGTGAACGATCGGACCAGTGTGGCACACCAAGAAGAATTCTTGAAAATGTTTGTCCGATGATTTTTACTAACGTACGGAAGACATACCTCTCTCATACTCAGAAGTATTTTCGAAACATAACTTTTCACTCACTAAATTTTTTTTATTCAGCCAAAACGTCTTGACTGACGACGCCTGCGTAAAGAGAGTTTTCGTTGTATCACGGCATGGTAGACACTTTTTCTACTTTCACTCATGCCATATTATAAAGTTTACACCTTTTTAACAGTATTATGTTTTAACACAGACAAACTGACTGACTCACGACAATATTCACTGACTAATTGACTGACTCACTGATTTAATGACTGATTGACGGACTGACTGACTTACTTGTTATTTTCAGTTTTTTCGTGTAATTCAACTCAACTTTTATCGACAGAATCAGGTCAGGTCGACAATACATAGTGACCGAAACATTTGTTTTTCGTTTTGCAAATCGCAAACATCAGCAAATTGACTGACAGCACAACTTTTTTTATACTTGTTAAGGACATCGAACTCTGTCTTGTGCGATTTGTTGCAGGCTTGACAAATTTGGTTGCCGCACTCTAGTCATTGCAATCGCAAATGCATTTCGGTTTATTCACACGGTTCACGTTTCAAGTGGCGAATATATTTTTTTTTGTCTCACTGATGGTATTACTAATTAGCATTCGCTAGAACCTAGTCTACAACAAAAAAAACTTAATAACGATAATATGACCAGCTTTAAATTATAAAACGTGTATACATTCATATTTAGGCATCTGAAGTTCATTCAATTTTGTGAATTTCCACTCGTACGATCACGTGAGTTTTGTGAATAGTTCCAAAGAGGGTGCATTGGCATAAAGTAAGTCATTTTACCCAGACCTTGAAGGACAAGATTAACTTTGTGAAACCGCCAAAGAAGGGGAATTCCACTTTCCCTCTCCTTCTCGTCCGCTAGAGTGAGTGAGTGAGTGAGTGAGTGAGTGAGTGAGTGAGTGAGTGAGTGAGTGAGTGAGTGAGTGAGTGAGTGAGTGAGTGAGTGAGTAAGTGAGTGAGTGAGTGAGTGAGTGAGTAAGGGAGGGAGGTAGTGAGTGAAGGAGTGAGATGGTGATTGGGAAATAGCTGATCCAGATCATTCGAGGGATTTCTTTGATTACGTTCTATAAAGTTTCATGAGACTGAATCGTGAACAAATTGCATGTACACAGTATCACTGTGCACAACGTGAAATTATCTTTCATTCTTCGTAGAAATGATTCTTCAACATACAGGGTGTCCAAGCGAAGTATCAGAAGTAAACTTTCCAATAACTTTAATGAAATTGGATCTATGGAGCCTATTGTTTACTGGAGTTAGATAACAATTAGGGAACAGGTTTCGAAAATCCATCAGAATGTGAATAAGTACAGTATAGCCTGGACAATAATTCTTGCAATTCAGCTTTTGCTACTGTCGATGAATTTATCGTTAAATTTTCGATAACACTTTTCTTAGTATGCCCCAGTTTTGGCGCGAATTTGAATCATCAACGGACCAGATCAGCACCATATGCGTAACGCGAAGCATATGCAACTTACATGAACAAATATGAGCTCAAAAGATGCCCAATTTTTTTAAACCTTTTCTGCAAATTTCATCATTTTATTCGCATAATAACTTATTTTTTTATTTTTTTATTTAATTATCATTTTCTCAGTTTTCATTGCTGCTGGTCGGCGTCGTCAGCGTTCAACCAGCCTTTAGCGCCGACCAGCAACTATAAAAATTTTGAAAAATAGTGAATAATAAATTAAATAAATTCATATTGAGATTTATATCTAATTAGAAATATTGAAACTTTCTGAGGGAGTTCAGAAATAATTAGGTATGTTCTGAGCCTAAGTTTGTGCATATCAGTTTCATGTGGCTCCTACATCACAAATTGGTTGGCCGATGGGCTGGTTGACCGCGAATTCAAACTCCCGCCAAAAATGGGGCAAGCTAAGAAAGAGGTTATAAATTTAACCGTAGCTAAATTGCTGAATTGCAAGATTTATTGTCCAGGCTATAATAACGCTGTAAGTCAGTCAGTCAGTAGTACTGTCCGTTATTCAGTCAGTCAGTCAGTGATCATTGTACTATGAACAACCCAACTCGAATTATATAACTCACACGCAATTAAGATCACATTGTTCACTTACAATTCAATATATGAAAATTGATGTAAACATGACACCTGCCGTGCTGTTCAGTTCAGTTCGTTCACGTTTCAGACATCGTAAAGGTTCAATTGACTTCTTGAAACGTCAATCAGAATTTGCCGCACGTACAAATAACGACAAAAAACATACAGTTTTCAAAACCGCAGCCGTAAGACAATCATCAAGTTACCATCAATGTAGCAATGCAACAGCAATCAGTTACTTGTCATTATATAATTATGTTCTTTCATCTCATCTTTGTATTTTAATACTGCAACAATCCGAAATCAGTCTGGCCATTCTGATTATCAATTCCTTCGTGAACTATTGAGTTACTCTCACGAACAAATGTAAATCGCAGTTACTGTGAATCAGAATTTCGTTTATGAAGTGTTTCGCTGATTTACAATCTTTTGCTTCTTCTCGCCATGCTTTCTGTTGACCGAATGCCATTCTGAGTTTGTAAAAGTGGTCTTTGAATTAACGCACTTTCAATAATATTAAGAGTGGTTGTGTTTTCGTTGATCGTTTTAGTACGTTTGTTTCGGTTTTTACAGAAATGCAGACAATGGTTTCGGCACCCGTACAAAATTTTATTTTAGAACCATAGACTCTGTGAAACGTGAATGCATTTTCTACAGTTTATATTTCGCAATGAGACTGAGACAGTAACATGTTGATCGTGTTACAATGCTGTATAAAATGAAGTTTCACGTGACGCGTTGTTGCAGTTATTAAATGCTACATATACTTGAAAAGGCACCATTCTTTCTGGTTATTTATTAGATTAATACAATAATTAGTGTGACATTTTTTTATATCTGAGAAAATTCACACACACAATTGTTTTCAAGGTACCCAGAGAAAATGAAATGTTAAACTCCATTTCATAATATATTGAAAACGCTATGTATTTACATATGTAGGATTTAACTCTGCACAGAATGACTGTTTTGAAAGATGTTGACGAGTCCGTTTGTTCACGTTTCATAGACTTAATGGTTTCGATCGAGTTAAAGATTAGTCGATTCGTTTAGATCTATAAAGCCCATCCGACAACAAAAAAATTAACTAACGATAATATAAGCAGCAGAAGATTATACAACGTTTATAACTAGGCATCTAAAGTTCAATCAACTTCGTGAATTTCCACTCGTACTTTCACGTGAGTTTTGTTGGCAGACGAGAATATTTGCGAAGAGGGTGAATGGGCATAAATTAAGTCATTTTAACTACGATTCAAAAAGTCAATCTTAACTTCTTGAAACCGAAAAACGGGGGAATTCTCGAAGTTCACGTTTCACATGGCGTATAGATAAGTGAAAGAGCGTCGACACCGCAGTACGTATGCTTTATTCCTTCAAAAAATAACCATAAACTCATTTCTAAAACCCAATCCGCAGTAACATCAAACTGGTTGGGTGGCTTATTTTAAATGAGCGCCATTTAATCGGTGATTTCCAGGACTTTTACGCCAAATCCTTTTGTATCGGTAGAACTGGAATGTCAACACATCCGAACGCATCAGGGTTGTATCTTGTTTATAGCCGTAACAATCGATTAGGAGAAGTTTGCTTTTTCTCTCACACTGTTCACCTTATATGTAGTTTTGCGGACATCAGTCCGAACCGACGAAAACTTTGTGTTCAACATAATATACTCATAAAAGCAAAAACTAAACAACTACATACCTACAATACTTATGTACATATGTATGCAGTTTGTTCACGTTTCATAACTAGAATGAATCTCAAACTAAACAGTATATTTAGCTTTCTTGCATTATCCCAACTAATAAAAAACTGTTATCAAATTTTCTGTAATTATATTAATTGAAGTGAGCTACAGTACAAATCAATGTGCTAATGCACTCATTATTTTACGGCCAGAGTCACATTTCCATGGATAAAGCGTATAACATGCAAAAATGCCCAACGGCATGAAAAAATCCGCAGTGGTTCGGAGACGGCATTTGTGCATGGCAATTCATAGGATTAATCATCGTGTGATTTAAATTTACAAGCTGTAGATATGATATGAGTGACACACTTTTATGTGTATCTATTATTAAAAAAATGTATCTCCATGCGTGCATGGGGAAGTTTATCAATAGTTATCTTATTAACTAATACTGAGTTTCGGAAAATGATGGGCTTTACAAACTCTAGTCTTATAATGAATTTACAATGTTGTATCCCGTTATACAAATGTTCGTAAAAAGTTTAAAACACTGCAAATACAGAAAACATTGAATGTAGAATAATTAGCAGACCGCCAACCAGTCGTTTGTTCAAACTCACGGTTCACGTTTCACATGGTGTATCAGTATTTGAACGGGTGCCGGTATCCATGATGTGATGACGATAACTAAAACTCTTCTGAAATAAAAATTTAACAAACCATCTATTTATTGCTCAAACATAGTTCACGGTTACGGTGAAATGATTGGACGGCTGATTCCAAAATGCGCGCATTTTAATCTTACTGTTCAGTGAGTGCAACCTGGATTAGGAGTGTCCACATGAGATCTGATCGCATATACAGGCTTGTCGTCGTGGAGTCAGTCAGTCAGTCAATCAATCAGTTAGTCAGTCAGTCAGTCAGTAAGTCAGTCAAGTCAGTCAGTCAGTCAGTCAGTCAGTCAGTCAGTCAGTCAGTCAGTCAGTCAGTCAGTCAGTCAGTCTGTCAGTAAATCAGTCAATCGTTGAGTTACGGCACTTTTAATGATCAACGTGTAACAAAAATTAATTTAGTTTGATTACAGTGTTTTCACAAAAACCAACGATAGCCATTAACTACATTTTGGCTAGCTGACTGACCGATTGACTGACTATGAGTGCCTTACTGATTTACTGAATAACAATGACTGAATGATTTTAGTTATTGATAATGTTTTGTTTTGTTTTTAAGAAAGCACATAATGAGACTTTGATGTAATTTAATTTTTTTTCTGTCTGAAATTAATTCATAAAGCATTCGAAACGTGAACAATTCACATTCGTTATTATTAGGTACTCGGACTTGCGAGCGAGGTATTTTTCTTTTCAACAAAATGGTTGTATGATTTACTGACTGACTGATTGAATACCTAATAAAAAGCTGAAAGACTATCTCACTGAATTTCTAACTGACTGACTGACTGACTGACGGACTCACTCACTTACTTAAGCGCCATATGTTGATGAAGATGATGTAAAAAAAGATTTTTTCTCAAAAAATGCATGCCAAAACATTACAAATTTAGGTCAAACGAATTCCAGCCGTTGTAATTCCACACAACTAAAACATCGGTACAAAAGGTCGGGACACCCTAAAGAATGGAAGTGTCAACTGATTTTATTGCATACGACTGTTCATGCAAAGAAAATTATTAATAAGGTACAGCGAACGGTGGAATAACAAATTAAATACAATTAACAATACTTTTACGAGAGACCGACTGTTTAAAAGTGTCTTGAGCGTCAAACGCAGTCAGTTCTATGCGGAACCCAGCAAGAACAGTTTATATAGTTTCACATGTTTACATTAATTCACGTTTCACAGACAGATTATGCATGATCTCAGTTGTTTGTAATTGTTCAGTCGTAAAAAACATTTTCAAAATGTAAATCAAAAGTCAAACATTCAAAACTGCTCATTAATATTCCGCATGCCACTGGCACTGTGTCGCAGTAACGTTGTTTAATTAAACTGACTAACTTCAAAAGTTTCTTTAATTATGACTCCGAAACTTTGTTTTACGATTCTACCATTTCTGTTTGATGCCTGTTGGGTACCATCTTTAATGAACACCGTTTTGTAAAAATAAGAAAACTATGATTGACACAGTAATATGAAGAAAAATTTAATGTAGTACACTCATTGTTAGCAGACTGCTGATAAATCGTCTGTTCTTCCTCACAGTTCACGTTTCACGTGGTATATACATATCAATGAAACAGAGCAAAGAACAGTAGTCCACGCTAGATTATCACTTTCGAGTAACTGCCAAAAAACCCATACAGATGTCAAAATACAGAAGAGGATTATCCGCTTGTTGAATCGTGTTATAGCGTTCTCAATTGATTAGCAGACTGAATTTGAATGCGCGGCTTTTTCCGCAGGGATTTCAGTGCTATTGTTAGTGTTAGCGTGTGAGATTGTATAGTTTGGTCAGGGTTTCTTGTTATATAAAATTATTTTTACAGACCCGTTACCACAAATACAATGATCTAAACGCAACATTCGCACAGGGTGGCTCAAAAATACCGCGGCACTTTTGAACAGATATTGCAAAAGTTGTAGAAAAGTTATGACACTGCGGTATAGCGCATTCGATAGAGGACACTTTGACTTGAAAAATGATGTCATATTATTAGGTTTTGGAGCTTACAGCGGCAGCGGCATAAACCTTTGTAAATGCGTGCCTTTCCACACAAAACTTAAATGAGTGCGCGCGCGCTCGCGCGTGTGTGTGTGTGTGTGTGTGTGTGTGTTCCATGTGCTGTGTTTCGTTTACTACTTGCTTTACTTTTTTAGTTTATAAACGTTTATTTGTTGTTAAAACTATGTAGAATTGTTAAATTAAACAATCAACTGGCTTTATTTCATGAAATATTTCGTTACCGAAGGATTTTTAACGAGCTCATGACGCGACGTCTGCTCGGTGTAGTCACCGTCATCAACGACCGTCTAACTTACTTTTTCGCGTGATTAACGAAAAATCTATTAGCGATGTTCCAATTTCAAATGTTTAATATCTATAGTTATGTTTCCTACCGTTTAAACAGTAATGTTAGCAATCTATCACGTTTTGAAACACAAAGAGCACTACTTATTGCCGAATTCGGCGTAAAATCTGAAATTAGCCTTTAACAGTAAATAATAGCTGAATTGAAATTCAGTCACATATCATTTTTCAAGTCAAAGTGTCCTCTATCGAATGTGCTATACCGTTGTGTTTTATCTTTTCTACAACTTTTGCAATATCTGTTCAAAAGTGCTACGGTTTTTTGAGCCACCCTGTCTGTTATCCAATAGTAATATGAAGGTACGATTCTTTCCGAAGAGTTCAACGCGTGCCAAAATATTTTTTGAATTTAAATTGCGCGCCAAAAACGTTAGTTAGTAACAAGTAACCATGGATGGACTATAGAATAGGATTCTCAACTAGTATCATTGTCAAAAGTACAGAATTGATATAATTCTTTTTATTTACGTATTCCTAGTTAATGCAGGTAATATGTAGTTAGCAGATTACTAATTACCTAATACTAAAAGAAGAAGATCTGTAGTGCTGTTGAAACGTGAATAGTAATATAACAAGTTGTCAATACAAGTTTAGTTTCAATGAAACTAGAAAAGTATAGATTACAAGAAAACGTGGGAAATTTTTGTTCTTTTATGAGCTCCATGTTTCACATATGTATTTACAGTACCAAGACAACAGGATGTGGCATAAAACGACTCGTTGCAGCTACTTTGCTCTGCGCTGATTGGTTGAAATTCTCAGACAACCGATCAATGCATGACGAACTGACTGACCGACTGACTGATTGAATCTGACTGACTGACTGACTGACTGACTGACTGACTAACTGTTCATTAAAATTGAAAAATCTTCAAAACAGCGGGTTGCCTGCAACGCCTGAGTAACGACTTGCTGTTAGCCTAAATGGTTTTGTACGTATAGGAGATTATACTAGTACTGTATCTTTAGTGTAAATCCCAAAGAAGAATCCACAAACCTTATCTTCTCTTTTTATTAGAGATATCATTACTGTTGAACTTTTATTATACCACCCCAATGAAATGAATAGGTAGGACTGTTAGCTCAGACTGTCGTTATCAATAGATAATGCCGGGCAGCATACATATCTGGGAACTGTACCGGGTTTTTGTCAGAATCCCAAATTCGACTTTTTTATTTTGGTTTCACGAGGAGGCTTAATAAGGCTATCTCCTTTACTAACGAACAGTCTGTGTTCGAAACTTAGCCCAAGCCGTACAAACAATCAAATGGTTATTAGCTCTCACTGGGTCGCACGGATTCTGACAAAAAAACCGGTAATAAAAAACTGTATTAATAACCTGAAGATATTAATAAACTAAACTCTCTTGCATAAACTGCTTCCTGATTGCGATCGACATAAAAATGTGATTGATAAAATATTAGTTTTATACATGGTGAACTGAACCAATCAGCGCAGAGCATTTAAATATCCTCAACGACGCATCGTATGTTTATATGTCACATAATTTTGTGCTGCAATGTAACACGTTTACCGTGTTGTACTGACTGATGATTATTGACATTGTTTTGCTTTTCTTTTTAGAGTGGCTTTTACTATCCCTTTATCAAGCGATTTTCTGGCGAAATTTCTTTCATAAAGCATTTGAAACGTGAACAGTTGACTTTCACACATCAGATACCCGGACTGTTGAGAGAGGGACTGATTTAATAACCAATAGGAAGCTTGAAAAACTATCTAACTGACTGTTTGGCGGACGCACTGACTGACTGACTGACTGATGAAGTATAGCTTCAGGTATAAACTTGTATGGGTATGACATAATGGCTTGATGTATGTATGTGTTTATTCACTTGATACGGTATTTGTTTGCTTGCTGATGTTTGATTTGTTTATTTGTTTGTATGTATGTATATAAGTATGTATGTATGTATGTATGTATGTATGTATGTATGTATGTATGTATGTATGTATGTATGTATGTATGTATGTATGTATGTATGTATGTATGTATGTATGTATATATGTACAGGGTGTCCCACTTAAAAGTTTCCATGAGAATTTGCTATATTTTTTGATAGAATGGACCGATTTCAAAACTTTTTGCGCTGATTTGTAGACAATTCTTGACAAACTTGTTTGACGCTAAAATTTTTGAAAAATACAGGGTGGTCCAAAAAAAATGCCAACACTTTGGCAGTTGATATCTTTTGACACAAAGCACCGATTTCATTGCGCTTCCCAGTGATTAACACCAACATATTAACTTAGCGAACTCTAGAATATCAAATAAATCGTTCAATCACAGCGGCCATCACGCCTGATTGCGTGGAAAACTGCGTGTGGAGGAAAAACCGAGGTACTGGGGCGCGCTGACACAAAGCATATTATAAACGTTTTAACTGAAACATGAATTGACAGAAAGCTATTAATTGAAATAAACATATCCCATGCCTTATCTTTAGTTTTAGTAAATGTAAAGTGGTTTTTTGATTATTTTCGCTCACGAATGTAAAATTTTCTTTGTAGCCCGAGAAAAAGTCATTTTATTGTCTTTGCAAAGAATTTAATGAAGAAATATCTTTTTATACGAAAAAAAGTTAAATTGAAAATTAAACATGCTTTAGAACAAACGCTGACACTAATAGAACTTTTACTTGCTCAACCAGCTAAGGTTGATGTTTACCCTGACAAGTGAAAATAGTACTTCATGCATCAAAGGGATGTAGACCACGGTTTTTCCTCCATGCGCAGTTTTCGACGCCATGAGGCGTGAAGGCCGCTGTGATCGACCTATCTCTCTGATATTATACATTTATCTAAGTTAGTATGTTGACGTTAATCCCTGAAAATTTCAGCTTAATCAGACATCTGTGTAACAAGATATTATGCACAAAAGTGTTGGCATTTTTTTGGACCACCCTGTATGTTTGACAGCAGTTTTTAGGCCAAAAACCCCGAACCTCCTTATTTTCGCATTTTGCGATCATCGGCTTCTCGTAATAACGTGTTGTTGTTATTACGGTTAACGCCCGAACAAAAAAAACAACCAAAAAAATTTAAATCTCACATCAAAACAACAAAATAAACAGTCAACGTATTAGAAAACTGACATGAAAGGAACAGGCACCTCTGTGCATTACGTAAATCATTAGGTTGATTGAAAGCGTCATTTCAAACCGAGATCATCATTGTCGTATCAAATCTGAGCGTTGTCGACAGCCAGTGCAATATTTGCGATAATTCAAACAAATGTAAGTATCAAAATAATCAAATTGAAGTCGTTCTCGGATAGTACGAGAATTGAAAAAGTGTTTGGAAATAACGGGTATCTCTGATCCTGCCGGACATTCTTGGTCGCTGGAAGACGTGTGTGGTGGTCTTGAGAAACGTTGTTTACTGTATATGCATGGTTTTCGTATTTTTTTTGGCTGATTTATGGTTTCAGTTTATAAAATAAAAATGCATGTCAACAATAGTGCCGCCACATGACATAACAGTAACATCATAATGTGTGGGAACCCCGTGATAAAGGCGAAAATGAAGAGGGTTTGTATTTTTGACCTAAAATTTGTTGTCTAACAGCTTTTTCAAAAATTCAAGCGTCAAACTAAATTGCCAAGAATTGTCTACAAATCAATGCAAAAAATTTCAAAATCGATTCTTTCTATCAGAAATTAAAGCTTATTCACATTGAAACTTTTAAATAGGACACCATGTACATATGTATGTACATATGTATGTAAGTATGAATGTGTGTCAATCAAACTCTCGTTTCGGGCATAAGGACAGTTTGTGTATGACTGACAGCAGACTGACTGACTGACTGACTGACTGACTGACTGACTGACTGACTGACTGACTGACCATTGGATAGTTTTCATGGCAACTCTTAGGTGTGTGTGTATCAATCCTTGTGTGAGTTTTGCTTACAATTTAGATTAAAGTGTGGGTAAAAATGCACGCATGGGTAACTTTAACTTTAGTTGCAAACCTAAGTTTTACTAGGTTTAAAACAGCGAGAATATTAAAATTCCTGTTTTGAAATAAAATGCTACATATATTGCTTTCTATAATGGTGGAAATAAAAAAACCTTCATGACAGTACAAATACAACAACATTCGAGAATATTAGATGATGAAGAATGCGTCTTCAGTTGAATACTTCTGTCTTATTCATGTTCACGTTTCATGTGGCGTATAGATAAGTGATAGAGCGCCGACATCGCAGTGATCTCCCAGCTCGTACAGTTAAAACAAAACTATAAATTCATTTCTAAAACTCCTTCGGGAATAACAGCAAACTGGATGAGTGGCTGGTTATAAATGCGCGCCATTTAATCGGTGATATCCAGTTCTTTTGCGCCAAAGCCTTTTGTACCGGTGGACTAGGAATGTAAACAGATCAGAATGCATCATGGTTGTATCTTGTTTATAGCCGTAAAAATATTGCACGATCAATTGGTCAGTCAGTCAACAGTCAGTCAGTCAGTCAGTTAGTCAGTCAGTCAGTTAATCAGTCAGTTAGTCAGTCAGTCAGTCAGTCAGTCAGTCAGTCAGTCAGTCAGTCAGTCAGTCAGTCAGTCAGTCAGTAGTTATTCAGTCAGTCAGTCAATCAGTCAGTCAGGCAGTCGGTCATTGTCAGTCAGTCAGTCAGTCAGTCAGTCAATCAGGCAATCAGTCGTTCAGTCAGTCAGTCAGTCAGTCAGTCAAGTAGTCAGTCTCTCTGTCGATCGATCGGAATTTCAACAGATCTGAGAGCATCATAGTTGTATTTTGTTTATAGCCTCAGCACTCGATTAGGGAACTATAAAAGTTGTCCGTTTCCCTCGGATTGTTCACCTTTCAGTTTCGGTGGATATCAGTCCGAGTCGACCTAAACTTTGTGTTCAACATAAAATGCTCAGAGAACTAACAACTGAACAACTACATATGTACAGTTTGTGTGTATACAGTTTGTTCACGTTTCATGAATAGAGAAGAATTTTTGCTTAAATTTTGCTACTTGCCCAAACTTAGAACAAAAAACTCAAATCTAAAGACAATAAATTTTTAAATAAAATGTCCTGTAAATGTATTATTTGAAGTGAGCTATATACTGTAATAGTCAATGCGTAACAGTTGGACCGTGGACGTGCTAATCATCCAGAGGGAGGAGAATTTCGTCAAATATGGTAAGGGGGGGGGGGGGAGAATTAACAGTTTTCAGACCATTTTACCTACGACCTGGGGAACAAATTCTACTTTTAGAAAGCGCCAAAGAGGGGGGAATTTCACTTTTCCCACACCGTCTGGTCCGCTGTTGCAATGCGCTAATCACTCATTATGTTACTGCCAGAGTCAAATTTCCATGGATTAACCGTACAAGAAGCAAAAATATCCCACGGCATAAAAATTACAAATTTGGTTTGGAGACTGAATCCAGGGGTGCGGCATTTGTGCATGGCAATTAAAAGGATTATTTAAGATTAACATCGTGTGATTTTAGCTTACAGGCTGTAGGATTGAGTGACACACTTGATGAAAAAAATCCCGGCTTCGACTCAACCTCACGACCTTTTGAAATGTGGGACATTCCATTCGGTGCTCGTGGTTTCTGAAGCCATGGATGATGTCAGGAATCTGGTGAAAGTTTTTTTTCATTAGAGTTTTATTAGGAATCATAATTTTTGTTTTGCACTGATAAAAGTAGATTTTTTTCTATTGTGGCACACCACCTGACGAATTGTACAATTTAAATGTGTACATAATCTATTCTGCCTCTGAAACGTGAAAGATTTCCGTTGTTCAATGTTCATAATCATGAGCCTTCTTATAAATCCTAAAACCGGATTTTTTTCGCGATGATATTAAATTTTTAAAGCATTTGATTGTTTTCCATTAAGTAAAAACTTAATATGCTATTAACGCATTTCACTTCTGAGACGTGAATGGTTGACGGATTTATCTTCGTTCATTAGATTGCCTGAACGTAAGACAAGTCGTAATTGACGTATTTTAAATCGACAGATTGCTTTTCTCGCTACTTAAAGAACAAGAAGAATCGTTTCTTCAACTTTTTTGAGAATGCTAAGCAGCGTTCAGTGATAGGCAAATGGTTCACGTTTCACGAGTCGTACTAGAACGTTAAGAGAGTAACACTCCAATACAAGGTCGTATTGACCAATCAATAAAATAAATATATTTTGAGTACAATAAAAAAATTGAATTTACACCAACATTCAGTTCAAAATTTTGAGTTTCTGTTATTTAATTTTTACTTACTTGGTATCCATAATTGTTTATTTTGTACAATGAACAATGCTAAATATGAGTTTATTATGACTACCTAATTCACTGACTGACTGACTTTCTGATTCACTGACTGACTGTTTAGATTGTTGATATACTGGCTGACTGACCCACCAACTACAGCAGGACATGATATAATAATAAAAGATAATAATTCAAATGGACATAGTGTTTTCATAGTGGACAGAAAATTTTATAAACGAACAGTCAATCGCGGAATCTCCAGAGCAAAGCGGCAGGAATTCCATCCACTTATGACCACCAGTTTCCGAGGCTGCCGCCCTACGCACCAGACTACACTTGCGACATAAAGCTGTCCAACAAGCCTAAGTTCGTTCACGTTTCATGGGCTGAATGGATTCTCACCTGAAGCGATGTCTAATGACATCTGTTGGCTTTCCTAATCTTGTCATCAACTTACAATCTTGGGACTAAAAACTAAAGGAAAAAATGATTATGGCTAGTTTATTGTTACTGTGTGTGTTCTTGCATTGTCCCTGCGCGCATGTGAAAATTTATTGAAAAGTTCCTTCCGTTCAGTACACGGATGTATTAACCGCTACACCACAGGTACTCCTGTCTAGTACTGTCGTAACAAAGACTGTAAAATGCTCAGCGCTGATTGGCTCTAGGACGGATACATCCAAACAGCGCGGAACTTTTAACCGTACAGACAGTCAAAATGTAGCAAATATTTTCATGCAGCACAGATTTCGCTCCTCAGTTTGTTCTCGTATCACATACCGAATGCGTTAAAGGCCTAAATGAAAATCGACGCTTGCATAGTAGTAACTAAACTGAAAACAAATAGTAATTTACCGAAATTAACATTTGAAATCTTACTAAAGTGCTGAAATCTGACAATTGAAAAACGGTTGGCGAACATTATGTTTCACGTTTCATGATTTCAATCAGCGAAGCGCAGACGACAATTGGTTTGGTTGAGATCTTGCTCTGTCCGGATAGAATCAATCAACAAAAAATATTGAAATGTCATGAAGTTTTATGCCGTCTGTCATGCATGTCTTGCCAACAGAAAACTTCATAATTCGAGAATCTCAGCGACGATTTATCTCGGAAATAATTGTATATTAAAAGACATTAAGAGTAAGACCGCGGATATAGTAAAAGTCTCCATAAAATTATCTTGACGAAGCACATTTGACACAAAACCAACTAATACCCATGGGCCTTATGTCTAATTTTAGAAATTTTGATTTCCTGTTTATTTTTTTTTGAATAAAAAAACTTTCCGGCTTCGCTTGAATCCCACGACCTTTTGGAATGTAAGGCGCTTCATTCAGTTTTCGTGGTTGTGAAGACATGGTTAATGTCAGGAATCTGATGAAAGTTTTTCTGTATCCGAGTTTTTCTGTATCTAACATGAATCAGAATATTTTTTGCACTGGTCATGTTTATATTTGTTTATTTCTATTTGGGCGTACTACGAACTGTACCATTAGAATGTGCGCATACACTATTCTGCCTCTAAAAAACGTGGAAGACTTTTTTCGTTCGATGTCAGTAATGACGATCCTTTTTGTAGATCCGACAACCGGTTTTTTTCGCGTTAATATTTACATTTTAGCTAAAATTTGATTTATGTCTGTTAAGAAAAAACACAATAGGCTAACATCTCATTTCACTTCTGAAACGTGAATAGTCTACGGATTTTTTCTTGTTTAGTGATTTTGTGAGACATAACTTTTCCAGTGAACGATGAATTTCTTTGAAATTTGCAGGTTATTTCAATGACATAATAACTTAATTTTCTCTGAAATTTCAATTGGATATCTAACACACACCGGCCACAACATCAGGATACATGATAATTTCAATTTTTCCTTCAAACCGCGTCATTGTTCTAAATTGAAGTCATGTGTATAAATTAGTTTTAGGTATTAATCTATTATTGAATTGAACGAGTGAACTAACTAGTAATACAAGGATTGAAAGAAACTTGTTGAAGTAGCAATTCGGTCTGAATTTAGTTTCAATGTTAATGTAAAACTCTTACAGTAGGATGCTTGCTTTTTGTTTCCTTGTCTGATGTACGGCATTACCTTAGATTTGGTTTTTATTGATGAATTTGAATGAAATTCTCAGAATCTCTCATTGATTCAATATTTTTTTATCGTTTTAAAATTTCAAAGACATGCAATGTTTATAAGCATGCAACTTGCGAAATAAACAACCACGGTAGGTGGAAAACTCAACATTTGCCATAACCAGCTTTAACAAGCTTGAACCGCGCCGACTAACGTTCCCCAAAAAACATTGACTTATTGACAGAACGAGCATGTTTTTCATGTGTTTCTTGAACTTTTATTCATTGTACTTAAAGTTTTGAGGAAAAAAAATTAACGTATTTGAAATGAAATGTCGCTGAGGAGGAACGCAATAGCCGTTAACAGACATGAAAAACAGTTCAGCACCGGAACTATCGCGTTATTGGAAGAAAGGTTTAGAAATAAAACTTTTTTTTACTAAGTAACCAGTTTACTTTTATTTTTTAAACCATTATTTAATTTATTCGTTTAATTCATGAACAAATTGATGCTTATAAGTTACGTATGCACATGATTTCTCTTCAAAACAATGACGGCTTAAATGAAAAACTTAAATTTTCATGTATCCTGATGGTGTGGCCGGTGTGTGTTAGATATCTCATTGAATTTTTAGAGAAAATCAAGTTAATATGTTATTGAAATAACCTGCGAATTTCAAAGAAATTCATGGTCCACTGCAAAAGTTATGGTCTCACAAAATCGCGGAGTTTTTTTTGGCCCACCCTGTAGATTGCCTGAAGACGATTCGTAATTGACTGCATGTAACAGAGGACGAGAGCTCAACTATTACAACTTATGACTCCTGGGAACTCTTCGTACTGATGCAATAAAACTCGATGTTCTGAGTTAATGAGAAATCGTTGTTTCTACACTCTGCCGCAAATGAAACAAATGTAGGCAATTACAAACACCGCGTGTTTCACGTTTCTCATGTCTTTTAAAATCCTGCTTGATATAGTTCATTGATATGCTATTTGTCTCATGTTAATAGGAGAATGATTGATAGATAGACAGTTCATTGTCTGATTATTGTATTACTATTTTATTAGAAAAGGGAAACTAATAATTTGTTACCTCCAAAATCAACACAATAATAATCTAATGAATACGTAATGTTACAGCGTTGTCTTCGGTGGTGTTGATTTTAATGGAAGCAATTCAGTGAGTTTTTCAAACGTAATTCAAAAATAAAAAAATCCGTTTTGTGTGTGTACGATCGCACTTCAGACGACGTTTCGTTGCTCAATAACAGCCAAATAACTCAGGTTTGCTAAATCACCTTGGTATAAATGTGTGACAATTAGTAAATAAAAAATTACATTAAAAAATATAGTTTTATTTAAGAAAAATCAGTTTATCAATCTCACCACCAACCAATTTGCAATCAGTTCGAACTTCGAAGATATGACATTTCTCCTATGTTGAAACCTACATATGTACATATATGTATGTACATATATCAAGGTTCGGACGATAGTCCGGAACCTTAATATGGTTCGATGGTAAACTCCAATTTGGACGATTTTGACGATTTTAGATGAAAAATTCAATCGTTGCATAAATTTATCAAAATTTGTGATGCACTGTCAAAATCCCCGTAAAAAGTTGCATAGGTGACGTAATTTTCATAAAAATCTATTGAGCTCACCGCCTGTGAGGGTCGATTTTGTGCTTCCAAAGGACTTTTTCCGTTTTTTTTTTCTGTATACCACTTTGGTGGCAGGGGTATTTCCCTGTAGCTAGAACCTCGAAAATTTTACTGGGGGGTAATCATGTGCTAACTAAAGGAATTCCGGAGTCGCAAAGAGATCTGAAAAACATTTTTCATTTTTTCGGCCACTTTTTCAAAAAAATGCAAAAAAATGCCCAAAAATCGCAGACAAAATTTGTTATTTTCATCATAGCATAAGATACACATTACCTGTCAAAATAACATTTGCACCCCTTCTGTATGACACCTGTGGGCAATGGAATCCGAAGTCCGTTTGAAAATAACGTTGATACAACAAAAGTCTCTAGGGGTAAAGTAAATCAACTTTTTAACATATTTTCATGCAAAAAAGTGGTTTTTCGCTATTTTGACCCACCAAGCAACATCTGATGCAAAAGATCAACACTATAGCATATATACAGTTTCAATCACTGAATCCAAAAATAACATCAGCTTTTTTGAAAAATCAAGTATGCGAAAGTTATAAGGTCATCGTCATAAATGTTTTTAGAAAAAAAGTCTTTTCGATAATTTAACCCACAAAGCTGTTTCTGAAGCTATTTATCACCACTACAGCATATATACAGTTTCAGCCACTGAATCCGAAATGACCTTAGATTTTTTGAAAAACGTTGTAAGCAAAAGTAATGATGTCATCGTGGGCAATTACGACAAGAAGTTGATTTTCGCCATTTCAACCTACAAAGCAGAATCTGATGAAAGTGATAAACACTATAGCACATACACAGTTTTTGCCGCTGAATCCGAAAATAACATCAGATTTCATGAAAAACGTTGTACGTTAAAGTTATGATGTCATCGTCGTCAATTACGAAAAAAATCTAATTTTCGCCATTTTAACCCACAAAGCTGCATCTGATGCAATCGATCAACACTATAGCACAGTTTTAGCCACTAAATCCGAAAATTACCTGAGTCCGGTAAATGTATTCATTTCACGTTTTTTTATTTGATTGAGTGCAGTGAATGAATGCTCACACATAAAAAAGACAGAAACAAGAAACAAAAATGCCCAAAAGCATACTGAGTTACTAATATGGTTCTTATTAGGGCTGATCGTAAAAAAGTCAGAGACAAGAATTCGATGGCGGTACAATTAAATTTCATTTTATAAACTCTGCGGCTGACAACAAGGAAATTTATCATGCTTAATATTAGAAATAAGAAGAGTAAAAGTTAGGCCTGATGATTACTCATTGCAAAAACCATATTCCGGACTTTTCGGTGAGAAAATCAAGCATCTTTCCATATAAGCAAACATAAAGTATTTATTCGTTTGATCACATTATACGGATTGGGGGATTAAATTTGTCCCCCAACGTTCTTATGCCGTTTTCCGTGGCAATTAAAAAAAATTATGGAGATCCAAAATTCGATTGGTTTTGTCAACACCAATTGGGTCTCAAATTCAGCATTCCGTTGCCAATCAGTTTTGTTCGTATTTTTTCTATTTGCTATTACATATTTCTCGTTCAAACATCTACTTTTTATTTCCAATAAGACCTTCGCATCAATTTTGTGTAAGAAAGCTTTTTGTGACATGCATTTAGGAAAAACTTTTTTGGATTTTCACTGCTCATAGTTAAGCATATAATTAAAGACTTATATGATGTAGAAATGTACACATATACTGTATGTATGAGTTACATTTGTATGTACTCATTTAAGTTGAGAAACCAAATACAAGTAACTAACAAAAATTTGAAAAAAAATTGTATGCCTCACAATTTAATAGTTTTCGATGCTAAAATTATTATATAACATTCAGCTTTCATCTTTTTAAAAGACGAAAAGGGATCACTATGGAACAGACACATAAAGATACTTTCACTGCAGTCGCAAAACGTGTCCAGAAACTTACATAAAACTGGAAACATACTGTTCATTAAATTGAATTTTCTAATCATTGAACAACACAATTTTTAAAACAGCTATTGAAAAAAGTCTTGCCTGAAAATTGTTTAAAGTCAGTTGGCAGTTACTAGAAATAATCTACTCGTGAAAAGTCCGGAATATGGTTTTTGCAATGAGTAATCATCAGGCCTAACTTTTACTCTTCATATTTCTAATATTAAGCATGATAAATTTCCTTGTTGTCAGCCGCAGAGTTTATAAAATGAAATTTAATTGTACCGCCATCGAATTCTTGTCTCTGACTTTTTTACGATCAGCCCTAATAAGAACCATATTAGTAACTCAGTATGCTTTTGGGCATTTTTGTTTCTTGTATGTATGTATCATAGAAACTACATCCTGGTCTAGTCAACCTATGAAACGCCAACCAGACGACTGGTAATGTTCGGGTTGTATTCACCGAGAGCACGATGGTTGACTTACTGATTGAATGACCGACTGACTGACTGACTGACTGACTGACTGACTGACTGACTGACTGACTAACTGACTGACTGACTGACTGACTGACTGACTGACTGACTGACTGACTGACTGACTGACTGACTGACTGACTGACTGACTGACTGACTAACTGACTGACTGACTGACTGACTGACTGACTGACTGACTGACTGACTGATTGACTAACTGACAGACTGACTGACTGACTGACTGACTGACTGACTGACTGACTAACTGACTTACAGATTAAACATAAAATATTTTTTCAATCCTTTATAAAAAATAAAAAGTAATACAAGGTCCACTCAAGAAAATGTAGCAGACACGAGTGAGTGAGTGAGTGAGTGCGTGAGTGAGTGAGTGAGAGAGTGAGTGAGTGAGTGAGTGAGTGAGTGAGTGAGCGTGAGAGAGAGTGAGTGAGTTCTCTAATTCCCCCCTCTTTGAAAAAATCCCCCTCTTTTTGGAGGATTAACTCGTCCGCCAGTGCACTGACGGATGCGAGGACACATGATTATCGTTTCATCTTCTTGCTAAATGTTTGATCAGCATCGCCTCTGAGTGATTTTTGACCTAATAGTCTCACTGATAGAATTACTGAATCGAGGTAATGGTATTTAATTTATCTACCATGCAAAGCATGCCTTAGATTTGTGAACAAATTGTTCTGATAATCCCGTATGTATTTATAGATTTTCATTGATCAGAAGCGCGCCAAATGGGCTGCCCACCTACCCCACCTTGTACGAAGAAGTGAATGTCAGGTTATTTTATTTTAATTCATTGAAGCATGTTAATTATCAATCACTGAATAGTAAGATTGGAATGGTGCGCATTTGAAATCAGCCCTCCGACCGAATCGCCGTATTCCTTGTTTGTTCTTTTAAAAGCAATAAATGTTTTTATTTGTTTATGAACTTTATGATCAAGTACACTGCCCATCATGGATTCCGGCACTCATTCAAATACTCATACATCATGTGAAACGTGAACCGTGAGTTCGACCATACGACTGATTCACGGTCTGCTAATTCAATGTTTTCTGTATTGGCACTGTGTTAAATACATTTAAATACAAACATTTGTATAGAGGAGTCATTCCTATATCAAAAATAATTACTATGCAAGAGTCTATTGCAGTTCGTGAAACGTGATCAAAACGATGCATTTCGTGGACATCTCAGTGCTTTTGGAATTTCTCACAGTCTCTGAAATTCTTGGTAACCGAAAGTAACATTTTCTTTCTATGGAGATTAAGGAATGGATTTCAAAGTCGGTTCACCTGCTGGCTGACTGACGGCCTGCCTCATTTTATTACCTTTTTATTTGACTAATGTTTCACAAATCTTATCGATACGTAGCAGAGAATACTTTTTCGATCGTACATAAAAAACGAAAAGTAAAAATAAGTGCAATCATGAAAAATGTTGCAGACACGAGTGTGTTGCAAGACGAAATGACTAAACTGGCGTGAAAAGTCTGAAATGAAA